>JAYESA010000001.1:2735000-3277500 GCA_036927795.1 Iris macrosiphon | reverse complement strand
TATTCATTATACCCCTTGGGGCCTCTCATAAAGAAATAATTAAGGAGGAAAGGTTCTAGTCTAATGGTTTAATTAAATTAATTATCCTCCTAATCAATAGGCTTTCTAGTTGGGTTCAATTCTAACAATTAATACATGTTGGTCCATGAGTCTAAGCTAAACTAGTTAGGTCCACTAACATAAGTCCAAATCACTAATCTAACATCTAACAATAATTAAATAATATAATAAATAATTATACAATATGCACAATATTTAATTAAATATAAAATTACCAAAATATCCTTTCTAGAAAAATGTGGTAGTGACAGTTCTATCGTCGATGCTGCGGCGTAGGCTAGACGTACCCATGGCTCATGCCCAAATTTTAGGTGTGGGTCGTGATAAATTTTTAGTGGTGGCCCATGCAGGTCTAGATTCGTAATTTGAGCGATGTCGTAGTAGTCCTCACTTAGAGTATTACTACGAGCCTGTTTTAGGAAATATGATTTAGGCTGAGAGTTTACTCAATCACAATTAGGAAATTTCTAATTTTATATTTCTATTCTAAATAATTGCTTCCTTTAAAAATTTTAATATCCTTCCTTGATGATATCATATCTATTGGCTTAATTGATTCTTTTTGATCTGTCTTCAAGATGCCGCCGAAGACTAGGTCATTGAGATTGGGACCCACAGCTTCAGAGGTCTGCCATCTCTCGACCTGACGGACAAACATCTGGAGTTCCTCCTACCTCTTCTATTCATATTGGAGTATCTGCAGTTTTTGGGGGTCCTCCTCCTCCACCTGTCCAGAGGGTTGCCCCGGTTGTTATGGAGCACCTTCCTCCACCATCGACTCTGATTCCCGGAGGTATGCCCGTTAACGGGGCACAAATATTCATACTGATCCAGGGCATGGTAGATGCTCAGAGGATATTAGTGGAGGCTCAGCGAGTCCAGACTGAGGCTCAAAGGGTGCAGGCAGAGGCACACCAGGCTCAGACGGAGCTGATGAGAGAGATCATAGAGAATGCTCATCTGGTGGCTCTCCAAGTTGTAGAGAGAGTTGCACAGCAGCAGCAGCACCCTGGCCAGCAACACCAGTGGCCAGGTACTATAGTAGACTTTAAGAGGACGATATCTCGGGAGTTCAAGGGCATCAAGGTGATACTCCATGCTGACGACTGGCTAGAGGATATAGAGAGGAACTTGCGCTTGGCTGAGATTCTGGAGATTCTACAGATCGAGGCCACCGACAGTCAGATATTTGATATCGCGCTGACATGGTATCATACAGATCTGAGACTCACTATTGAAGGACTTACTTGGAAGGATTTTAAGAAGCTTTTTAAGGAAAAGTTCTTCCTTGACGTAGCCCTGGGAGCCTTGGAGAGTTAGTTCCATGACTTGGTCTAAGGGAGCATGTTGGTTGATGAGTATGCTGCAGAGTTTTGCCGTTTGAGTCATTTTGCATCATCGATGATTCGGGACCTAGGAGACCAAGCCCGGATGTTCCGGAAGGGGCTGACGAGAGAGATCAAGTCTCACACTTCTCGATGTTGTACTGCTACATTCGAGGGCATTCTGATGGATGCCCAGATTATTGAGGATGACTTGGACCTCAGGCCCAAGAGAGGACGTGACACTTTTGGAGGAGCGAGTGGTAGTACAGGACCGACCAAGCGTACCCACTTTCAGTAGCAACAGAGGCCTTATCAGCATCAATAGCACCAGGCACCAGCTCGGGGATACACCCAGCAGCAACATCCTCAAAGGCAGACTCAGCCCACTGTCCAGTGTGCGTACTGCGGGAAGGCAGGATACACGAGGGACATTTACAGGAAGAGGTTGGGTACATGCTTATCCTATGGATCATCAGCACATCAATTAAGGGACTGTCTATCTATTCAGACTCGTCCAGGTCAGGGTAGAGCAGTCGCTCAGAGGGGACCAGCCAGGGTACCTACTGTACCAGAAGGCCAGCAGAGGGGACCTCCACTTCTGCCACAATAGAAGAGATTTGCTCAGCACCAGCACCAACAAAGAGGTGCAACCCAGGGACGAGCATACACCATGATGATCGAGGAGGCCGAGCCAGCAGGAGATGTGATTTCAACTTCAGTTCTTCTCGATTCTTTTCCAGCACTTGCATTATTCAATTCTGGCGCTTTCTATTATTTTGTGTCTGTATCATATGCTCTTAAGTATCGTTTAGAGGCAAAACCATTATAGGACTTGCAAGATCACGACTGATGGAGACATTATCCTAGTCAGTAATTATTGTAAGGACCGAAGAGTATCATTGGGAGGCCAAGAGTTGAGCATGTGCTTACTCGTAATGCCACTTCTGGGATACGATATTGTACTAGAAATGGATAGGTTGAGTAGGCACCATGCTACTATAGATTATCGTAGAGGCAGAGTATTATTTTGACCACCAGGAGAACCGGAGTTCGAGGTTGCCAGAGGAGCAGTAGAGCAGAGCAGGGGCACTTTTTATGGAGGCAGAATGGAAGAAGAGGAGTTGCCACATCCTCTGATAGCAGAGTTCCTGGATGTCTTTCCAGGAGAGTTGCCAGGTTTACCGTCGGACAGAGATATCGAGTTCTCTATAGACTTGGTACCAGGGGCGGAGCCTATTTCATAACATATCTATAGAGTCAACAACAGCGAGCTGGCAGAACAAAAGAAGCAAGTTGAGTAGTTGCAGGACAAAAGCTTCATCAAATTCAGTTCATCACCATAGGGAGCTCCGGTATTATTTATACCAAAGAAGGATGACACGGTATGCATGTGTATCAATTATAGAGCTCTGAACAACCTCACTATCAAGAATAAATACCCGCTGCCGAGGATAGATGATCTCTTCGATCAGTTAAGAAGAGCAAAGGTATTTTCAAAGATAGACTTGAGGTCAGGCTACCACCGTGAAGAGAGAAGACATTCCGAAGATAGCTTTTCGGACCAGATATGGCCAGTTTGAGTTTATGGTAATATCGTTTGTTTTAACCAATGCACCGGTAGTATTCATGAACTTGATGAACAAGGTGTTCCACCAGTACCTTGACAAGTTCATGGTGGTGTTCATCGACAACATTCTTGTGTATTCGAAGACCCCAGAGGAGCACGAAGAGCACCCGAGGATGGTCTTAGAGACTCTCAGGAAGGAGAAGCTTTACGGGAAGCTTTCAAAGTACAAGTTCTTCCTTGACAAGGTTGAATTTCTTGGGCATGTGGTGATGGATGACAGAATCTTAGTTAACCCAAAAAAGATCGAGGCAGTGGAGTCATAGACTACTCCCAGTTCACTAGCTGAGATCAGGAGTTTTCTTGGGCTAGCAGTGTCATGCCCCGATCCCAAAGGTCTTCCAACCAATATCCCCGCCGGGCGCAAATCACCATGCCTCAGCGCTTCCGTGGGGCATTAGTCTTTTGCCACTGGGATATGATGCCGTACGAGCCTGGGGTTGCGTCCGCATAAGGCAACATCGTTAAAGTTTTGCTATCATCACATCTATCGAGTAAGAAGCGGAGGGACATTTTTGCAAGCATTTATCCATCCAAGTATTCGGGGTAAATTGAGGCACAAGGTTCTCTGAATACAATGGCATCGTTCCATAGATTATGCCCCTCTATACGAAAGTAGCTCAAGACTATCGAAACCAGATTTCTGGGTCTTGGGGATGAGGTACGTCTATCGCTTTCTCGGATGATCCAGTACCTGCAAGCAAGCAAACTGTTGGTGGGTCAGCACTTTTATAAGTACTGGTGAGTATAAATAACTGAACAGAAGCAACATTCACTAAAACCAACACTAAGTAATCATGTTATAAAATATTTTATTACTAGTAATCTTTCTCGTTTTACCTATGTTTATTACATGTAGCACAAGAATAGAGTCATATTACTTTCTTTTGGAAACATCTTTAAAAACATAGTTCATATTCGATATAAGCAAGCTGACATGACAAGCCAATTATTCGATTATCAGGGTGTGCACTGCGTGTCTCATGAACTATACTCAAAGACTCTAGGGATAAATGCACATATAGGGACTATCCTCTATCAAGCAAACATAATAAACTATCTTATATGCAGTTTGGTCTCCGAGAAACTCAGGATTAATAGTGGTAATACATTAACCAATGACTCTTTTATCTTATGCTATTAGCAACTGTGACTCATGGTTGCTTTCCACTATCTCTGTAGCAACCGTGACCAAGGTTCAGCTCTCCACCAATAGCCATTTTTCGACCGATGCGAATGCATAAAACACTATCAAATAAACTCTATGATGTAGATGAGACAAACTATCAGACTATATTTCTTTATTGCGGACTAGCCGCCATCTCTGAACAAGTTCAAGCACATGATATGGTTCTCTCGAAGCACAAGCGATAGTGGAACATGTTCATGCAAACTCTTACTCTTAGATAAGCATTTCAGGTTCTCTTAGTTAAGCAGACAAGTTCATTTTAATGACAAGCTATGTGAGTTCTCTTATTAAGTATGCAAAGCAGGTTCTATCATTCTTCTTATAAACTATCTTTAAGCAAACAAGCAATCAAAAACTCAGATTCATTATTAAGGCATGCAAGAATTAGAGAATGCAGTTTTGCCCACTCACCTTGATCAGTCATCTCCTACTTCAATAAGGAGATATTAAGGAAGATATTATTTTTGAGTCAGCAAATCGATATCTCTTGTACATAGTACCAATATGGAGCGGGGCACTACAAGCAGGTTACTACAGGAGGTTTGTACAAGACTTCTCCAGGATTGCAGATCCAAAAACTAGGCTAACCAGGAAAGATATGGATTTTGTCTGCACGGAGGATTGTCAGGCCGTATTTGATGAGCTGAAGAAGAGATTGACAACAGCTCCAGTATTGATGTTGCCATCGGGGACAGGTGGATTCACTATCTACAGAGATGCTTCAGGGAAGGGTTTGGGTTACGTTCTTCAGCAGCACGGGAAGGTGATTGCCTATGCTTTTAGGCAATTATGTCCTCATAAAAATAACTACCCTACCCACGATTTAGATTGGTAGCGGTTATCTTCGCTCCAAAGTTGTGGAAATACTATCTGTACGAAGAGCGTGTGGAGATCTTCACAGACCACAAGAGCTAAAGTACGTGTTTATACAGAAGGAGTTAAACATGAGGCAGAGGAGGTGGTTGAAGTTGATGAAAGATTTTGACATTTCATTGCAGTACCACCCAAGAAAGGCCAATATAGTCGCCGATACCTTGAGCAAGTATCCGACGGCTACGTACTTGACGACAGATAGACATTTGTTGGCTAATCTAGAGAGCTTAGGAATTGAGGTGCTAGTTCTAGGTATTAAGATTCAGATATTGGGATTATAAATATAGTTCGAGTTGATGGACAGAATCAGAGCTATGCAGTATAATGATGACGCACTGAGGAGTATCAGGGCACAGGTTCGGACAGGATTATCAGAAGACTTCACTATTGTTGATGATGGGTCTTTACGGCATGGTACTACGATATATGTGTCAAGCGGGGAGCTGTGCGAGGAGGTTTTACCGGAGGGACATTGCTCTCAGTACTCGATACATCCAAGTACCAACAAGATATATTAAGACCTGAGGGAGCATGTATGGTGGTATGATATGAAGCGCGAGGTAGCACGCTTTGTATCCCGGTGTTTAGTGTGCCAGCAGGTAAAGATAAATCGATAGATGCCAGGTGGATTGCTTCAGCCTTTACCTATCCCAGAGTGGAAGTGGGAGCATATGACTATCAATTTTGTTTTAGGACCTCCGTATTCTCCAGAAGGAAAGGACTTGATTTGGATCATCATGGATAGGTTGACCAAATCAGCCCACTTCTTACCATTCAAAGTGGGTACATCGACGGAGAAGCTAGCAGAGATGTACGTGCTGCAGATTATCAGATTATATGGGGTTTCTGTGACCATCGTCTCGGATCGGGATAGTCATTTCAGTTCCCACTTCTAGAGGAGTTTGCAGGCTAGCTTGGACACTCAGCTCAAGTTCAGTACCACATATTACCCCCAGATAGATGGGCAATCTGAAAGGAATATTCAGACTCTCGAGGATATGCTACGTACTTGCGTTCTAGATCTCGAAGGTTCTTGGGAGGATCATCTACACCTGGTAGAGTTTGCTTACAACAACAGCTACCAGGCCAGCATTGAGATGTCACCATTCGAGGCCCTATATGGACGGAGGTGTCGCACACCGTTATCTTGGAATAAAGTCGGAGAGAGAGCCTTGTTAGGACCAGAAATTGTCGTGGATGCAGCAAAAAATATGAAACTCATCAGAGATGGACTTTGAGTTGCACAGGACAGACGGTGGCATTGGGCCGACAGCCATCGTAGACCCTTGGAGTTTGAGATATAGGGTTTGTTATTTTGGCTCGTGATTATTTTATTTTAGATTGCGTGTTAAGACTATTTTGTTCTAGGTTGGCAATCTGGTGTTCTTACGGATTTCTCTGATATGGGGCATGATTCACTTTGGTGGAGGCGGAAAGCTTAGTCCACGGTACATCGGACCTTTCGGTATTCTTACGAGGGTCAGTACAGTAGCCTATAGACTAGACTTGCCGCCAGCACTAGAGGGAGTACATAAAGTGTTCCACGTGTCACAGCTGAGACGGTACATGGCAGATTCTAGTCACATACTAGATCACTTGAAGATCGAGGTTGGTCTGACTCTCAGCTGTCCTGAGCAGCCTGTAGAGATCTTGGATCACAGAAAGTAGGTATTGCGGAACCAAACTATTCCTTTGGTTCGTGTTGCATAAAATATTACTCTCCAGGCGAGTCAACCTGGGATAGGGAGGACAAAATGCGCAAGCAGTACCCATATCTCTTCGAGACTTGAGGTATAATTCTTTGTCTGATTGTATTCTTGTGCAAGTTTAATTCAATTTCTAGGACAAAAAATATTATATTGTTTTCATTAATAACATGGGTTAGTGGACTAGACCTAAAAACCCACTAGACAAATCCTTATACTATTAATTAGCATTTAGATAAATCCCTCACCTAAAATTTCTAAACCCCTTAATTAAATGATTCTTTATGACAAGCTATGGAGGACAATAGAGACTTTGTACATTAGAAACCCTAACCCTAACCCTATGGCCGGCCCTATATAGCTAGAGGGAGCCTCCCTCAAAGCAACCATCCTTTATGAAGAAACCCTAAAAAATAGCCTCCAAGAAAAACCATTCTTCCCTCTACAAATTTCAGAATTTTTAGCCCAAAAACCCTCATTCTTTTCTCATTCAAGGAGACCTAGAAGCTTGGGCACAAGAAGACTTGGAGAAGAGGAAGCTACATTGGAAATCCATGTCCCAATAGGTAAAAATTTGGAAAACCCTAATTTAATTATATTTTAATTAATTGTTTGGCCATTAGAAGTTCACCCATTGATTTAGGGATGACTATTAAGGGAGAGCATGAGTCTCTATTGGTTTTTTGGTGATTCTCCATGGTGTCATAGGTGTATTTGGTGGTTTTGTGATCCAATGATGCATTTTCCCCTAATTTTTGTAACCCTAATTATATATATTATATATATGTATATTTATAGAGTATACGTATATGTTTTGATTGTTATTTGGGGTGTATGCATGAGTATTCATAGGGTATCATATGTATCCCAGATTTTACACACTAGGTGTTTGACAAAATGGTTAATAGGAAGAAATATATATTTATATGGTCTATACTTATGTATTTTGATATATATATATATATGTACGTATTGGTATTATTATATATATGTATTTAGATGGGGGGACTGACATTGGAGAATCGGGTTCACTATATTCAGTACAGTGCACTGGGGATGTGCACTAATGCTGAACATATCAGTCAAGGAGGGTGTTGGTTTCCCTGTGTGTAAGGGAGTATCACTAGCTTTGAGTAACTTTTGTTTGGCCTTTGAGTCACACTTTGCTTTCTGGGGAATTATTGTCTAACTCTTGGCATGTTGCATTCTATATCAGTATCAGTTAGAGTACCCAAGTTTCTTGAGTATTAACTTCTCTTTGAGTATCGGGTTTCATCAGTTACTGTGCTTTGAGAAGTCGGGTTCTTCAGGTGCACTATGTATCAGTGAGTTTCCAGTGTGTCAGTAAGGTGGGGGTCAGTGAGCCTAGTGAGTTAGTGTTCATTCGAGTGAGTTTCAGTGAGCCATTTCACAGTAGAGTATGAATGAGTGAGTGAGGTTAGTGTTAGTCAGTATCAGTGATGTAGGAGTCACTGTGCAATCGGGATTAGGTTTCTTTTGTGAGAAATTTGAGTGTTACATGTATATACGGGTGAGCATCAAATGGTATTAGCAGTGTATACCAGTGAAGGGAGAGCTAGTTGATACTCTGGAGTATTGGGGTACAGTAATCATGGGACCTTGGTGTGCAGGCATACTGGTGTCAGTTTAGCTATTATTAGAGCTTGCTGTGTGTAATTCTGCACACAAGTATGATCGTGCAGTGGTGGTAAAGGTTTAGTGAGGTATCTGGACTGAGGTATCAGTTTCAGTGAGTTATGTGGTATCAGTTTCTACTGTGCCTTTATGATGGGCGAGTGTTTGTTAGCTAACTGTGAGGTATATGTGTATCAATTGAGTGTCAGTGTGTATCAGTAGCAGTAACAACTAGACATTTTATTAGCAGTTATTGCTATTGTTGTTGTGGTATAGTGTGTTAATGGCTTCTATTTGTTCCTTTGTGTGTGTAGATGTATTAAGTGTCACACCCCGGCCCCGAGGGCCTCCCGAACCACTGCTTCTCTCTCGTCCATAGCCGGATGACCAGGATGCGAACTACCGTACCTCGACGCACCTGACGCGCATCTCCGTGCCTCGGTGCCTATCCCACGGGGGCAAGAAAGGAATGGCCCGTTTGACACCGGGATATGATGCCGTACGAGCCTAGGGTTGTGCCCGTACAAGGCTTCATCGTTTAAATTTGTTTGGCTATCATCGCATCAATCGAGTAAGCAGCGGAGGAACATTGTTGCAATATAATGCGTTTAGCCAACTGAGTATTCGGGACAAATCGAGGAACTTGGGTTTCTCTTTAGGCAAAGGCATCATTCCATACATTATGCCCCTTTATACGATAGCATTCAAGAGGCAACAATCAAAACCAGGATTATGGGTCTTAAGGACTGAGATATGTCTATCGCTCCCTGGGACGATCTAGTACCTGCAAGCAAGTAAACTTTTGGGGGGTCAGCGAGATAAAATAACTGAACAGAAGCAAGCATTCACTAAAACCAATACTAAATAATCATGTTATAAAATATTACATTACTAGTGATCTTTCTAGTTTTACCTATGTTCGTTACATGCAGCAGAAGAACGAAGTCATATTACATTATTTTGGAAACATCTTTTAAAACAGAGTTTCATATTGATAAGCAAGCAAGACAAGCCGTTCGTTCTGTTTCAGGGTGTGCGCAGCGTGTCTCGTGAGACTCCAGGGACAAATGCATAGCTAGACACACATGCATATCTTAGGGGTAGTCCTACTATCCAAGCCAACACAATAAACTTAGGTATATGTAGGGCGGTCCCCGAGTATCTCAGGATTGGCAGCAGTTAATCCAGTTAACCAATGACTCTTTATCTGATGCTAATGGCAGCTGTCACTCATGGTTGCTTTCTACTATCTCTGTAGCAGTCGTGACACATATAGTTCAGCTCTCCACCAATAGCCATTATCCGACCGATGCGAATACATGGAAACACTATCAAATAAACTTTAGTATGCAGACGAGATGAACTATCAGACTACAATCCTGTTGCGGGGGCAAGCCGCCATATCTTTGAACACATTCAGGCACACGATATGGTTCTCTCGGAGCATATGCGATAGTGAACATGTTCAAGCACTCTTAGACAGTGTTTTAGGATTCTTAGTTAAGCAGACTTGTTCATTTTAAAGACAAGCTAGGTGAGTTCTTTCATTAACATGCAAGACAGGTTCTATCATTCTCTTATGAAAATATTGCAAATAAAAACTCAGATTATTATTAAGGCGTGCAAGAATCAGAGAACGAAGTTTTGCCCACTCACCTTGATACATAATGTCGACGCAGAGCGGGACATTACATACTTACCAACCAACAAAAAGTTTAGTCCTCGAAACTTCAAGGATAAACTTCTCGATATTCCGAGCAGTTATAGTCCTCATCCCTTGGCGTTCTCAATCAAAAAAATCAAGCAATTCAAGTCCAGAAAACATTTTGCTCTTTGAGGATATCTATGGACTTATTGTATGGAATGCTCTATTATAATACAATATAGTTAATATCTCAGAGTCATAGCAATGTATTGGACCAAGAGATCGATTCTGCTCTGATACCATTATGTCATACCCCGACCCCGAGGGCCGCCCGGACCATCGCTTCTCTCTCCTCCGTAGCCTGATGACCCGGACGCGAACCACTGCACCTCGGTGCACTGGATGCGTATCACCACGGCTAGGTACCTATCCCGTGGGGGCGAGGAAGGATGGCCCATTTGATACCGGGACATGATGTCGTACGAGCCTGTGTTTGCTCCCGCACAAGGCTTCATCATTTAAGTTTGTTTGGCTATCATCGCATCAATCGAGTAAGCAGTGGAGGGACATTATTGTAATGTAATACGTTTAGCCAACTGAGTATTTGGCACAAATCGAGGGACTTGGGTTTCTCTTTAGGCAAAGGCATCATTCCATACATTATATCCCTTTATACGATAGCATTCAAGAGGCAACAATCGAAACCAGGATTCAGGGTCTTAGGGACTGAAGCACGCCTATCGCTCTATCGGACGATCCAGTACCTGCAAGTAAAATGTTGGTGGGTCAGCACTTTTATAAGTATTGGTGAGATAAAACAACTAAACATATACAAGCATTCACTAAAACCAACACTAAGTAACCATGTTATAAAATATTATATTACTAGTGATCTTTCTAGTTTTACTTATGTTCGTTATATGCAGTAGAAGAACGGAGTCATATTACATTGATTTGAAAACATCTTTTAAACAGAGTTTAATATTGAATAAGCAAGCAAGACAAGTCGTTCGTTCTATTTCAGGGTGAGCGCAGCGTGTCTCATGAGACTCCAGGAAAAATGCATAGCTAGACACACATACACATCTTAGGGGCAGTCCATCTATCCAAGACAACACAATAAATTTAGCTATATGCAGGGCGGTCTCCGAGTATCTCAGGATCGACAGCGGTTAATCCAGCTAACCAATGACTCTTTATCGGATGCTAATGGCAGCTGTGACTCATGGTTGCTTTCTACTATCTCTGTAGCAGCCATGACACATGCAGTTAAGCTCTCCACCAATAGCCATTGTCCGACCAATGCGAATGCATAGAAACACTATCAAATAAACTTTAGTATACAGACGAGATGAACCTTCAGACTATAATCTTATTGCGGGGGCAAGCCGCCTTATCTTTGAACACAATCAGGCACACGATATGGTTCTCTCAGAGCATAGACAATAGTAAACATGTTTATGCACTTTTAGACAGTGTTTCAGGATTCTTAGTTAAGCAAACTTGTTCGTTTCAAAGATAAGCTAGGTGAGTTCTTTCATTAACATGCAAGACAGGTTCTACCATTCTCTTATGAAAATATTGCATACAAAAAATTAGATTATTATTAAGGCGTGCAAGAATCAGAGAACGAAGTTCTGCCCACTCACCTTGATACATAATGTCGACGTGGAGTGGGGCATTACATACTTACCAGCCAATAAAAAGTTTTGTCCTCGAAACTTCAAGGATAAACTTCTCGATATTCCGAGCAGTGATAGTCCTCATCCCTTATCGTACTCAATCGAAACAATCAAGCAATTCAAGTCCAGAAAACATTTTGCTCTTTGAGGATATCGAAAGACTTATTGTATGGAACGCTTTATTGTAATACCATATCATTAATATCTCAGAGTCATAGCAACGGATTGGGCCAAGAGATCGATTCTGCTGTGATACCTTTGTGTCATGCCCCGGCCCCGAGGGCCGCCCAGACCACCGCTTCTCTCTCCTTCATAGCCAGATGACCGGACGTGAACTACCGTGCCTCGGTGCATCGGACGCATATCACCGTGCCTCGGCACCTGTCCCATGGGGGCGAGGAAGGAATTGCCCATTTGATACCGGGACGTGATGCCGTACAAGCCTGGGGTTGCGCTCGCACAAGGCTTCATCGTTTAAGTTTGGTTGGACACCATCGTATCAATCGAGTAAGCAGCGGAGGACATTATTGTAATATAATGCATTTAGCCAACTGAGTATTCGGGACAAATTGATGGACTTGGGTTTCTCTTTAGGCAAACGCATCGTTCCATATATTATGCCCCTTTATACGATAGCATTCAAGAGGCAACAATAGAAACCAGGATTCCGGGTCATAGGGAGTGAGACAGGCCTATCGCTCCCTCGGACGATCCAGTACCTACAAGCAAGTAAACTATTGGTGGGTCAGCACTTTTATAAGTACTGGTGAGATAAAATAACTGAACAGAAGCAAGCATTCACTAAAAATAACACTAAGTAATCATGTTATAAAATATTACATTATTAGTGATCTTTCTAGTTTTACCTATCTTCGTTACACGCAGTAGAAGAACGGAGTTATATTACACTGTTTTGGAAATGTCTTTTAAAACAGAGTTTTATATTGAAAAAGCAAGCAAGACAAACCGTTCGTTCTGTTTCATGGTGTGTACAGCGTGTCTCATGAGACTCCAGGGACAAATGCATAGCTAGATACATATGCACATCTTAGGGGCAGTCCATCTATCCAAGCCAACACAATGAACTTAGTTATATGCAGGGTGGTCCTCGAGTATCTCAGGATCAGCAGCGGTTAATCTGTAACACCCCGTTCCGCTCAAGCGGACTGCCGTCTCAATCGGCAATCGTGCAGCTGTCCCGACCCGCTTTGCCTCGATCAAGAAGCAAAGGATATCCAGACTTGCCCCTATAGGGATCCGGCTTGGACTTTCAGAGGCTCGCTCAGACGTATCGCTCTACCGAGGCGAATCATCGCTAAGGTGGGTGGCTACGGTGAACTTGTCTTTGCTTAGCCAGCACACATAAAATCTGGAATCATATATGCTAGTCGCTAGGTGAATTACCTCCTGCATGCTAACAAATCCAACACACCTAGCTAAGGGAATAATCCTAATCTGTATTGCTATGCTAGAACATGGAAAAGGAAATACTGCTTATATTCAGACCCTCGCATGCTAAGTCCCTTAACGGTTTCATCTCTCGGACTACCTTCGGGCCCGAGCAACGTGCCTGCTTATGTTCCTTAGAAATGCATGCTTGTCTGCTTGAATGCGCATTATTTTTATCCTTACTCCGGGAGACTACTCAGTAGTCGTTCCGTGTATGATTGACCCTGCAAGTATCCGGGACCGTCAAGTCATCTAAGGCAATCCCCGAACCAGGGGAATGCACTAAGCAAGAATAAATACTGAACGTAAATCTCACTTGAATGATAATCATGCTATGTGTGCATCTGAACGAGGATCGTGTTATGTACTGATGGAATCCCAGCTCGTGGAGCAATATGCCTCGTTCAGACTAAGTTAAGTTTCATGATTATCATGTCAAGCTATGGAATATGGATAGACCCTGACCTGCATTGTCGCGGACAGCTTGTGCACAAGATATGTTATGTTGAGTTCCGCGGACGGCTACACCGGGGCACCGGAGCCGATCCGATCTGGACGGAACGTATGTATAGTCGTATGTTACCCGGCAAGTGTTATGCGACGGGGCTCGCCACCCGCGTTGTACGTCGCTTCGCCCTGAGACTATAACTGTCCTTTATGGCTATGCCAGCGACTTCTGTTCATATAGATAAGTTATCCTCGCTTAGCGGCTATCCGCGTGCGAGTCATTGCATAGCATCAATGCTCTGAACACCTGAACGATCTAAAAATAATGACCCTCATGTTTGCATATGCTATGCTCCTGAATGTTTATGCTTGCCCCTGCTTGAATTAACATGTTTGCCTCAATGTTGCCTTGGACAGGGAAGGAGAAATGGTAAGTTGGTAAGTCTCGCCGTGTTTCCTCAAACATCGCACGGCGCACTGCCCGACACGTTAGGCTATTCAATGTTTGCATAAAACTGATCCTAAGGCAACTAGAAAGACAACTTAATAGTTGTGCACAGAACCTGTATTACGTGTTTGGATTTGTCGAGCGGGCGAGTAGCTTCCCCCAGTGCATTCAATGTACTGATAATCCACCAGTTTGTATGCAGGGTGCGGAAGAACCTCGTGCGGTGCGAACGCCTCCAACGTGCGTGCTAAGGCGTGGACATCACTCCGAAGCAACGGTGCATCCGGGATTGAAGCACATATACAAGACATAAGTTGTGAACATTGCCTGACCATCGCCTGTATAAATCATTCCACAGTTGTAGCCACTTGGCACGCTTTTACTGTTTCAGAGAGAGAGGCTTGAGTGACTTGTAATCTCGGCTATACGCCGCCTGTAACACTTGTTCATATCAATAAAGAGATTACTTTACTTGTTTCAATGCTTCCGCTATATTTGTTGACTCAGTAAACCTGTTACCGATAGCCTATGCGTTCATGACTCCGCTGCACTCGGACAATCTGTGCGACTCTGTGGCTTAGAACTCTTGCCGCCAGCCAATGAACCATGGCCTTGCACGGGCGTGGCTCACGCTCGTACGGTATCACGCCCAGATGGGTTAAGCGATCGTTCCGCGGGAGCGCTGGCGAGGGTGATTCCCGCCTAGCTGGAACGGCCGATTGCCTGCGGGAGATCGGGGTGTGACATATTGGTATCAGAGCCTGGCTTCTACGCCTTTGTCCTCAATTCGATATCTCTGTTTCGAAAGCTCGTTCGTGGGTTATGTGCACGCTCTCTCTCAATGCCTCGATGGGATGTTCCAACAATAAGTCTAAATACTTTCAAAATGCATTTTGAATGTTATGCTTGCTTGTCTGGTTGTATGCTGCGAGTGGCCTTTGTGCCAACCTGTGCGAACCCTTGAGAGTATCGCCAGTAGCTTGTCCGAGATTTTCACTAACCCTAAGTTTGGTTGAATGCATCTATTCGAGGGACGCCTTGAACAAGTGCACCATCCAAGACTTAGAAAAAGGTGAAACTCGAGTGCTGAGACTTCGCTATCAGTAAGCTGGTTGACGTGTTCACGCTAGAGGGGCCCTTCGAAAGTGCGCACGATCCAGTCTAAGCGATATGCTGAAGATCGATGCTTGTGCAAGTGAAGATCCAAATGAACAAGTACAAACGACTTGTCTAGGATTGCCTCAACCCTAGATTACTGCTTGTCCTTAGTAAGTCTCGAGGACGAGACTTTTTCTAAGTTGGGTAGGATGTAACACCCCGTTCCGCTCAAGCGGACTGCCGTCTCAATCGGCAATCGTGCAGCTGTCCCGACCCACTTTGCCTCGATCAAGAAGCAAAGGATATCCAGACTTGCCCCTACAGGGATCCGGCTTGGACTTTCAGAGGCTCGCTCAGACGTATCGCTCTACCGAGGCGAATCATCGCTAAGGTGGGTGGCTACGGTGAACTTGTCTTTGCTTAGCCAGCACACATAAAATCTGGAATCATATATGCTAGTCGCTAGGTGAATCACCTCCTGCATGCTAACAAATCCAACGCACCTAGCTAAGGGAATAATCCCAATCTGTATTGCTATGCTAGAACATGGAAAAGGAAATACTGCTTATATTCAGACCCTCGCATGCTAAGTCCCTTAACGGTTTTATCTCTCGGACTACCTTCGGGCCCGAGCAACGTGCCTGCTTATGTTCCTTAGAAACGCATGCTTGTCTGCTTGAATGCGCATTGTTTTCATCCTTACTCCGGGAGACTACTCAGTAGTCGTTCCGTGTATGATTGACCCTGCAAGTATCCGGGACCGTCAGGCCATCTAAGGCAATCCCCGAACCAGGGGAATGCACTAAGCAAGAATAAATACTGAACGTAAATCTCACTTGAATGATAATCATGCTATGTGTGCATCTGAACGAGGATCGTGTTATGTACTGATGGAATCCCAGCTCGTGGAGCAATATGCCTCGTTCAGACTAAGTTAAGTTTCATGATTATCATGTCAAGCTATGGAATATGGATAGACCCTGACCTGCATTATCGCGGACAGCTTGTGCACAAGATATGTTATGTTGAGTTCCGCGGACGGCTACACCGGGGCACCGGAGCCGATCCGATCCGAACGGAACGTATGTATAGTCGTATGTTACCCGGCAAGTGTTATGCGACGGGGCTCGCCACCCGCGTTGTACGTCACTTCGCCCTGAGACTATAACTGTCCTTTATGGCTATGCCAGCGACTTCTGTAAATATAGATAAGTCATCCTCGCTTAGCGGCTATCCGCGTGCGAGTCATTGCATAGCATCAATGCTCTGAACACCTGAACGATCTGAAAATAACGACCCTCATGTTTGCATATGCTATGCTCCTGAATGTTTATGCTTGCCCCTGCTTGAATTAACATGTTTGCCTCAATGTTGCCTTGGACAGGAAAGAAGAAATGGTAAGTTGGTAAGTCTCGCCGTGTTTCCTTAAACATCGCACGGCGCACTGCCCGACACGTTAGGCTATTCAATGTTTGCATAAAACTGATCCTAAGGCAACTAGAAAGACAACTTAATAGTTGTGCACAGAACCTGTATTACGTGTTTGGATTTGTCGAGCGTGCGAGTAGCTTCCCCCAGTGCATTCAATGTACTGATAATCCACCAGTTTGTATACAGGGTACGGGAGAACCTCGTGCGGTGCGGACGCCTCCAACGTGCGTGCTAAGGCGTGGACATCACTCCGAAGCAACGGTGCATCCGGGACTGAAGCACATATACAAGACATAAGTTGTGAACATCGCCTGACCATCGCCTGTATAAATTATTCCACAGTTGTAGCCACTTGGCACGCTTTTACTGTTTCAGAGAGAGAGGCTTGAGCGACTTGTAATCTCGGCTATACGCCGCCTGTAACACTTGTTCATATCAATAAAGAGATTACTTTACTTGTTTCAATGCTTCCGCTATATTTGTTGACTCAGTGAACCTGTTACCGATAGCCTATGCGTTCATAACTCCGCTGCACTCGGACAATCTGTGCGACTCTGTGGCTTAGAACTCTTGCCGCCAGCCAATGAACCATGGCCTTGCACGGGCGTGGCTCACGCTCGTGCGGCATCACGCCCAGATGGGTTAAGCGATCGTTCCGCGGGAGCGCTGGCGAGGGTGATTCCCGCCTAGCGGGAACGGCCAATTGCCTGCGGGAGATCGGGGCGTGACATAATCCAGCTAACCAATGACTCTTTATCTGATGCTAATGGCAGCTGTGACTCATGGTTGCTTTCTACTATCTCTGTAGCAGCCGTGATACATACAGTTCAGCTCTCCACCAATAGTTGTTGTCCGACCGATGCAAATACATGGAAACACTATCAAATAAACTTTAGTATGCAGATGAGACAAACCATCAGACTATAATCTTATTGTCGGGGCAAGCCGCCTTATCTTTGAACACATTCAAGCACACGATATGTTTCTCTCGGATCATAGGCGATAGTGAACATGTTCATGCACTCTTAGACTGTGTTTCAGGATTCTTAGTTAAGCAGACTTGTTCGTTTCAAAGACAAGCTAGGTAAGTTCTTTCATTAACATGCAAGGCAGGTTCTATCATTCTCTTATGAAAATATTGCAAGCAAAAAATAAAAATTATTATTAAGGCATGCAAGAATCAAATAACGAAGTTCTGCCCACTCACCTTGATACATAATATCGACGCGGAGTGGGGCATTACATTAAGGTAGTTTGAGGTTCTGTTAGTATCAGTAAAAGGGGATACTTGCACAGCTCATGGGGTGATGGGGATCGAGTGTACAATATGCAATCCTCTTTACAATAGATTACAGTGCACCCCATACACTATTTTGGGATGCAGCAGTTGTATTTGTGCCTTAATGCATTATAGTGCATTTCACTGATGTACAACTGAATTCCCAGTCACATTAGGAGCACTAACAGCATTAAGAATTTGAGGCTCGAACTCAACACTCATATTTGAGTTATTATTGTGACCAGTTGAGGTGATGTAGAGTTGTTTGTTATAGTATATGGCTCTGGTAGGAGTCTGATACAAGGAAGTGTCAATTATGTTATTGTTAGTAATAACTAAGATATTAAGTTCATGTGTTGGCAGCATCAAACCTAAAAATTATGACTGATACCTAGGTATATTGCCGTCATGTGTCAGAGTGGATATTATGTTTTGACTGTGTAAGTTAACATCAGGTGAAGGGAGTTGATGAACTAGTGTATTATGCCAGGTATCTATATGATGGTCAGGGCAGTAAAAATTTAAAAGAGGTTTACCTGTGTTTCAGTTTAGGAGGTAGAAAGTATGTACAGGGGTATTAGTGGGACTGATACTTGGTAGTATCAAGTAGTGTCAGGTATTTGTGGACTGTGCACAATATATGTGCAAGTGTAGGTTAATGTATGTATGAAGTGAGGTTGAGGCCTAGTGTTATTGTGAAGGGTAATATCGAGATAAGTGAGTCTTTTATCTAGTGTTAAGGTATCCTAGTGAGACTATTAAATTAAGTATTAGGTATTAGCTAGTTATTGAGTATATAGACTAAGATAATAAGATAGTGAAATATTAAAGTTATATATATATTGATACTTAATATAGTTAGCTAGTATAGCTGATATCTTCAAGTTTGGACCTAAAAGTGGCCTAAAAACATCATAATTAGCTAGTTACTCATGAATATCACTTCAAATCATTCTTTGACATATATTTTTCATAATTACGTCTTGGTGATTCCACCTTGGGCATCGATCCTCATACCTTGCTCAGGACCACAGGCGAGTACATTCTCTGACAGATTTTATTATGTTGATTATTACTATGATTCTAGTTGTAGAGTATACTTGATTCTGACACTGTGGATACACGGGTTAGCATCATAGATACCTGTCATGAGGAGTCATGATCGAAATCCATCGTGCAAGCTGGGGACGGAGAAATATTAGCATATTATGTGATCATACCCCACTTTACATACATCATAGCTTACCCCACACATAATATAGGGTATATCCTGACCATTACATGCCTCATAGCCTATTATATATGATTAGCTTGACTATTGCTCCCATCATAGCTAACCAGATGGTTATTCTGACCTAATATGTATCATAGCCAATCATATATAACAAGCCTGATCTCGTCCCAAGCCGATCACATAGTAAACTAATATTTCAAACACTTAGGTAAAATTTCTTTTCTTTATTCTAGTTCACTCATTCTAGCATTCACATATATTTGTTCATTGCTAGTTAGTATTATTGTTGATTGCATATCTTTTCAGTATTCCTTATTTTTAATATTTTTTCATCTTGTATTTCTTTACACTATCTTATAGTTTTTTGTCAATATAAATGAAACTGCTTTTTAGTGCTTGTGCTTCGCTCCAATCCTGACTGGATAACATTTTTCAGAGGACCTTGAGGACTTATGTCCTACTCACTATGGCCCAGGAGTAGAGGAAGACTATATACCGGAGATTCTAGAGGAGTCACTCTCCTAGAGGAGACACCACTTGCAGTCATTTAGACAGTTCCTTGGTCTAGATATCTCTTTATTTATTTGTTCTAAACTTAAGACATTGATTGTATTATTGTTGAGACTATTTATGTTGGGCTAGCTAGACTCTAAATTATTGTTGTATTTGAGTTGTTGTGCTTGACTTATGTCATTACTTCCCTATTTTTATATCTTATCGTGCTATTTAATTCCTATAGTTATTATGATTGAGTATATTATGAATTATTGATCAATGCATTATTCATTGTCCTCCTTATGGAGTTGAGATCATTAACAGGTTATCTTGTGAGTTATGTTTAGTAGTATTGAGACCTAGACAGCGTTCTACCACCAATATTGTGGCATAGGCTGGACGTACCCATGGCTCATGTCCAAATTTTGGGTGCAGGTCATGACATAACTGGCAACCAGCTCTAGACTAAATAATTATAAAATCTCTTTATAAAAAATTATACAATATTAAAATAATAACAGTAAAGAATGTACTTATTATGATGATGTGCTAGTAGAATCTCGAATTGATCGGCGGTGAGCTACAAATACCTGACAAAGATCTGATGTTCTTGAACGAGAACCAGGCAAGATGACCAATCTCGAACACGTAATAACTAATAATAACACTCATGGTTATGTAGATTTATATTGAACAATATTTTTCTGTCAAGCTAGGTAATGTTGAACTCAGAGCTTAGCCTATATAATTTTTCCATAGATGTGTGTGGATTGTATATCACATGCTCTTTCCTATAGTTGTTTCAATATTGAATTTCTTTTCAAGACAGATGACTCTAGGCTTCGTTCATCCGCATATACTCCTTCTGGTGGTTGAGTTAGATGGACCTATAAGGGAAGTCGAACAACCTCTAATAATTATGCATATAAACTGGATATGGACCCAGCAGGAGGTGTCATGCCCCGGACCAACAGGGGCCGATCATCCTCGCTTGGTTCCTACGGAACCGATAATCCTCGCACGGGCGTGATGCCGTGCAAGCCTAAAATGCGCTTGCACAAGGCCAAAGCTTTGAACAAGGGCAAGTAAGCTATTCAACACAGAGGCAGCGGCACATATTTGCAAAAAAGTAAAGAACACAATGGCACATAAAAATAAAGCTCTTTATTGATAATAAAAAATATTAGAAGCGACGTATGGCCGAGGTTACAGATTGCTCAAGAACTCTTTCTCTCGATTACAATGACATTATTCCATACATTATGTTCCTCTATACAAAACTAGCTCAAACTCGATACGGTTCAAGGCATCGACTCCAGATTTTTGGTTCCTTGGGATGAGGCATGTCTATCGCTTCCTTGGATGGTCCAGCACCTAAGAACAAGCAAACTATTGGTGGATCAGCACTTTTATAACTACTGGTGAGTATAAAACAACTGAACAGAAGCTACACCCCCTGAAACCCATACTAAGTAAGTATATGGCAAAATATTTCATTACTAGTGATCTTGATACTTTTATTTAAGTTTATTTCATGTAGCTCAGGATTATAGTCAGATTACATCTTTTTGAAAACATAGCTTAGAAACAGTTTTGCATATTCAATCATAAGTATACAATCGGGATAGTGTTCTATCGTGCAGTGCACAGCATGTATTATGCACCATATTCTAACTCTTAGGGATAAAGTTCTCTAGTGGATTGTTTATCTCAAAACAAAACAAGCATTAAGTGGACTATCATACTTTCAAGCACACAAGAAGAACTAGCTATATGATTTTAGTCCCCGAGAAACTCAGGATCGGTAGCAATAATCCGGCTAACCAATGACTCATATTCTGATTCTATTAGCAGCTGTGACCATGGTTGCTCTTCACTAATGTAATAGCAGCCGGGACCAAGGTTCAGCTCTGCACTAATAGCTATTATCCGACTGATACGAATATATGAAGCACTATCAAATAAACTCTACGATGCAAACAAAATGAACAAGCGAGCTATATGTATACACTTGTATTTCTTACCCCATAGCTGAACGGTTATTCCTGCAGCAGACACACAAGTTAGCAACAATTTTACATAAACATATATGTGTAAGGTTCTCTTTCTCTGTCTGTCTCTGTATCAAATAATTAGGTATGCAAGAAGGCTAGCCTAGCATGCGCCTAACTATATGATGGTCCATGGGTAGCCTTATGATTAGCAGCAGTTGCCCAAGGTTCATCTCTTCACTAGCACTCACCTATGACGGCAGTTGTGACTCAAGGTTCAGGTCTTCACCAACGCACACGAGTACTAGCAGCTGTGACATCATGGGTTTCGTATACCACTAATAGACAAATACCGCCCCACTAGACCCCAGCGGTCGTATCCTCAGGGCAATCCAAAAATCTCTTCCGAATCGAGCGATTCCCAGTGCCCCAAGCACCATTCGATAGACAAGACCTTGTGCACAAGTTAGTCCGAGACCAATGGAATGACATGAAGCATCTATAATGCAAGCAAAATAAATGATCAAGCAAAACATATATGATCTAGAGAAACATATCTTGTCAAACAAAGCATATCTCTCACATATCTATTAGCACACCCCACTAGACCCCTGCGGGTCGTATCCTCAGGGTGCACTATTAATTTATGCTTATATGAATCAAAGACTTATAGAAATTTGATATAGTAAATAGAGAAGCAAAACATATAATGGAAAGCACAATTTATTTTATATCTAACATGCAATATCTATCTCTTTCTTAGAATATTTCAAAGGGAATTATTCAAATGATTCTTTTTCTTATCTTTTTAGCATAGCAAGGGTTCATTCGATAGCCGTATCAGTATTACTAAGCAAGCAGGTTTATTTTGATGACAAGCTATATGAGTTCTCTTATGAAGCATGCAGAGTCAAGTTCTATCATTCTTCTTATGAAATATTCTTCTTAAGCAAACAAGCATTCAAAAACTCAGATTCATTATTAAGTCATGTAAGAATCAGAGAATACAGTTCTGTCCACTCACATTGATCTATCATCTTGGGGTTCGGTCGAGAACTCTATGAGAAGACTTTTGTACGAGCAAACAAAGTGATATCACTTGTACATAGTGCCTATTCGAAGCGGGACACTAGATACTTACCCACCAACAAAGAGTTTCGTCCTCAAGACTCAAGGAGAAACTCACAAAAATCCAGAGCAGCGATAGTCCTCATCCCTCACGATCCTCAATCAAAACACAAACAAATCACACGCACAAAGGCACAACTCTAAGCAATAAATCAAATCCAAAAAACTTTTTTGCACATTTTTGAGAATATTTATGGACTTATTGTATGGAACGTTCATTATAGCACATCGGGCACAATTCAGAGTTGGAGATAATGGAATAGACAAGGAATCAAGTTACTCTGATACCATTATGTCATGCCCCGATCCCGCAGGGGCCGATCGTCCTCGCTTGGTCCCTACGAAACCGATCATCCTCGTACGGACGTGATGTCGTACAAGCCTAAAATGCGCTTGTACAAAGACAAAGCTTTGAACAAGGGCAAGTAAGCTATTCAACATAGAGGCAGCGGCACATATATTGCAGAAAAGTAAAGAATACAATGGCACATGAAAATAAGCTCTTTATTGATAATAAAAAATATTACAAGCGGCGCATGGCCGAGGCTACAGATTTCTCAAGCACTCTTTCTCTCGATTATAATGACACCGTTCCATACATTATTCTCTATACAAAAGCAGCTCAAACTCAATACGGCTCAAGGCATCGACTCCAGATTTTTGGTTCCTTGGGATGAGGTACGCCTATCGCTTCCTCGGACGGTCGAGCACCTGAGAACAAGCAAACTCTTGGTGGATCAGCACTTTTATAAGTACTGGTGAGTATAAAATAACTGAACAGAAGCTACACCCACTAAAACCCCCACTAAGCAAGCATGTAGCAAAATATTTTATTATTAGTGATCTTGCTACTTTAACCTAAGTTTATTTCATGCAGCTCAGGATTATAATCAGATTACATCTTTTTGAAAATATAGCTTGGAAACAGTTTTGCATATTCAACCATAAGCATACAATTGGGATAGTGTTCTATCATTCAATGCGTAGCATGTATTGTGCACAATATTCTAACTCTTAGGGACAAAGTTCTCTAGTGGACTGCTCATCTCAAAACAAAAAGTGGACTATCATACTTTCAAGCACATAAGAAGAACTAGCTATATAATTTTGGTCCCCGAGAAACTCAGGATCGGTTGCAGTAATCCGGCTAACCAATGACTCACATTCTGATTCTATCAGTAGCTGTAACCATGGTTGCACTTCACTAACATAATAACAGTCGGGACCAAGGTTCAGCTCTACACTAATAGTCATTGTCCGACCGATGCGAATGTGTGAAACACTATCAAATAAACTCTACGATGCAAACAAAATGAACAAGCGAGCTATATGTATATACTTGTATTTCTTACCCCATAGGCGAACGATTATCCCTACAGCAGACATACAAGTTAGCAATAATTTTGCATAAACATATATGTGTAAGGTTCTCTTTCCCTGTCTGTCTCTGCATCAAACAGTTAGGTATGCAAGAAGGCTAGCCAAGAATGCACCCTAACTATATGATGGTCCATGGGTAGCCCCATGATTAGCAGTGGTTGCCCAAGGTTCAGCTCTTCACTAGCACTCACCTGTGTCGGCAGTTGTAACTCAAGGTTTAGCTCGTCACCAACACACACGAGTACTAGCAGTTGTGACATCATGGGTTCCGCACAACACTAATAGACAAATATTGCCCCACTAGACCCTAGTGGCCGTATCCTTAGGATGATCCAAAAATCTCTTCCGGACCCAGCCAGTACCCTAGGAACCATTCGAGAGACAAGACCTTGTGCACAAGTTAGTTCGAGACCAATGCAATGACATAAAGCATCTATAATGCAAGCAAAAAAAATGATCAAGCAAAACATATACGATCTAGCGAAACACATCTTGTCAAACAAAGCACATCTCTCACATATCTATTAGCATACCCCACTAGACCCCTGCGGGCCGTATCCTCAGGGCGCACTATTAGTCTATGCTTATACGAATTAAAGACTTATAGCAGTTTGATATAGCAAACAGGCAATCGAAACATATAATGGCAAGCATGATTTATTTCATATCTAGCATGCAATATCTATCTCTTTCTTAGCATATTTCAAAGGGACTTATTCAAGCGATTCTTTTTACTTATCTTTTTAGCATAGTAAGGGTTCGTTCGATAGTCGTCTCGGTATAACTAAGCAAGCAGGTTTGTTTAGATGTTAAGCTATACGAGTTCTCTTATGAAGCATGCAGAGTCAAGTTCTATCATTCTTCTTATGAAATATTATTCTTAAGCAAACAAGCATTCAAAAACTCAGATTCATTATTAAGTCATGCAAGAATCAGAGAATGCAGTTATGCCTACCCACATTGATCCATCGTCTTGGGGTTCGGTTGAAAACTCTCCGAGAAGACTTCCGTATGAGCAAGCAAAGTGATATCACTTGTACATAGTGCCTACGCGGAGCAGGGCACTATAGGAGGAGGGTAACAACCAACTTCAAGTATTATAATCCTGCCATTGTTACCTGATGATTTAATTAACAAATAGATAAAAGTCTAGGTATTTATGATACTATGTATAAGAACATTGTAGGTGGTTGTTAGTTGGATTCTATTTGGCTAGTATATGAATGACATATTTGTCAATAGACGTTAATTAGGGGGCAAGGTTTCTCCAAGCAAAAAAATTTTTGTCAGTCTAGGAGAAGACGAGAAAATACTGAATTTTATTTAGAACTATTTAGAAAATTGCCGATTACTTATTATACTTATGTTAACTAATATTGTTGGTCCCAACATAATATCAAACTTGATAACTATGCCAATTTCATAACTGAAAAATCTCACATCCTTGCTAAATGCCTCTGTACTGGGTGATTCTCCTTGTAGTTTAAGCTTCATGCCCAATAGTGTGGTGTATTTACTGACTCGTGTATCATTTGGTTTGTTAAAAGAACTTAAAAGTCTGAAGAGTTAACTCCAGTATTCAAAGTTTGACCTCTCATTGTATGCATTGAGATTTTCAAATGTAAAAGAACACATGATGTCAACTATGGACATAACATTTAGTTTTTATTTAATGAAAAGGGAAAATATATTAGTAAAAGTCTATTCTGTGACTAAAAGTAATAATATAAAATTTTAATGCAAGTAACTTCTTACCTCATAAAGGTGCTGACATCAACATAATGATTTAGTAATCTAAACATTAAATCATTTTTATCACGGAAAAGTACTGTTAGAAACAAAAACAAGAAAATTAAATTTAGTCCATATTTGGCACATCATCCAAATTACCCAAAATACTGATGCTTAAATGACTTGACTAATATTAGCATCTAACTTAAGGTTGGTGTTTGTTTGCTAAGAAAGTAAAGAAAAGGAAAGAAAAATGAAACTTGATCCTACCTAAATAAGGTAAATGGGAACAATTGTCTACAAGAAGCACTTTTATTTTATATTCATTCCCCTCACTTTCCATCAAAATAAACACAACCTAAGAGCTTCTAATAAACAATAAACAAACAGCATTAAGAATGTCATAAATTAGATAATAACAGAAAGGTTCAAATAGAGGAACCAAACAAATTGATGGATCAATATTTAATAAAAATATTCAAAAGGTGGAAGAATTCATACTTGTGGAAGAACTCGATCCATTGGAAACTAGTACAGAGGCAACTCCAGATGGACCTATTTTATGAATGAGATCGACCTATTTATCCAAGAGCTTATTAAAAATCTATATTTGGTTCTTAAGCATCAGTTTGACATGATATGCCTGAAAAAAATTCCTGATTCTCTTCTTCAAGCTTTTGCCAAACTAAAAAAGTAAAGTAAAACATAGAAAAATTAGTGGTCTGATGACCTTGTAGAAAAATAATTTGTATAATTATATGTGGTATGATGAGTGATGACTCAAACTTGACGCAACACTTTTAACCATACAGACATTGCAAAATCAAACTATTTGTATAATTATATGCTATAAAATAATTTCATGTAAAAAATAATAACACTGCTAAAAAATAATGCAAGCTAAATCTACACTAAATACACAAGTTTTATCTAAAAATTGAATAATTATATTAATTTATGAAGGCTAATTTACACTAAAATAACCTGAACTTTGGCCTTTAACCACTTAAATATCCTAAACTTTACTTTAGTTCATATTGCTCCCTCGAATTTTAATTATGTTTTCAGTAACTTTAAAACTATTAACAGAATGGTGCAGGGCCTTTTTTGACTCCGATGTTAACCCAACAAAATGGGTTAATTTTAACTCAAAATTAATCCATTTTAATTTGTTAAAATAAAAAAAACTAATTAAAGGGTAAGAAGTAAAGTTCTAGATATCTGCAACTAAAATTTTGAATTTTGACAAGAACCTATTTCTAACTCGTGAATATAAAATAAGAAGAACCTATTCAAGTTAGCTAAGAAAAACTTAAAATCTAAACAAAAAATCATGAAAAAGAAATACACTCCTCTCATTTCTATAAAGACAGTGTGCTTAAATGTGGAAAGCGGGAGGGTGGGGGCAACGGTGTGGAAATAAAGGTATGTGCTACTTTTGAAGGTGTCGGAAAGCATTAGGAGCCATTTGGTATAAATTTGAGATCAGGTATATGGTATGGATATCAGACCATTTATGAATATCAGTATTGTCATTCTTGTATCTTTAGTGATTCCTGAACAGAGTATCAGATATCTGGTTTGACACTTAATAAAACTTTTTATGTTGAACTTCAATTTGAATAAGCATAACAAATGTAAGAAAAAGTATCTTAGGTGATTCCTGAACAAAGTATCAGATATCATCATTTTCTAGCCATAAGAAAAAGATTACTAGTTATTTGTGTCTAAAAATATGCAATAAGTATCAAGTCAATGAATTATAATAAAAGTATTGTAGAAATGAGCTATAAACAGTTTTGTGAAGAAATGACACCAGAAATTTAAAATATAAAGATAAAAGAAACACAAATACTTCAATGAGTAATTGAGAAACTTAAATGAAAAAGATAAATAAAGGAATTAGATGAAGAATAATTTCCTTGAAACATTCTACCCGAACACATTCAACTGTATGATACCAGATATTGATGTTCCCCACTGCTTTCTGACACCTTCAATAGCAACTGCAATAGCCTTTCCTTTCTCTGCTGCCCTCTCAAATCTGGCAATGGCATCTTAAAGGGACTTTGTTATATCAAGTAAAGCAATAACCTCACCATTCTCTATAATAGGTAAATGTCAAAAAATTTCCTATCTTATTTTGAAGTATTTATGTTGTGTCCAATACATATTATTGAAGTATATTTTCTTTCTTGACTATCTCCAACATTTGGTACTCATATTGACAATGTAGAGAATCTAGAAAATCTTCATTTTTAAGGAAACTTTAGCCTTTAGTTTTGGCTTGAATTTTGACAAGTAATCCAAACTATATGGATGCCAAAAATCTGATATGCCACTTTTACTCACCTACGCTTTCCAACTGATACATATATATACTCACTTTTGCATATATATTATATTTAGATTTATTAACATCCTATTTACCAGTTGTTAAAGAAAGTTTTCAAATGCATATATTTCCAGACATGCTTTCCAACTGACTACAAACTAGCATCATAACTACGGAGCAAACGGGGAATAAAAAAGAGAATAGTATGCAAGTGAGCAATGTCACTCCAATTTTATTTTCTGTACCGACTGATGTTGATGGATGTAGTTCAGGGGGAAGGGATGCCAGGTTTATATTGGCGAAGTGGCAAGGAAATTCATGGTATAACCAAGTACTCGGTATAAGAGTTAATAAAGACTCAATATGAAGGTATTAGAAAAAAAATCCTAAATTTTCAATCCATTGTATACAAAAGAAAGTTTGATACAGAACAAGAGTTATGATTCCAAAAAATAGTGATGTGTCCATTTCATATCGTGTCAACCACCACTAAGGATGAGCATGGTATTAAGGATCAATCTTGAACAAGGATACAAAATTGTAATATTTGGTTTCCTATTATGCTTTTCCACGAACATGTGGTGGATGGGCTGAAACTAAGTAATTATAGCGATAGTCGTGCTATTTTTTTATGCTTTTTCACGGACACGACAAGGATACTCCGAACCACAATAATCCAAAACTAGTTTCGTGTCCATCTCAGTAAAACCTTGTATGTAGATCTCGACAAAACTCTTACCACTCAGGCACTCAAATCAAATCCAGCGATCACAAGTAGGCAACTACCGATCATGCACAACCAAAAAAAATAAGAAATCACTTTAAAATATCCTAAAAAAATCTAGAAATTATCAATAGTAGTACCTCCATTGATCCTTATCAAATGCACAAAAATGTATAAACTCAAGATCATTAACCTGGTAAAAATTTACCAAACTGATCAAGGAAAGAAACCAGAAGTATAAACCTAACCAAAAATAAAAAACTCGCACAAACTCAAGATCAAGAACTGAAAACCTGCAAGATGTCCAAGTTAGACGGAGGCCATCCAGGGACCCTTACGAACTCAAGCAGGCTCCGCTGGAGGTTCTTCCAGGAGGAGTACATGTCCGGATGCATCTGGTGGTCAGAAAAAGAAGGTGGGGAGCAAAGAACTTACTTTGGAACTTCTTGGCGGAGGCGGTACCTAACAATAAACCCTAACCGCAATGATCAAAGAGCGGTTCCCGAGAAGAATCCGATGAAGCACCCGACGAAGGGACAGGTGAGGGAGACCCTGTTGAGGAAGGAGAGGTCATTCTTCCCTCGACATAGAGATCGTCGGTGAGGTTGACGCTGGACTTGTGCTTAAAGTGGGTCTCAAAGGATCAAAGTTACCGCATGGTGAAGATCGAAGGCGAGAGGGTTTACTCTGTTAGTGTCGAAAGGGGTCTCGTAGTCTGTCGGGGTCCTAGGTCGAAAGGAGGGAGAGGGGTTTCTCTGATGGAGATGAGTGGAGACGAGGGAGAGGGCTTTCGAGGGGAGAGGGTTTCGCCGATGGATGAGAGAGAGGGGTTTGAGGGACCGCCGGGGGTCCTAGATCGGGAGGAGTGGGAGGGTTTCTACGATGGAGGAGGAAGAGGGGTTTGAGGGAGAGGGGTTTGCTCTCTCAAGATCGAGAGAGATTCGAGGGAGAGGAGTTTTGTTAAAGAGGGTGTTCCTCGATCAAATTAAGCAACTGTCAAGATATATTCTCCAATTAAAAAAAATTCAAAAAATTATAATAATGGCAACTAAAATATGTACGACAATTTTTTTGCACATACTTTACTTGACGGTTATCAACAAACGTTAATAAATCAAATAGTTTTCTTGACGGTTCATCTAAAACCGTCGAGTAATATAGTCAAATTTTCTTAGATAACACAAAAAAGGGTATTTTCTTGACGTATGTCTAAAATCGTCAAGATAATGGCTTTCTTTGACGGTTTCATGCATCCGTCAAGAAATCGACCGTCGAGAAACATCATTTTTCTTGTAGTGATCACTATCTAATTAATTTTTACGTATGCTACTAGCTATCAAGATACCTCAACACCAAGTACCCAAGTATCCTATGTTAGCAACCTACCCTATCACATTGCCTACAACCCTCAACCATATCCATGATATCTATACTAAGATACATATTTTACCCCTTGCTAACATTTATACTTAGGCACCAACACTTGATACTCAACACTAGCATATAACTCTCTCAACACATAACTTTGCATACTAAGAAGAGCACTTACACCAATGCACATATATGTACTCTCAAGTCACAGCCACAAACATTACACTTAATACTAACCCCCAATCCAATTCCACACACAACACACTCACCGATATATAGGGTAGAGTTTGTGTGTGTGTGTGTGTGTGTGTGTATGTGTGTGTGTATGTGTGTGTGTGTGTGCTCGTGTGTCCGTGTCTGAGTTCCACCCATAATATCTCAGTGTGTATGTGTGTGTGTGTCCATGTTCGAGTTCCACACACAACCCCTAATCCAATTCCACACACAATAATATCTCAGTGTGTGTGTGTGTGTGTGTGTGTGTGTGTGTGTGTGTGACTATTTGTCTGTGTATCTGTGTGTCTGTGTGTCCTTGTCCGTATTAGGGTTAGTATTCGCGTGTGTTAGTATGCCTGCATATGTGTGTGTGTCCGAGTTAGGATTAAGGTTAGTGTCCGTGTGTGTGTGTGTGTGTGTGTGTGTGTGTGTGTGTGTGTGTGTCCGAGTTAGGGTTAGGGTTTACCTAAGGAGGGTGTGGCCGGAGATGAGGGGGTGTCCGGAGAGGAGGAGGAGGAGCTCGGTGGAGGAGGAGGAGGGGGTGTCCTGGGTCGGAGGGGGAGCACGGTCGGTGCCGGAGCTGTGGAGCCGAAGGGGGTCGCACGGGAATTATTTGGGAAATTTTTGGAGAGATGGAAAAAAATGAACGTTGTTAACCTATATGAAAATGTTAGCGACATCATAAAGTGACATCGCTAAATGACGCAAATTTTATAATATTTAGCGGCGTATGAAAAATAAAGTCGCTACATGTCGCTATAAGACGTATGGCGACAGTTGGCGACATCTTATTCCATAATATTATTTGTAGTCGCAAAATATCGCAGACAGTAACTAACAGCGACGTCCTATGATGTTATAAAATAACGTCGCTAAATTCGTAAAATATAGCAACGTCACTACTAAACGTCGCTAAAAATGTCACAAATTTGACATATTTTGGTATTGGTAAAACTCCAATTTTTTAGATTTAGTTCCATTTTCTTCTATTTTTTATGAAACTCCAATACTAACTGTAAATACCCAAACCGTCTTAACACAAGAATAACTCCAGTTTATTGGCCGAAGCTTCATCATTTTAGTTTCAAATCTTAAAACACCAAAATAAATCAAACTTCATTTTAGTAAACTTTGCTCCCAAAGTAGGCCTGATTGATTTGCAGGCCATGTAGGGTGGGCACGGATGAGACATTTGATTACTTTTATTGTCGAATTCGCTAAAAGTGAGTAGGACAGGAGTCAGGGTCGAATTCCAGTATAGGATTGTCCAAGCGGATGATAACTCGTCGTTCAACAGTTCAAGGGTGGCTGAGGAACATTGGTTTTTGAATATTGACCAATATTGTATATGTCTACCGGCATGGCTGATATATCGGTCGAAATATCAGTCTTGAGAGGCAAATACCGCATAGTGGACCAAAATGTCCTTTATAGACGATGATAAAAATTCGATTAATATTTCAAGATTTATCCAATATGTTGACAAATATCATTACTTACAGAAGTTTGATCAACATTTGAATAATAAAGTTTTTTGTAATTTTAGATCGAGTTTTAATTTTCATAGCAGGTTAAACTGGTGGTCAATAACTAACCCCTAATAAAACTGTAATCTCTTTCTTTCCTCTTTTGATCTGCTCATATCTCTCTCTCTCTCTCTCTCTCTCTCTCTCTCTCTCTCTCTCTCTCTTTTCGAAGAAGGTAAATATTTATAGATGAACACCAAGATTACATCCGATCCAGATTACAAATTGGTCATCTAGAGTATAGGATATTTATGTCAGCATATATATTTCTTTGTAAAGCAAAAATACTGAGGAAAAGAGCTTCAAAGATACAACGATTTCATTTCCTCTACACATGCCAAACCATCGTCCCAAAAATAAGTCTGAGATGACAGTATCCTCTCGCTCCGCTGCCTTTCTGAGCTTTAACTTCATTCATAGCAGAGGAAAAGTCTTGGATTTGCGTGGTGGGAAGCCCAAACATAAAAATCTGGGAGCTCCAAATATCCTAAATAAAGTCACAAAAGAAAAACATGTGATCGCTAGACTCATCCTCATTTCCGCATAAGCAGCACTTCTCTTTCTCCCTCTTCTCTCTCTCTCTCTCTCTCTCTCTCTCTCTCTCTCTCTCTATATATATATATATATATATATATATATATATATATATATATATATATATTATATTCATGTGCATTGCACGTGCGTAAAAAAATTGTTAACAAATTTAAATATAAAATTATTATAAATACTAAATATTGTCGTTCCTAGAAATTGAACTCAAGCAACCAAGAAAAATACCTCTCACCTTAACCACTTGAGTTAGAATTGTTTAATTTTAAATAAATAATATTAGGTAGTTAAATAATTAGTTATTTTAAAAAAATAGTAATGGAGTATTTACTACGGAAGAGTCTGTCAAATAAAACTAGAATTGCTCTATACTATAGACGTGCACGTCTATTATAGTGGAACTATATATATATATATATATATATATATATATATATATATATATATATATATATATATATATATATATATATATATATTGGCCGATGTTGCATCTCTCTCTTATCTCTCTGTGTTGTTGCTCGAATTGCTCGAACACAGGCCGGTCAGACTCAAAACTCTAAATCAGTTAACTCTTGTGCGTTTGCGAACATTCTAAGTTTGGTAAACTCCAATTTTAATTCCAAATTTAGCCCAAAAGTAGAGTTAGTAAAACTCCACCTTTTTAAATTTGTCTCTATTTCCTTCTTATATTTTTACGAAACTCCAATACTAACTATAAAGAACCAAACCCTCCTAACACAAGAATAACTCCAATTTTTTGGCCGAAGTTTCATCATTTCAATTTCAAATCTAAAAGCTCCAAAATAAACCAAACTTTATTTTAGTCAACTTTGCTCCCAAACTAGGTCAGATTTGTTTGCAAGCCTTGTAGGGTAGGCACGGACTAGTCAGTCGATTTCTTTTGTTATCGAATTCGCTAGAGGAAAGTAGGAGCAGAGTCAGGATCGAATTCCAGTATAGGATTGTCGAAAGCGGATGATAACTCATCAATCGAGGGTTCAAGGGCGGTTGAGGAACATTGGTTTTTTAATATCGACCAATATTGTAGATGTCTACCGAAATGGCCGATATGTCGGTCGAAATATCAGTTTTGAGAGGCAAATGCCGTGTGTGTGTGTGTGTGTGTATATATATTGCCTCTCTCTTATCTCTCTGTGTTGTTGCTCGCTATTTTCATAAGAGAATGATAGAACCTGTCTTGCATGTTAATGAACGAACTCACCTAGCTTGTCTTTGAAACAAACTTGTCTGCTTAACTAAGAGACCCTGAAACGCTTGTCAAAGAGTATGTGTTTATATGAACATGTTCACTATCGCCTATACTCCTAGAGAACCATATCGTGTGCCTGAATGTGTTAAAAGATAAGACAGCTTGCCCCCGCAACAAGATTGTAGTCTGATGGTTCGTCTCGTCTGCATACTAGAGTTTATTTGATAGTATTTTCATGTATTCGCATCGGTCAGACAATGTCTATTACTGGAGAGTTGAACTTCATATGTCATGGCTGCTACAGAGATAGTGGAAAGCAACCATGAGTCACCAGTACCATTAGCATCAGATAAAGAGTCATTGGTTAGCTGGATTAACCACTGCCGATCCTGAGATACTCGGGGACCACCCTGTATATAGCTAAGTTTATTGTGTTGGCTTGGATAGATGGACTGCCCCTAAGATATGCAGAACTTTATTCTCTGATTCTTTTATGCCTTAATAATAATCTAAGTTTTTGCTCGCAATATTTTCATAAGAGAATGATAGAACCTGTCTTGCATGTTAATGAAAGAAGTCACCTAGCTTGCCTTTGAAACAAACAAGTTTGCTTAACTAAGAATCCTGAAATACTGTCTAAGAGTGCATGAACATGTTCACTATCACCTATGCTCCGAGAGAACCATATCGTGTTCCTAAATGTGTTCAAAGATAAGGCGGCTTGCCCTCGCAACAAGATTGTAGTCTGATAGTTCATCTCATCTGCATACTAGAGTTTATTTGATAGTATTTTCATGTATTTGTATCGGTCGGACAATGGCTATTGGTGGAGAGCTAAACTGCATGTGTCACGGCTACTACAGAGATAGTAGAAAGCAACCATGAGTCATAGGTGCCATTAGCGTCAGATAAATGAGTCATTGGTATGCTGGACCAACCACTACTGATCCTGAGTTACTCGGGGACTGCTGCATATAGCTATTTCATTGTGTTGGCTTGGATAGATGGACCACCCCTAAGATATACATTAGTATCTAGATGTGCATTTGTCCCTCGAGTCTTTGAGTATAGCTCATGAGACACGCTGCGCACACCCTGAAATAGAACGAACGGCTTGTCTTGCTTACTTATTCAATATGAAACTCTATTCTAAAAGATGTTTCCAAAATAATGTAATATGATTCCGTTCTTCTGCTGTATGTAATGAACCTAGGTAAAACTAAAAAGATTACTAGTAATATGATATTTTATAACGTGATTACTTAGTGTTGATTTTAGTGAATGCTTGCTTCTGTTTAGTTATTTTATTCGCACTAGTACTTATAAAAGTGCTGACCCACCAACAGTTCACTTGCTTGCAGGTACTGGATCATCCGAGGGAGCGATATGCGTGCCTCAATCCCCAAGACTCGGAATCCTGGTTTCGATTGCCTCGAGTTGCTATCGTATAAAGGGGCATAATGTATGGAACGATGCCTTTGCTAAAGGAAACCCAAGTCCCTCGATTTGCCCCGAATACTCAGTTGGCTAAATGCATTATATTGCAACAATATCCCTCCGTTGCTTACTCGATTGATGCGATGATAGCCAAACAAACTTAAACAATATTGCCTTGTGCGGGCGCAACCCCAGGCTCTCACGATATCACGTTCCAGTATCAAACGGGCCATTTCTTGTCCCGTCGGGGAACGCCGAGGCACGGTAATTTGCGTCCGGTACGTCGAGACATGGTGATTCGCGTCCGGTTCTGGTCGGGAGAGCGGTGGTCCGAGCGGCCCTCGGGGCCGGGACGTGACATAATGGTATCAGAGCAAAAATGATTCTTGGCCCAATCCGTTGCTATGAATCTGAGAAATGCTCAATATGGTATTGCAATAGAGCGTTTCATACAATAAGTCCATAGATATTCTTAAAGTGCAAATATTTTCTGGACTTGAATTGCTTGATTGTTTCGATTGAGTACGGTGAGGGATGAGGACTATCGCTGCTCGAAATATCGAGAAGTTTATCCTTGAAGTTAAATAATGTTGCCTTGTGCGAGCGTAACCCCAGGCTCGCACGGTATCACGTCCCGGTATCAAACGGGCCATTCCTTGCCCCGTCGGGGAGTGCCGAAGCACGGTGATTTGTGTCCGATGCGCCGAGGCACGGAGATTCGCATCAAGTTCTGGTCAGAAGAGCGGTGGTCCGGGCGGCCCTCGGGGCTGGGGCGTGACATAATGGTATCAGAGCAAAAATGATTCTTAGCCCAATCCGTTGCTATGACTCTGAGATTTGCTCGATATGGTATTGTAATAGAGAGTTCCATACAATAAGTCCATATATATTCTCAAAATGTAAATGTTTTCTGGACTTGAATTGCTTGATTATTTTGATTGAGTACGACGAGGGATGAGGACTATCGCTGCTCAGAATATCGAGAAGTTTATCCTTGAAATTTCGAGGGCAAAACTTTTTGTTGGTGGATAAGTATGTAATGCCCCACTCCGCATCGTAATTATGTATCAAGGTGAGTGGGCATAACTTCGTTCTCTTATTCTTGCACGCCTTAATAATAAATATGAGTTTTGCTTGCATATTTTCATAAGAGAATAATAGAACCTGCCTTGCATGTTAATGAACGAACTCACCTAGCTTGTCTTTGAAATGAACTTGTCTGCTTAACTAAGAGACCCTGAAATGCTTGTCAAAGAGTATGTGTTTACATGAACATGTTCACTATCGCCTATGCTCTGAGAGAACCATATTGTGTGCCTGAATATGTTCAAAGATAAGGTGGCTTGCCCCGCAACAAAGATTATAGTATGATGGTTTATCTCGTCTTTATACTAGAGTTTATTTGATAGTATTTTTATGCATTTGCATCGGTCGAACAATGGCTATTGGTGGAAAGTTGTACTACATGTGTCACTGCTGCTACAGAGATAGTAGAAAGCAACCATGAGTCACAGCTGTCATTAGCATCAGATAAATGGGTCATTGGTATGCTGGACCAACCGCTACCGATCCTAAGTTACTCGCAGACTGAACTGCATATAGCTAGTTCATTATGTTGGCTTGGATAGATAGATTGCCCGTAAGATATGCATTGGTGTTTAGATGTGCATTTGTCCCTTGAGTCTTTGAATATAGCTCACGAGACATGCTGCGCACACCCTGAAATAGAACGAACGGCTTGTCTTGCTTGCTTATTCAATATGAAACTCTGTTTTAAAAGATGTTTCCAAAATAATGTAATATGACTTCGTTCTTCTACTAAATGTAATGAACCTAGGTAAAACTAGAAAGATCGCTAGTAATGTAATATTTTATAACATAATTACTTAGTGTTGGTTTTAGTGAATGCTTGCTTCTGTTCAGTTGTTTTATTTTTACCAGTACTTATAAAAGTGCTGACCCACTAACAGTTTACTTGCTTGCAGGTACTGGATCATCCGAGGGAGCGATAGGAGTGCCTCAATCCCCAAGACCCAGAATCCTGGTATCGATTGCCTTGAGTTGCTATCATATAAAGGGGCATAATGTATGAAATAATGCCTTTGCTAAAGGTAACCAAAGTCCCTCGATTTGCCCCGAATACTCAGTTGGCTAAATGCATTGCATTACAACAATGTCCCTTCGTTGCTTACTCGATTGGTGAGATAATAGCCAAACAAACTTAAACGATGTTGCCTTGTGCGGACGCAACCTCAGGCTCGTACAATATCACGTCCCGGTATCAAACGGGCCATTCCTTGTGTGGTGCCCCGTTCCCCTTTTTCGGGAAGCTCGGCTAAGAAATACAAGACGGTATCGTTCGATCGGGATAGATTAAAATAGAAAGTCATCCTCGTTATAGATTTGTTTCTTCGAAATCGAATCCCATATTCAGTGGACCGTGTCCCCAGGATCGACTTAGCTACAGAGTCAGGAGGGACCTCTCTGCTGCATCTTTTGTTGCCACAGTTTTTGCTGTAGCTTGTTGCTTTCGTGCCTTGAGTTAGTTTTCAGATATTGCTTGCATTTTCTTGAACGGTTTTGATGGATTTTATTGTTTTCGTTCATTAAACTGCAATTCAATTCTGAGATTTGGAAAGAATAGAAGAGGTATTGATCAAGTTGTTCGTGGCAATGCAGGTGAACAAACAGTAGACAATGCGCGAGCGGAGTCCTGAAGCACCATTTTCCTTCTTCCTTCCAACAAACTTGTGAGTGGCTTATATTCGATTTAGTTGGCCCTTCTTCTAGTCTTTACACCTAAATCTTGCATTCTTGTTTGCCCCAATCACGCGATATAAAGTAATAACTAAAAGATGTCAAGATAAAAAGGGAATAGACTTGGATTAAAATTATTTGTCATTCAACTTGTGAACGGTTACCTATTGTATGCTAATTCGTTTAGAATGTTCTATACATATTTTAATTTTAGTTAGAATGCATACTTCTTCTATAATTATGCTAAGTATGGAACACACCTTGTATGCAAATAATTGTTCAGAAAGGCTATCCAAAATGAATCATACAATGCTACTTGTCTTGTACTCGTATTGCCTCAACTGCATGAATTGCTAACTTAGTAAACATATCATTTGATCACGGGCAACTTGTGCACAAGGTCAATGGTTCCTGCGGATGGTAGCTAGGGCACTGGCACCGATCCGATCCGGGCAGAACTTCAAGTTAGTCTCTCGAGCGGGTGGGTTGGCATGCTTCACCTCAAGATTCTAACGTTGCATACCACTCTCACCCAAGACTATAACTCGTCCATTATGGCATCCAGCCAGTGATCCCCTTTTATATTTAAACCTGTTGCAAACTAACTTATGTCTTCATGGCAAAGAAGGACATGATAAGTATTGTGCAGATGGTTCAGAAGGGCAGGTATAAGTCACCGAACGGTGGCAAGTTTATTTCAGTAGTTTTATTATATATTTCTTGCTGTAAAATGAATTGAGGCAAGATAGAAAGACCATAAATAATATGCATGCTTCATATAAACAACGTATTGATTAGTATAGTTGGGTTAGCTTTCTTTTACCAGTATATTTCGATGTACTGACCCTCGTTGAAACAGGTTCCCCATACTAAGAAGAGACGAACGAGGAGCAAAAGTCAATCCCCGATCCAGTCCAGCTGTTGACGTGTTCAGATCGCGCCCTTTGAAGCATTTTGAAGCAAGAGCTAGCAACCCAGACACAATGCAGCTCAGAGGGAAAGCCGTCATCCCTCCATGAGGTCTTTATATTTTGAAGATTAGTAAAGGGATGTAATATACAGGACTGTTATCTTATTTTGTGTCAACATTTTGTAAGCCCGTATGGCAATCCTTATGACTCGTTCAAGAGTTTGTAATAGAAGTCCATATATCAATAAAAAGAACTTTTTCATGTTTCAAATCTGTGTTTTAATTTATCTGCGTACTCTGAATATGTGCTCGTTATGCAAAATACTTAGCCTTGTGCGGTGCACAACCTAGGCATGCACGGCGGTCATGCTCGGAAGACGACTATCGATTCTACGGAATTTGGGCATGACATGTTGGTATCAAAGCACAACAAGTTCCTTTGACTCTCATATTGGAAAAATTCTTTTAACGATCAAATTCCTATACGAACTCTTGAACTTGTTAGGCCAAAATGAGATACGTTCACACAATGAGTCCATAATACATTATGATCCTGATATAATTTACCATCTTTTGAAAGAATGGCACCAGCGCAATCCTCAGCACTAGCACCGGGAGAGACCACAAGCCCAAGAAAGTAGTTCGGGCACTTTGGGAAGTTCACGGAGCCAGCGAGCCATCTCTCGCATCGATCCCATCCAGCAAATAATGCGGATGTTGGAGGCAAACTAACAAAGGGATGAGGCTCGCTACGAATGGGCCGAGAAATGAACTGAGGAGAGACAACTCAAGTTTCAAGACAATATAGAAGCTTGATTCTCAGTCCAATAGAAGCAGGTAAATACCCTATAATAGATCGTGTAGACTTTAGACTCCAACCATTCCGCGACAACAGCGGTGACTCCGATGGAGCAATCTGCGCTTGAAGTCGAGATACCTCAAACTCCAAGGAAGACGGATATGACTGCCTTCAACTTTGGTGACTTCAAGAAAGTCTGTAACATACCATTCAACGGAACTGAGGACCCAATCGTGGCTCTAGATTGGTTGGAAAAGCTTGAAGACCATTTCTTCCTACTTGAGGTCCCCGAAGAGAAGCGTGTCACATGCGCTCAACTACAGCTCCGTCTTAATGCGCATGATTGGTGGGACATGCATCGACGATCTCTTCAAGTTAACCATGGAGAGGAGGCAATCTTGTAGGCGACTTTTCGTGCTGCGTTTGAAGAGGAGTTCATACCCCCTCATGTACGTCGTTAGAAGGAAAACGAGTTTGTACAACTACGGCAAGGTAGCATGATAGTTAAACAATATTCTGGTGAATTCAACCGACTCTCCAAATTCGCAAGTTCCTATTTACCTGATGCAGCGACTAGAAGGTTTAAAGGAGGCCTACGCCCTGCCATTCATGCGTACGTAGTCGTTCATCAGTATGAGACTATACGGGGAGTCATGAATGATGCTCTCTCTCTTGAACCGCAGTATCCTCATGTTCCTACCGGCGTTGTGCATACCTCCAATCACAAACGCCAAAACAACGAAAGAGAAAATAATGCTACAAAGCGCCCAAACAACGGTGGTCAACAGAGAGGAAATTCCAACCAAGTATGTCTCTTCTGTAACAAATGAGGGCACGCCGTCAATCAATATCGCAAGAAGCTCGGGCAATGCCTCATTTGTGGTGATTCAAACCACAAAATTCATGATTGCCCAAGATACTCAGTTCATCATCCTAGAGGTAGGTTCTATACCTAAGTTTCGTGGACGAAACTTCCAATTAGTTGGGTAGGATGTTGTGCCCCGTTCCTCCTTTTCGGAGAGCGCGACTAAGAAATACAAGATGGTATCGTTCGATCGGGATAGATTGAAACAAGAACTCATCCTCGTTATGGATTTATTTCTTCATAATCGAATCCCATATTCAGTAGACCGTGCCCCCAGGATTGACTTAGCGGCATAGTCAGGAGGGACCTCTCCGCTGTATCTTTTGTTGCCTCAGTTTTCGCTGTCGCTTGATGCTTTCGTACCTTGAGTTGGTTTTCGGATATTACTTGTGTTTTCTTGAACGGTTTTGATGAATTTTATTATTTTCATTCGTTGAACTGCACTTCAATTTCAAGATTTAGAAAGAATGGAAGAGGTATTGATCAAGCTGTTCGTGGCAATACAGGTGAACGAGAAGTAGACGACGCGCGAGCGGAGTCCTGAAGCACCATTTTCCTTCTTCCTTCTAATAAACTTGTGAGTGGCTTATATTCGATTTAGTTGGCCCTTCTTCCAGTCTTCACACCTAAATCTTGCATTCTTGTTTGCCCGATCAAGCGATACCAAGTAGTAACTAAAATATGTCAAGATAAAAAGGGAATATACTTGGATTAAAATTGCTTGTCATTCAACTTGTGAACGGTTACCTATTGTATGCTAATTCATTTAGAATATTCTATACATATTTTAATTTTAGTTAGAATGTATACTTCTTTTATAATTGTGCTAAGTATGGAACACACCTTGTATGCAAATAATTGTTCAGGGAGGCTACCCAAAATGAATTATGCAATACTACTTTTCTTGTACTCATGTTGCCTTAACTGCATGAATTGCTAACTTAGTAAACATACAGTTTGATCACGGATAACTTGTGCATAAGTTCAATTGTTCCTGCGGACGGTCACTGTCATACCCCGATCTCCCGTAGGCTAAATCAGCCATCCCCGCTAGGCGAGAATCACCGCTCCAGTGCTCCCGCAGAATGATCGTTTTGACCCATCCGGACGTAATGTCGAACAAGCGTGAGTTGCACCCGTACAAGGCCGTAGTTTATTGGCTGGCAATAAGAGTTCTAAGCTCCAGAGTCACACAGATTATCCGAGTACAGCAAAATCATAAATGCATAAGCGATTTGGTAACAAGTTCACTGAGTCGACAATAGCGAAAACATTGAATAACATAAGTTGAAGTAGAACAAGCTCTCTTTTATTGATATTGAACATGTGTTACAGGCGGCGCATAGCCGAGATTACAAGTCGTTCAAGCCTCTCTCTGAAACAGTAAAAGCGTGCCAAGTGGCTACAATAGTGGAATGATGTACAGGCGATATTCAAGAGATGTTCCAACATTATATCTTGTTTATGTGCTTCAGTTCTGGATGCAATGCTCCAAGACTCCAGAGTGAACTCTACGCCTTAGCACGCACGGAGGCGGCATCCGCACCAAACGAGGTTCTTCCATACCCTGCAAATGATCTGGTGGATTATCAGTACATTGAATGCACTGGTGGGGAGGCTACTCGCCCGTTCGACAAATCCAAATACGTAATATAGGTTCCGTGCACCAACTATTATGTTGTCTTTTTAGTTGTCTTAGGACCAGTTTCATGGCATATTGAATGGCCTAACTCGTATGGTAGTGCAACGTACGATATAAGAGGAAACACGACGAGACTTACCAACTTACCAATTTATCCTTTCCTGTCCAAGGCAAATCAAGTTAATTCAAGCACGAGCATTCATAGTGAAAATCAAGGCAATAGCATATGCAAACACGAGAGTTGTTATATCATGATCGTTCAGGTGTTCAATTATTCTTTTGATGCGATATAATGACTCGCACACGGATAGCCGCTAAGCAAGGATGACTTGTTTATCTAGTTCATTTTACAAGCAAGCATGCACATGTTAAATATATGTGGTAATCACTAGCATATGCCAAAATGGACGATATAGTCTTTGACGAGAATGGTATACAATGAAAGTACAAGAGGTGCTGCAAGCTATTTCGTCAAGAACAAGAGACTAAATAATAGGCCTTGTCCAGACCGGATCGGTGCCAGTGCCCCAGCGACCGTCCGGGAGACCGTGACCTTGTGTACAAGTTGTCCATGATCAAACGGTCGTCTAGGTTAACTTATCAATTTAAGTCATTGAGGCAACAAGAGTACAAAACAAGTGGCATTGCCTGATTCAATTTGCAAAGCCTTTCTGAACAATATTTTGTATAACAAGATATGTTTTATGCTTAGCACAAGATGTATGAAACAAACTAGCACGGAATCAGATAATGGTTCACAAGTTGATTATTTGACAAGCAGGGTAGTGCATATCCATTATCGTACTACTCGAGGTATAGCGGGGTCTTGTTGCATAAGGCAAAGGTAGCATGCGAGGGTCTATATATAAGCAACGTTTTAATTCCATGTTCTAACACAAGCAATACAAGTTGGGATTATTCTCTTAGCTAGGTGCGTTGTATTCTTATTAGCATATAGGGGGTGATTCACCTAGCGACTAGCATGTATCGTTCCATATTTTAAGTGTGCTAGCTAAGCAAAGACAAGTTCATCGTAGCCACCTACCTTAGCGATGATTCCTCTCGGTTGAGCGATACGTCAAGCGAGCCTCTGAAAGCCTAAGTTAAACTCATGTAGGGACAAGTCTGGATATCCTTTGCCTCAAACGAGATTCTCTCCTGAGCAAAGCGGGATAGGATATTATACTTTTGTCGTTTAAATCGACAGTCCGTTTGAGCGAAATAGGGTATTTCATCATACCCAACTCAGAAAAAGTCTTATCCTCGAGACTTACTGAGGACAAGTCATACTAACGTATTATGGAATATATCCCAAGCATAGCAATTGATACCACTAGATTCAATTGAACATAATCTCCTACTCGATTCTTTCGTCGTGTTACGTTTATGTTGAGTCAGTCTTATTTGTGACACAGCGTGGGGCATATTGCTTAACGCGGAGTACGTTTTTAATGATCTTGAATAATGATCTAAGGCTGAGGCAAACCTATACAAGTCGTTATACTTGTTCAGATGGATATTCACTTGCACAAGCATTCGAGATCAGTATATCGCGAGTCTGGATCATACACATACTCGAAATGCCCCTCAAACACATGTATTTCACCAATTTGGCAATAGCGAAGTCTTAGCACTCAAGTTTCACATCTTCTTGAGTCTTGATCATGCACAAGTTTAAGGCGTCCCTCAAACAGATGCATTCAACCAAACTGTCACCCCCACTTTTTGGATTAGGAGTATTTTCTTCTTTTCGTAATTAATGAGTAAATGACTACATGATAATTGATTATTCTCAATTGTTGTGATTTTATTTTATTGCACCTTACCGTTGTTTGAATTTTAGAACACCACTTGCATTCACTTTTATTAAATTGATGCATAAGTCGAACTTGTACAACTTTTCATTCTTTAGATACTTTGGTGCAAGAGTGCATTGAGGTATCCATCCCGTTGGACGATATGTAAATAAACCCAAATTCTCCTTTAGGTGTAAATTCCATAAATTCTTGGAAGTGTGTAATACAACACCAATTTTCCCTTAACCATGGCCTCAGACCATCGAACCAATGCATTCTAGCAATTTTTTTATTATTTGAAATTCCAACCATTGTAATACCTATGAGAAAGCCCAATCTCAAGAAGGCCTTGACCAGACCTAATTCTAGGTCAACCCAAAGTCTACTATGATTACATATATATATATAGTATTGCTTCCCTTTTTCTTTCTCAACCAAAACCTAACACACCAGCCGACAATCTCAACCCCCCCGACTTTACTATTCATCGTCGAACCCGACCGTGAACTCGTCGAAATCGACCGCCTGGAACGCTGAACCGAACCCCGACTGCACGGAGCCGCGTCGAACTCGCCACGCTGAACCGAGCCCTGACTGCACGGAGCACGCTGCCCCGCCTGGAACGCTGAACCGAGCCCGACTGCGTTCACCTGGAGTCGCTCGACGACCAGACTGCGTTCGTCGGAGCCGCTTAGACCCGCTCGACGACCAGACTGCGTTCGCCGGAGCCGCTCAGACCCGCTCGACGACCCGCTGCTATCGACGCCGAGTACCCCCGTCGCTCGTTAACACCACTTCAGTCGACCCCGTGCCGGACTGAACGCATTCACGACAAATCCCGACCGTGTACCGCCTGACCTCGTTCCACCTCGACCGGCCACCCCTGTTCGTTGACATCATCGTCCTCGTCATCGTGCCGCGTGCAGGTTCGCTCTGGTCCACGTTCCCGTCATTCCATGTGATTATATATATAACTATAAGGACGTATGTATATACGTATTTGCATACGTATTGGTATATTGGTATATATATAATATGTTCTCAGGTAATATCTATATACATACGTATAAGTAGTGTATAGGTATCCCCTAGTATATAAATATGTGTATTATAATCATAATTAATGAATATTAATATATATGCCTATGAACCGTATAATGCTCAATTAGTTTAATACATATATACATATCTATTATAAGTGTAATTAATTAGTACGATGAGAGATTAGTTCATATTAAGTCCTATGTATCATATGTCCGTGATGTTTTGATTGTGACCACGGATACCCCGTAGTTACATCTACCTGTGACCATATAGCATGATAGTAGACTGCCATATGTACACTAACGTACTGGCAGGACCGTACCATTGACTGTCTGTTATGCACAGCAACTACAGACGTGACCCCTAGTATAGTCCTTGATCATTATATTGATTGTGAGCTAGAGTATTGTCTGATGAAGTATTATATTATATGCTATGTCTATAGGACTGTTGGATCATTCAGACGACACCTTGGAACCCAGGCAGAGGTATTGCCAGCTAAGGACCACAGGCGAGTACATTCTCTGACAGTTTCCATTATGTTGATTATCTCTATAATTCTTGTTGTATAGCATACATGACTCTGACACTATTATTTAGACGAGTTAGCATCATTGAGACCTGTCACGAGGAGTCATGATTGGAATCCATCGTGTTAGCTAGGAAAACGGGGAAGTATTAGTAGTTTATGTGATCATACCCAACTTACATGCAGCATTAGCTCACCCACATTTCACGTCGGTGCAGCCTTACCCTTACATGCCTCATCGCTGTTACATCTGGTTAGCCTGACCTGTTGGGGATGACCGCTAATCAATGTAATGAGTCATATAGTCCCAAGTCGATCACATGATATACTGATATTTCACACACTTAGTTAGATATTCTTGACATATATCTTTAGTACATTGATCTAGCATCTCTACATGTTCTAGTTATTGTTCTTGTACACACTTGCATACCAGTTTATTGTTCTTGCGTGTACTTGTAGTTCTATTCATTGTTAGATGCATATTGATGATGATGTTCCAGTATTTCTTATTCCAGTATTTCTTTATGTCACGACCCGCACCCGGAAATTGGGCATGAGTCGTGGGTACATCCAGCCTACGTCGCAGCATCGGCGGTAGAACGCTGTCTAGGTCACAAACATAGTATATCCTGTCAATAATCTCAACTCCGTACGGAGGACAATGATAAATAAATCACAGTTCTATAATATACTCAATCACAACTATAAACATAATGGCACGATGAGAATTGAAAAGAGTCCTATTTAAACCAACCACAATAATCCAACTCAAATCCTGGGTCTAAATGACCTCACAAAGTCACAAATAAAAAGTACATCTCAGTCTCAGTCTAAAACAATAATGCAAAAAAAGTAGTCTAAGAGCAGCCAGGTACGTTCTCCTCTAGGCTAGGCAACTCCTCTGGGGTTTCTGGAGTGAAATCACCCTCTAATCCTGGGCCGTAATGAGTGGGGCAAAGATCCTCCAGGTCCTCTGAAAAATGTTATCCAGTCAGGATTGGAGCGAAGCACAAGCACTAACAGCAGTTTCATTAAATTGAAAAAATCTATAAACAGTGTAAGAGATACAAGATGGAAATAATGCTGAAACTGAGAAGTACAGGAGAAAATGAAATAGACAATAGAGCATCTAGCAATGAACAATAATAGTGAATGCTAGAACAAGTAAATCTGAATAAAGATAAACATCTAGCTAAGTGTTTGAAATATTAGTTTATTATGTGATCGGCTTGGGACTAGATCAGGCTGGTTATATATGATTAGCTATGATTCTTGAAGGTCAGGCTAACCATATGGTTAGCTATGATGCATGATAATGGTCAGGCTAATCATATATAACAGCTATGAAGCATGATGATGGTCAGGCCGCACCCGACGTGAGAAGTGGGGTGAGCTATGATGCATGGCAAGGATTTGGATATGATCACATAATCTACTAATAATTCCCCATCCCCAGCTAGCACGGTGGATTCCAATCACGACTCCTCATGATGGGGATCTAGGGTGCTAACTCGTGTATCCACAGTGTCGAAATCAAGTATGTAATACACTACAATTTATAGAAGTAATCAACAATAAAAACTGTCAGAGAATGTACTCGCCTGTGGTCCTGAGCAAAATGTGAGGATCGATGTCCAAAGTGGGATCACAACGACCTATTTGGAATATTAATGTCAAAATATTGAAATAAAAGAATAAACATGCTTAACAATTTAAATACGAGGCTTCTAGGTCATATCTAAGGTTTACTGGTCAATACTAGGTTATCCTAGATAAATTAGGTCCACCCTAAGGTTTAGGTCCAAAACTAGTTAATTGGTCTAAATTGGCCACTAACTAGCTAATACTAGCTATTCTAGGTATTTACCTAAGTTTCTAAGTGATACTAGCTAAAATTCATTATACTAGGTATTATCATTATATATAACTCATATAGTGTGGTATATTGGTATCTTGCTGAAACTAGTTACTATTTCTTATACTATATGCCATCAGTATGTAAATAACTTACATATATATACTGAGTATATACCTTAACTGACACCAAGGTAAAACCAATCCTGAGTTATCCCATACTAACACCCTTAGCATTTACCCACAATTGACTGATACCTACTACTTAACTGACACTATAGTCCAACCCAATATCCCAAACCACCTTACCTTACTGCTACTCTAGGATAGACACAAACATACACTAACACAAATCCTGTAGTCATAACTGAACCCTCACACACAGACACTTACCCGAGCCCACAATACACTTCCTACCCAGGTAAATCATTCTTCCTCTTAACTGATATTCAACTCTTACACACTCCTTCCTGACCTGAGATACCACTCTGCATCAGTGTACTCCCCACAGTACATACCTAGGTTTGAACTCTCTCCCTTCAACATCACTCAAGTAGCAGCTGCACCTAGACTAGAACACTAATACTTCTAGTATCAGTGCTCTACTAAGGCTACTGTCTAGATTTGGACTGTAAAGACCCAATCTAACTGATATTAATCCCCAAACTCCCAACTCCTTGCACTTTCTAAAACACAGACACTTAAACACATACCTACACATGTAGACACACCCTAGGAGAACACACAGTTCACACAGGGATACACTCACTGCTATTCCAACATAGATACTGAACTTCCCTAGTGCACACACTGAATACACAGTTCTAACTCACAGTCCAGTTTAACAGATTTCCCCTCCCCAATTCAAATACACTGATACACACCTCACACATATACTGATATCTGCACATTTTAACCCTCAAGTTACTGACCTACAGCCACACACAGAGTTTTACCCTGACACACACAAAATCTGAAACAAACACTCTACACACACAGGAATTTCACACAGTGATTAACCCCTATGCACAGCAATTTCTAGTTACATTAACACAGTCCTTCACTACCTAGATGCATACTCTCACCACTCACACATGTATACACAGCACAGCCATCAAAACATATGCACCACACATACCTGGGAATTCTCATACACCACACTGCAATATATACTGAACACAAGACTCAACACTAATACACTACACAACTTACACATACAACAGGAAACTCACATCTAAATCCTATAAACTAACAGATACCCTGTTCTTCTACACTGACACACAGGAACTCCTCACCTACTGATACACATGACAACTTCTCTCACAGAATTTACTCCCTCACTAGTCCCTCATTCTCAGGATCACACACACAAACTGAATTTACCCCCAATGCACACACACAGATACGTACTCAATTTGCCTACTGAACACACAGGAAAACATACAGGCACTCACACACACAACTCACTGAACTTAACACCAACTCACTCTACACCCACAGATATCTTCTACACACACACACACACACATGTGCACACAACTGATACCTGATACACATACCCAGAATACACTTATAGTATTAATGTAGGTATTACACACACTACACATGTATTTACTGATATCAAAATCCTATACTACAATATATATATATATATATACATATATATATCCCTATTTACTGATACATATAGGTACACAGAGACACAGACACTCCTGCCCGACTGTGCACCCAGTGCACTCCACCGTGTCTGACTCCCCAAGACGCGGGGACACAAGACACTCACAAAACACCCGACTGTGCAGTAAATCCAACACACAGTATACCTCCCACAGAACCCGATTTCATAGGGAAACCCCTAAATACCTACTGAACAGTAAAAATGCCCCCAAAACAAACCCTAAGATCGAGATCTAGACTAATGTAGGAGATGGTAATGGTGCCTCCACGAGATCCCTAGGGTTTGGGTTCCAGAATTAATTGGGAAACCAAAATATGAACACCAACCTAAATCAAAACCCTAGAAATCAACTCTACACAGAAGGGGTTCCCTAATGGCCATTAACATCTGAAAACAGGAATTTAATGAAGAAAAGTAGGGTTTTTACCTGCAGGGATAGTTTCTTCAATGAGGTTCTTCTTCCCCAAGGCTTCCTGACCCACGTTCCTTGCTTCCCTTGCTTGGAGGAGGAAGGTGGAAACCCTAGGTTTAGGATTTCGAAATCTGGAAGTGGGGAGATGGTTTCTCTTAATGGAGGCTAGGGTTTCTCTTCTACATGAAGAATGAGAGGGTTCCTTTTATATATTAAGGCCCAGTTAGGGTCTCTAGTGTATGGCCTAGGTTTAACCCCTAGGTTAGGTCATGTAGAACCTAATTAGCTAAGGTTTAGCCAGTCTAGGGTTTGAGGGTTCACCCTATAATTTGAATTCTAGGGTTTTTCTAGAATTAGATTTACCAATTAGGGTTTACTCATTAGGGTTTGACCTAAAACAATCATCAAATAAATAGTTTTAAAATCTCAGCAATTTAATTAAATACATAATTATTCAAAATGGCTAAATTACACAGATGCCCTTATATGGAAAAGTGGTAGTGATAAGTCTACCCTCCTAAAAGAAATTTTGTCCTCGAAATTGGACTGAACTACAACAAGAATGAAATCAGAAAAAGAATATACCTCAAGTCTAGAAGAGATACGGGTATTGCTCGCGCATTTCGTCCTCTCTCTCCCAGGTCGACTCCCCTGGAGAGTGATGTCTCCATGCAACCCGAACCAAAGGAATAGTTTGGTTCCGCAACACCTGCTCTCTGCGGTCCAAGATCTCTACGGGCTGCTCGGGGTAGCTGAGCGTCGGACCAACCTCAATCTCCGAGTAATCAAGTACGTGACTAGGGTCTGCCACGTACCGTCTCAGCTGTGACACGTGGAACACATCATGCACTCCCTCCAATACAGGCGGCAAGTCTAATCTATACGCCACTGCACCTACCCTTGCAAGAATACTGAAGGGTCCGATGTAGCGTGGGCTAAGCTTCCCACCTCCGCCAAAGCGAATTGTGCCACGCGTCGGAGAAATCCGTAGGAATACTAGATCGCCAACCTAAAACAAAACAGTCTCAACACGCAGTCTAAACAAATAAACACAAGCCAAAATAACAATCTATACCTGAAACTCAAGGGGTCTACGGTGGCTGTCGGCCCAATGCCGCTGTCTGTCCTGCGCCACTCGCAGTCTGTCTCTGATAAGTTTTACCTTTTCTGCTGCATCCACGACCATTTCTGGTCCTAGCAAGGCTCTCTCTCCAATGTCGTCCCAAGATAACGGTGTACGACACCTCCGTCCATAGAAAGCCTCAAATGGTGACATCTCGATGCTGGCCTGGTAGCTGTTGTTGTAAGCGAACTCTACCAGGTGCAGATGATCCTCCCAAGAACCTCCGAGATCTAGAACACAAGTGCGTAGCATATCCTCGAGAGTCTGAATAGTCCGTTCAGACTGCCCGTTTGTCTGGGGGTGATATGCGGTACTGAACTTGAGCTGAGTGCCCAAGCTAGCCTGCAGACTCCTCCAGAAGTGGGAAGTGAAACGACTATCCCGATCTGAGATGATGCTCACCGAAACTCCATGAAGCCTAACGATCTGACGCACGTACATCTCTGCTAGCCTCTCTGTCGATGTGCCCACCTTGAAAGGTAAGAAATGGGCTGATTTGGTCAACCTGTCCACGATGACCCAAATCGCGTCCTTCCCTCCTGGAGAACGTGGAAGCCCTGAAACAAAATCCATGGTCACGTGCTCCCATTTCCATTCTGGAATCGGTAAAGGTTGAAGCAAACCACCTGGCCTCTACCGGTCTGCCTTTACCTGCTGGCACACTAGACACCGGGATACGAAGCGTGCTACCTCGCGCTTTATTCCATACCACCATACGTGCTCCCTCAAGTCTCGATATATCTTGTTGGCACCGGGATGCATCGAGTACTGAGAGCGGTGTGCCTCTTGCAAAACCTCCTCGCGCAGCTCCCCGCTCGACACACATATCCTCGTGCCGTGCCGTAAGGAACCATCATCTGCGATAGTAAAGTCGTCCGACAATCCTATCTGAACCTGTGCCCTGATACTCCTCAGAGCCTCATCCTCGTACTGCGCAGCTCTGATCCTATCCATCAACTCAGACTGTATCTGCAATCCCCACATCTGAATCTCAGTACCGGGAACTAACACCTCAATCTCTAAGCTCTCCAAATCCGCCAACAAATGTCTATCTGTCGTCAAGTATATAGCCATCGGATACTTGCTCAAGGCATTGGCGACTACGTTGGCCTTCCCTGGGTAGTACTGCAATAAGATGTCGAAGTCCTTCATCAACTCCAACCACCTCCTCCACCTCATGTTCAGCTCCTTCTGTGTGAATACGTACTTCAAGCTCTTGTGGTCTGTGAAGATCTCCATACGCTCTCCGTACAGGTAATGTTTCCACAGCTTTAGAGCGAAGATAACTGCTGCCAACTCTAAATCGTGGGTGGGGTACTTCTTTTCATGAGGGCGTAACTGCCTGGAAGCATAGGCAATTACCTTCCCGTGCTGCTGAAGAACACATCCCAGACCCTTCCCTGAAGCATCACTGTAGATGGTAAAACCACCTGTCCCTGCTGGCAACGTCAAAACTGGAGCTGTCGTCAACCTCTTCTTTAGCTCATCAAATACGGCCTGGCACTCCTCCGTCCATACAAAATCCACATCCTTCCTAGTCAGCCTGGTCATCGGCGCTGCAATCTTGGAGAAGTCTTGTACAAACCTCCTGTAGTATCCTGCTAGCCCGAGAAAACTCCTGATCTCAGCTACCGAACTGGGGGTAGCCCACGACTCCACTGCCTCGATCTTCTTTGGGTTTACCGAGATTCCGTCACTCGATACCACATGTCCAAGAAATTCGACCTTGTCAAGGAAGAATTCACACTTAGAGAGTTTCCCGTACAGCTTCTCCCTCCTGAGAGTCTCTAAGACCAACCTCAGGTGCTCTTCGTGCTCCTCCGGAGTCTTGGAATACACAAGGATATCGTCGATGAACACCACCACAAACTTGTCAAGGTACTGGTGGAACACCTTGTTCGTCAGGTTCATGAATACTGCCGGTGCATTGGTTAAACCAAATGGCATCACCATGAACTCAAACTGGCCGTATCTGGTCCGAAAAGCTGTCTTCGGCGTGTCTTCTTTCTTTACCTTCACCTGGTGATAGCCTGACCTCAAATCAATCTTCGAAAACACCCTCGCCCCGCTCAACTGATCGAAAAGATCATCTATCCTCGGCAGCGGGTACTTGTTCTTGATGGTGATATTGTTCAAAGCTCTATAATCAATGCACATGCCCACTGTGCCATCCTTCTTTGGTACGAACAATACCGGAGCTCCCTATGGTGATGAACTAGATTTGATGAAGCCTTTGTCCTGCAGCTCCTCAACTTGCTTTTTCAGTTCTGCCAGCTCGCTGTTGTTGACTCTATAGACATGTTGTGAAATGGGCTCCGCTCCTGGAACCAAGTCTATAGAGAATTCAACATCTCTGTCTGGCGGCAAGCCTGGCAACTCTTCTGGAAATACATCCAGGAACTCCGCTATCAGAGGATGTGGCAACTCCTCTTCTTCCGTCCTGGCTCCGCAAAATGTGCTCCTCTTCTGTTCCGCTGCTTCTCTGACGACCTCAAACTCCGGCTCTCCTGGTGGTCTAAACAACACTCTGCCTCTATAACAATCTATAGTAGCATGATGCCTACTCAACCAGTCCATTCCGAGTACGATATCGTACCCCGAAAGTAGCATGACAAGTAAGCTCACGCTCAAGTCTCTGCCTCCTACTGACACTCTCCGGTCCTTGCAGTGATCACGGACTAGGATAATACCTCCACCAGTCATGATCTTGCAAGTCCTAGCTAATGGTTCTGTCTCTAAATGATGTCGAAGTGCATATGATACAGACACAAAACTATGGGAAGCGCCAGAGTCAAATAAGGTAAATGCAGGAATACAATCGAGAAGAACCGAACCTGTGATCAAGTCTCCTGCTGGCTCGATCTCCTCGACTGCCATGGCGTATGCTCGCCCCTGGGGTGCACCTCTCTGCTGCTGATGCTGGGCAACTTCTGATGTTGTGGTGGAAGTGGTCCCCTCTGTTGTTGGCCTCCTAGTGCGGTAGGCACCCTGTCTGATCCTCTCTGGGCGGCTGCTCCACCCTGACCTGGACGAAAGGTAGGACAATCCTTCAGCTGGTGTATCGTCGATCCACAGGATAGACATGAGCCCAATCTCTTCCTGCAGATATCTCTAGTAAGTCCCATCTTCCCGCAGTAAGCACACTGGATGGCGGGCTGGTTCTGTCTCTGTTGCTGCTGCTGGACCTTCCCTCGGGCTGGTGCCTGATGCTGCTGCTGAAAGGGTCTCTGCTGTTGCTGCTGAAAGTGTGGACGCTTGCCCGGTCCCGTACTACTGTTTGCTCCTCCGAAACCATCGCGTCCCCTCTTGGGCCTGAGGCCCAAGTCGTCCTCGGCTACTTGGGCATCCATCAATATGCCCTCGTAGGTAGCTGTGCGACATCCCGACGTGCGAGACTTGATCTCCCTTGTCAGCCCCTTTCTGAATTTCCGGGCCCTGTCCCCCGGATCTCTAATCATCGATGGCGCAAAGCGGCTCAGGCGGGAAAACTTCGCGGCATACTCATCGACGGACGAGCTCCCCTGGGCTAAGTCATGGAACTGACTCTCCAAAGCTCCCAGGGCAACGTCAGGAAAGAACTTCTTCTTGAAGAGCTCCTTGAAAGCTTCCCAAGTGAGTCCCCTGCGCAAGAGTCTCGGCTCCGTGCGAAACCATGTCAAGGCAATGTCGAACATCTGGCTGCCAGTGGCCTCGATCTGGAGCGCCTCTGGAATCTGCGCCAAACGCAAGTTCCTCTCGATGTCCTCTAGCCAATCATCGGCGTAGAGTATCCCTTCTGTCCCCTTGAACTCCCGAGGCATCATCCTCTTGAAATCCACAATGGTGCCCGGCCTCTGTTGTTGCTGACCAGGTTGTTGCTGCTGCTGAGTGACTCTCTCCACAGCCTGGAGAGCCACTTGGTGAGCATTCTCCATGTTCACCCTCATCATCTCTGTCTGGGCCTGATGTGCCTCAGCCTGCACTCTCTGGGCCTGTGCCGACGTCCTCTGGGCATCAATCATGCCCTGAATCAAAGCGAACATCTGTGCCCCATCGACGGGCACACCTCCTGGTTGCTGAACTGGTGGTGGTGGAGGTGGTGGTGCCGTCGTAGCTGTGGGGACCCTCTGAACTGGTGGTGGAGGACCCCCGAATGCTGCAGACACTCCCACATGTACTGGAGATGTAGGAGGTGCTGCTGATGTCTGTCCGGCAGCGCGAGAGGTGGCAGACCTCTCTGAATCTGCTGCTCCGAGTCTCTGGGACCTTCTTGGCGGCATCCTGAAGACAGATCGAAAGATTCAATTAAGGCAATAGATACGATATCATCAAGGAAGGACAGTAAATTTCTAAAGAAATTAATCATTAAGAGTAGTATTATAAGGATCAGAAATTTCCTAATTGTGATTGAGCATATCCTCGGCCTAATTCCTATTTCCTAAAACAGGCTCGTAATAGTACAACTAAGTTGTCGCACTACCACGACATCGCACAACTCACTAAGCTAGACCTGCATGGGCCACCACTAAAAACGTGTCACGACCCGCACCCGGAAATTGGGCATGAGTCGTGGGTACGTCCAGCCTACGCCGCAGCATCGGCGGTAGAACGCTGTCTAGGTCACAAACATAGTATATCCTGTCAATAATCTCAACTCCGTACGGAGGACAATGATAAATAAATCACAGTTCTATAATATACTCAATCACAACTATAAACATAATGGCACGATGAGAATTGAAAAGAGTCCTATTTAAACCAACCACAATAATCCAACTCAAATCCTGGGTCTAAATGACCTCACAAAGTCACAAATAAAAAGTACATCTCAGTCTCAGTCTAAAACAATAATGCAGAAAAAGTAGTCTAAGAGCAGCCAGGTACGTTCTCCTCTAGGCTAAGCAACTCCTCTGGGGTTTCTGGAGTGAAATCACCCTCTAATCCTGGGCCGTAATGAGTGGGGCAAAGATCCTCCAGGTCCTCTGAAAAATGTTATTCAGTCAGGATTGGAGCGAAGCACAAGCACTAACAGCAGTTTCATTAAATTGACAAAATCTATAAACAGTGTAAGAGATACAAGATGGAAATAATACTGAAACTGAGAAGTACAGAAGAAAATGAAATAGACAATAGAGCATCTAGCAATGAACAATAATAGTGAATGCTAGAACAAGTAAATCTGAATAAAGATAAACATCTAGCTAAGTGTTTGAAATATTAGTTTATTATGTGATCGGCTTGGGACTAGATCAGGCTGGTTATATATGATTAGCTATGATTCTTGAAGGTCAGGCTAACCATATGGTTAGCTATGATGCATGATAATGGTCAGGCTAATCATATATAACAGCTATGAAGCATGATGATGGTCAGGCCGCACCCGACGTGAGAAGTGGGGTGAGCTATGATGCATGGCAAGGATTTGGATATGATCACATAATCTACTAATAATTCCCCATCCCCAGCTAGCACGGTGGATTCCAATCACGACTCCTCATGATGGGGATCTAGGGTGCTAACTCGTGTATCCACAGTGTCGAAATCAAGTATGTAATACACTACAATTTATAGAAGTAATCAACAATAAAAACTGTCAGAGAATGTACTCGCCTGTGGTCCTGAGCAAAATGTGAGGATCGATGTCCAAAGTGGGATCACAACGACCTATTTGGAATATTAATGTCAAAATATTGAAATAAAAGAATAAACATGCTTAACAATTTAAATACGAGGCTTCTAGGTCATATCTAAGGTTTACTGGTCAATACTAGGTTATCCTAGATAAATTAGGTCCACCCTAAGGTTTAGGTCCAAAACTAGTTAATTGGTCTAAATTGGCCACTAACTAGCTAACACTAGCTATTCTAGGTATTTACCTAAGTTTCTAAGTGATACTAGCTAAAATTCATTATACTAGGTATTATCATTATATATAACTCATATAGTGTGGTATATTGGTATCTTGCTGAAACTAGTTACTAATTCTTATACTATATGCCATCAGTATGTAAATAACTTACATATATATACTGAGTATATACCTTAACTGACACCAAGGTAAAACCAATCCTGAGTTATCCCATACTAACACCCTTAGCATTTACCCACAATTGACTGATACCTACTACTTAACTGACACTATAGTCCAACCCAATATCCCAAACCACCTTACCTTACTGCTACTCTAGGATAGACACAAACATACACTAACACAAATCCTGTAGTCACAACTGAACGCTCACACACAGACACTTACCCGAGCCCACAATACACTTCCTACCCAGGTAAATCATTCTTCCTCTTAACTGATATTCAACTCCTACACACTCCTTCCTGACCTGAGATACCACTCTGCATCAGTATACTCCCCACAGTACATACCTAGGTTTGAACTATCTCCCTTCAACATCACTCAAGTAGCAGCTGCACCTAGACTAGAACACTAATACTTCTAGTATCAGTGCTCTACTAAGGCTACTGTCCAGATTTGGACTGTAAAGACCCAATCTAACTGATATTAATCCCCAAACTCCCAACTCCTTGCGCTTTCCAAAATACAGACACTTAAACACATACCTACACATGTAGACACACCCTAGGAGAACACACAGTTCACACAGGGATACACTCACTGCTATTCCAAAATAGATACTGAACTTCCCTAGTGCACACACTGAATACACAGTTCTAACTCACAGTCCAGTTTAACAGATTTCCCCTCCCCAATTCAAATACACTGATACACACCTCACACATATACTGATATCTGCACATTTTAACCCTCAAGTTACTGACCTACAGCCACACACAGAGTTTCACCCTGACACACACAAAATCTGAAACAAACACTCTACACACACAGGAATTTTACACAGTGATTAACCACTATGCACAGCAATTTCTAGTTACATTAACACAGTCCTTCACTACCTAGATGCATACTCTCACCACTAACACATGTATACACAGCACAGCCATCAAAACATATGCACCACACATACCTGGGAATTCTCATACACCACACTCCAATATATACTGAACACAAGACTCAACACTAATACACTACACAACTGACATATACAACAGGAAACTCACATCTAAATCCTATAAACTAACAGATACCCTGTTCTTCTACACTGACACACAGGAACTCCTCACCTACTGATACACATGACAACTTCTCTCACAGAATTTACTCCCTCACTAGTCCCTCATTCTCAGGATCACACACACAAACTGAATTTACCCCCAATGCACACACACAGATACGTACTCAATTTGCCTACTGAACACACAGGAAAACATACAGGCACTCACACACACAACTCACTGAACTTAACACCAACTCACCCTACACCCACAGATATCTTCTACACACACACACACACATGTGCACACAGCTGATACCTGATACACATACCCAGAATACACTTATAGTATTAATGTAGGTATTACACACACTACACATGTATTTACTGATATCAAAATCCTATACTACAATATATATATATATATATATATATCCCTATTTACTGATACATATAGGTACACAGAGACACAGACACTCCTGCCCGACTGTGCACCCAGTGCACTCCACCGTGTCTGACTCCCCAAGACGCGGGGACACAAGACACTCACAAAACACCCGACTGTGCAGTAAATCCAACACACAGTATACCTCCCACAGAACCCGATTTCATAGGGAAACCCCTAAATACCTACTGAACAGTAAAAATGCCCCCAAAACAAACCCTAAGATCGAGATCTAGACTAATGTAGGAGATGGTAATGGTGCCTCCACGAGATCCCTAGGGTTTGGGTTCCAGAATTAATTGGGAAACCAAAATATGAACACCAACCTAAATCAAAACCCTAGAAATCAACTCTACACAGAAGGGGTTCCCTAATGGCCATTAACATCTGAAAACAGGAATTTAATGAAGAAAAGTAGGGTTTTTACCTGCAGGGATGGTTTCTTCAATGAGGTTCTTCTTCCCCAAGGCTTCCTGACCCACATTCCTTGCTTCCCTTGCTTGGAGGAGGAAGGTGGAAACCCTAGGTTTAGGATTTCGAAATCTGGAAGTGGGGAGATGGTTTCTCTTGATGGAGGCTAGGGTTTCTCTTCTACATGAAGAATGAGAGGGTTCCTTTTATATATTAAGGCCCAGTTAGGGTCTCTAGTGTATGGCCTAGGTTTAACCCCTAGGTTAGATCATGTAGAACCTAATTAGCTAAGGTTTAGCCAGTCTAGGGTTTGAGGGTTCACCCTAAAATTTGAATTTTAGGGTTTTTCTAGAATTAGGTTTACCAATTAGGGTTTACTCATTAGTGTTTGACCTAAAACAATCATCAAATAAATAGTTTTAAAATCTCAGCAATTTAATTAAATACATAATTATTCAAAATGGCTAAATTACACAGATGCCCTTATATGGAAAAGTGGTAGTGACACTTTATTCCAGCATTTCCTTTATTCCAGTATCTTATTGTCAGTTGTTCATATATGTCTTATATTTCTTTACACTGTATTATAGTTTTTGTCAATATATGTGGAATTGCTGTTAGAGGTGTATTTCGTTCCAATCCTGACTGGATATTTTTTCAGAGAATCTTGAGGATTTCTGTACCATGCACTGCGGACCAGGTATAGATGCAGACTATGTACCAGAGATCCTAGAGGAGACCATGATTCTAGATGAGGCATTGCCTACAGCTATCTAGATAGTATTTATTTATGCTTGAGACTTATGGAGGTTGTTTCATTTTATGTTTAGACTCATGTTAAGTTTAATTGGAGACTTGTGTTGGACAGCTAGACTGTGAGTTATCTTTATGTTTGAGATATGATGTTTAACTATGTCATTTCCTTTTATCTTTTAACGTGTCTTATAGTTGTTGTGATTGAGTTACCTTGTGAGATTATTGTGAGATGTATATTGACCTCCTAAAGGAGATGGATATCATTGACAGGTGTTAGCTATATAGTATTACTGTGACCTAGACAGCGTTCTACCGCCGATGCTGCGTCATAGGCTGGACGTACCCACGCTCTCGTGCCCCTATACCGGGTGCGGGTCATGACACATTTTTAGTGGTGGCCTATGCCGGTCTAGTTTCGCAAGTTATGCGATATCGTGGTAGTGCGACAACTTAGTTGTACTGCTGCGAGCCTGTGCTAGGATATAGGAAATAGGATCTAGGATGAGAATATGCTCAATCACACTAGGAAATTATGAACTTCATATTGCTATTCTAATGGATTGCTTCCTTTAGCACTGTAGTATCCTTCCTTGATAATATCATATCTATCACCTTAATTGATTCTTTGATCTGTATTCAGGTATTTGTGGTATTAAACGAAAGAATAAAATATATATAATACGAGGTTTGCACGAAACCCGCCTTCTTTGGTTTACAAACAAACTTGTACAATTTGATCCTATACGAGGATGTAGGAGTAAAATTTATTTAATCTGGGTAGATGATTGTTATAGGTGTCTGATCTGCAGTCGATCACTTTAGCCCTTGGACTACACGATGGTGAAGAAGTGCCGTGGAAGACGGAAAGCAGCTTCGTCGATGGCGGAAGAGGATGGATGTACGTTGCCAATGTCGTCGATCGCTACTCTTCGCCTAAGCTCTGGATGCTTCTCTCTCTCTCTCTCTCTCAAAGACTCTCCGATCTCTCCTCAATCTCCAGTGTTTCGACCCGTGGTTCGATCTTCTTTCAAAGCTTCGTCCTTGTTCGATTTTTAAAGTCTCGACCCTTGTTCGATTTTTTGACCTTTTCCTCTGTTGATAGAGATCTCTATTTATAGAGTTTTGGTGACAGTGACCACTCAATCGGTGTGAAAACCGAGTAGTAGAAAGTACAGCACCCTTTTACACAACGGTTAAAATAACCAAAGCCTGTGTATAGATGATCTTTTGAATGAGCGTGTGACGCGGGTCCAACTAAGGGACAAAATACGTATAATCACTACGAAGATCACGGCGTAGAAGCCACGTAGGTAGGTATCCATCGTGTAGAAGAGGTTGGCATAGAAGCCAAATGTCTGTCACCATGGCCTAGAAGCCAAGTAGGCATAGAAGCCGAGCAGGCGTAGAAGCCTGATGGCATAGAAGCCGAATAAGTACAGAAGGCCGAATGAGCATAGAAGCCGAACGAGCATAGAAGCTGACGAGGCATAGAAGCCGAGCGGGCACAGAAGCTGAATGGGCGTAGAAGCTGCTGCGTAACGTGCCAGAGTGGTCGTAGAAGCCGAGTAGTCACAAAAGCTGAATGGTCGTAGAAGTCGAGGTGATGTAGACGTCTTTAGCCGAAATCACGGCTCTTGGAGATATAATCAAATCTTTCGCATTAAATGCAGAGATTCGCCATCATCATTAATTGCAGAGACGTGTTCCGAAGGCCTGCCACCGTTCTGAGCATTAGGTACAGAGACGTGCCTTGAGCCCTATATGAAGGGCAGCTTTTGACGTGGCAGTCTGTTTGTCTTCCGCGGAGCGTAAATAGTTCACGTTTGCCTGTGTAAAATAAGGCAGTGTATCCCCTTGTATGCGTAAAAGCAGTCTCCTCTGAGGGAATGTCAGTAAATGATGGTTCGGTGATATTTAATCAAATCCTCTGCATTAAATGCAGAGATCCGCCATCATATTGTGGGGCGCGTCCCGAGTGGTCTGCCATCTTTCCAGCCGTCGTCTGGGTAGCCGTGCAGCACTTTTTGTCAGGAGTCAGATGTCAGGTTCACTGCATGACTTGACAGGTTCATTTCAGGGAAGACGAAGCGTTCCTCGTATGCTTTAACGCTGCTTTGAAAGCAGATGAGTTTTACGCCATGGAGGCGATGAAGCACCCCATCTACGCTGAAGCGTCCTGGACATACTGCATTTACGCGGATGGTCCCATTATATTTTATGCCGTGCCCAGTGGAAAAGCTCTGTTGCACTCTTGATGGCCTTGAGGTCCTCTGCTTACGCTGCCCTGCATCACTATGTTGCGTAGAGCTATCCAGCGTATTTTTTATGCTTCTACAAGACCCCCTTCAAAGCTTTCAAATTTCTTTGGAATTTGGAACGCTTTGAATGAAGCATAAACTGCTCCTCGTAACTCGAAATGTTTCTGAATGGAGCATTGAAATGGTCGATGCTGACTTTATGGCGAATTTATTGGGGACCGGTGTGACCTGTCTCGCCTATAAAAGGCCGAGGAGTTTAACCTGTTCTTCCCGCATTCCTTTCGCCACACAAGGATGATCGTCGGAGTTCGTCGGGTCGATCTGAGGAAGAAGAAGACCATGTTCTTCCAGTATATAGGGAGCCAAAAAAGACGGCATCTTCGAGCAAGTCTTATCTGCAATGATGGATCATAGAAGGACATCATAGCCTCCCTTGCTCGGGATAATCAGCAACTTTGTATGGTAGTTCTTCGGGAGAGAGAAAGAATCGTATTTCACCGCGCTGCTTGCAAGTGGCACCTTCTCCCGTTACCTCCGGGGGTGAGAGCAGCGACTGGCTCTGACCTCGGGTATTGAGTTGGGTTAAATACCTCAACTCAATCTGTCACGGTGCACGGAGCATGGGATCGGCCTAATTTAGGCACAACCAGTTCGTACTCTCCCTCCATTCACCATTCTAGTCAGTTTTGGAAACCGACCAACTGCTGGAGGAGAGATAAAGATTTGGCGTCCGCGTAAGAACCTGTCAGAACAGATTTCGGGCGCGATCTTCAGCCGACGATGGGGCAGTCTTTGGCAGACGGCATTTCCCTCATATATAATCATGAAAATGAAAAAAAACCCTTGTAGATTGGATTTCCCTCATATGTAATCATGACTTTAATCTTTTAATAAAATCATCTTTCTTTTGTGCATATGATCATCTTGCCATACGTTGCTGTAAAGTCTGAATATGTGTAGCTTCGACACATCTGATTCTTTATGTCGACTCTGTTTAGAAAGAGTGCTAGGTCCTGTCCTGTCTTTTATGCATAACTAGAGATGCGTAGAAAGCCGCTTTAGCGTTCGAGTGTTCGAACCGTCCTGCTGTTTTTAGGAGTGAGGAACCGCATAGAATTCTGAACTGCTACTTCTGATGAACAGAATTCCTTTGTTCAGACATCATCTTCAAGAATGATTTCTTGAAAAATTCCTGGGAACAGGGTCGAGAAATGGCCGTCAAAACTGAGTTGCCATCTTGATAGATGAAATATTCAGACTAGAGTCTGGATGAACTTCAAATGGACCCATAAAAAAGAGTAGTTTTTCAATGTTGAACTCTGTAAGCTTCGGGTACTTGGCATATCTTGGGGTCAATAACGAGTATCCTCTGTGTGAACTCTTTACAATTAACCGCTTTTGAGGACCGTTCAGATGTACGCATGATCTGGCCGGCGTATCCTTCAGATGTGTAGGAAGTCATGGAGCGTGAAATTATTAGTCTGCAGCTTCTGAGCATAAACTAAACACCATCGAGCGTGAAATCATAGACTTGTAGTTCCTGAGCGTGAAGTCGTAGGTTTATAGCCTCTCGAGCATAAAAGCTATTGAGCACAAAGGCATCTGGGCGTAAAACCCGACTTGTAGCCGTCGAACGTAAAGCCGTAGATTCGTAGATGTCGAGCGTAGAAAGCTCCTTAGCGTAGAATTGTAGATTTGTAGCTTCTGAAAAGAAAATTTTTCCGAGCGTGAAGTTGCGAATCTGTTGCTTCTGAGCGTAAACTAAGCGCCACCGAGCATGAGATCATCGATTTGTTATCTGCTGGCATGAAGTCGTAGGATTGTGGCCTCTCGAGCATAAAAGCTACCGAGCACAAAGGCATCCGGGCGTAAAACCATAGACTTATAGCTTGCGAGAGTGAAACCGTTGATCTGTTGTTGTCGAGCGTAGAAAGCTCCTTAGCGTAAGAACTGCTGACCTGCTTTGCGCGAAAAACTTTTTGAATTTGTTGACTGTCCGCCTTCTCTGAATAATAGGCTGACGTAGGACCCAATCATAACCGAATATTTAATTAGGAGATTTGGTTCGGGGTCTGAGGAGTCCATCCGAACTCTATATATATCCCATGTTTTCTGAAGGAAAAACTTTTCATTCATCTTCTACGAAAGAAAGCCTCCGACTGTTTCGAGCTCTTCTCCTAGTCTTCTCTGAGTCTTCAAAGTTTCCAGTAATGGCCTCTAAGCAATCCTCCTCCTCTAAGGAAAAGAAGATTGATTCCTCTTCTCGTTCTTCTGCCCAAGCAGGAGTGCCTCCGGTTGGACAGGGCGAACCCCATTCTGAGCTGAGCATCCCGCCGACGAGCAGTACACCCGGGCTGATAGGTAGAGCTTTTGGGACGAATGAGAACGACTGAAAAATCCTTCGTACATGTTGAACGTGACCGCGCTAGGTCGTCTTCTGTGCTGATAGCCTCTTTGAGAAAGATGATGCACGGAGACATTTTATCTTTTATGCCCACATTCCTAATGTGTCAGCGTAAAAACTCCAGATTTTTGCAGTTGAGCATAAAAAGCTTTGACTGCCAAAAACTTGGTGTATACCATTAAAATTTGAGTTTTATGCTTGTGGATGGAAATCCTGGCGTAATAACTCAATTTAATCAATCTGGCGTAAAGCACTGACCATATACTGCCAATCTTAAATTTTACGTGTTTTAAGGAAATGGATTCCAGCGTAAAGGCTCAAGTTTCACAGTCTCGGCGTAGAGCACGGACTGTTGTTTTTCCTTTTTTGCGGATGCTGCAAGTCCCAAAATGTCTAGTTAGGAACTAACGTATTTTTTCTGGGGCTTTTACAGTTAACTTGCATGAGTCTCCACTGGCTGAAGTGATGGACTCTGCCGCCGGGATGCTGCACTCCAACTATTTGGAGGATCTGTCACACGTGACATTTTCTATGTCCGGGCCCCAGTACCCCGAAGGAAGGACAATTCTGATATCGGCTCAGGGAGAGCGAATGCTGCTGAGCATGATTAATGGAGAGCCTTTGACGTATGTAGACGGGGACCAGTATATAAAGTCGGCCTTTTTTTTCGGGGACATGATTGATAAGCAGTCCCAGACGAAGCCAAAGAAAGAACTCTAGGTTTTCCCTGCCGGAAAGTTGGTCTTGAGTCTGCCCAAGATGCCGAGAGATTATCCTATCTCGGCATTCTCCCATGCAAGGATGTCGTGGACGCTGACTCCCGATCTTCACGGTAGGCCGGGGAAGATCTTCTACCAGAAAGGATCTGTCCTGTTTGTCAGCCGCCCTTCCGGTCATGTAACGTTGTTCAGGGGATTGTACCCGGGCAGTATCCCGAGTGAAGATAGCTTGGTGCTCCAACCGGTGCAATTGTCGACCTTCTGCAATGATTTCATGGGGCGCGGAGGAGTATACCCCAAGGTGAATCCTCGATGCAATGGGTAGATGACCCCAACAAATCTTTGATGGGCTCGCTTAGTTGATTGGGCCTGGAGCATTTTCGGATCGAGTTGGAGAACATCGGTCTGTTGGCAGCTATGAGTGCCACCAGCGTTGGGTTGCCTCCTAACCCTAACCTATTTTTGGCACTGATGGAGCGATATATTCCGCTCACCGGGACTTTTGCCACTCTGCTAGGAGAGTTGGGATTGGCCCTTCACGAGATGGCAGAGATCTCGAGACTGCCGATGGGGGATACTCCGTACGAAGAGTATGTTCCCACGAACCGGGAGTTGGGGGATTCAGACCCTCGGGTAGTGGAAGTGTATCAGGAGCTGATGTGCCACTACCTTGCTTGCACCACTTTTTATGATGAGCCCTCATATTTGGCTCACATCAGCAAATGGACGTCCTACCTCTTTTTTTACCGAGCTAGGGCTGCTCAGCCGGAGAAAGTCTTGGAAGTCAAAGATGAGCCTGTGAATCCTCTGAGCGTGCTGACTGCTCAAGAAGTCGCCGATCTCCTGGAAGAAGCTAGGGCTCCGGATCAGATCCTCGTCGAAGGGATAGGAAGATATCCTACAGGTACTAAGGCCTACAGCTATCTGAGGCATTGCCGCAGGGCTCCATCCAAGAAAGCTCAACTGGCTGGCTTCCTCTCTATATGGATGCACCGACTGGTGGTACCCGGCATCGCATCTGCGGATCGTATTCACCACAATATCTTGTGGCCTGCAGTACGTCTAGTATTTGGGGCAAGATTGGGCTTGCTCCCTGCCATGGTGTGCCGCATACAAGCTGGCCTGAGGGCGATGACTGAGGCGCTTCTTACTGATGAAGCTCGGCGTGAAAGCTTTCCCCGGGTGGAATTACCATACCTGTATTTGATGGGATGGTTAATTTTCCATAACCCCCGGGTGATGTCTCCCGGTTCCTGCAGTAGCTTAGGGTGGAGTTTTTTGCTGAATTATAAGAAATCCTCTTGGAATGTGCTCACAGTTTTAGACTGTAGGCGGGTGTTGCATTGCGGTCACAGTTGGAAGCTCCTTTGCAGTATCCCCTCTGTTCATTGCAACCAATCGGGGATTAGGCTTGAGGACTCAGGTAGAGATAGGACCACTCTTTCTCCTGAAGCCTTCAATTGGTTGGTCTGCATTAGGCCTTCCCACCTGCTGTACAGAAGTGAAGATCACTGCTTCTTCGAACCCTACCTGCCTAGTCGGTTTGCCAGGCAGTTTGGGTATGATCAATTGCATGTGGGCAACGCCGTCACCAGCTTCAGGTCCAGCTTCAGGTCCAGAGGTGGACTCATCGATGGAGCGAGGGGATGGCGATATTTTATCATGGCCTGCACGGGGGCAATTTTTATTGTGCCCTTCGTCACACCCTCTACGGAGCTGCGCATCCTGCATTCGTATGCCCAGTTCTATGTGGCAACGAACACCTCCCATCGCAATTTTGATATGAGTAAAAGTTTTAGGGTACCCTCTTCCAAGCCTGGGGGAAGGGTTGAAGTCCCCTTAATTTCTTCTGACGAGGGTGACGAGTCTGCTACTCCGGACGAGCCTCTCGTATCGGTACCGATGGGAGAAATACCTCCGCCTGCAGGGGCGTTGGTAGTCTCTGGGAAACGAAGGGCTTTCGCTCTGAAGGAGGCTTCCCCTCGTAAGAGGACGAAGAGGATGGTTGCTCGTCCTCTCCAGATTCCTGGCATTGAGGCTCCTGGAAGTGAGCGTGCTTCTCCCTATGTCGGGGATGATTCTTTGATTGGGGGTTCTTCGTCTTTTAAAGAGGAACCTTCTACAGTTTTGGCCGGTGGCGCCGGAGAATCTCAGCTGGAGGCTGCTACCGCTGCTACTGCTTCAGGTAGTGGAACGAAGTCGCCTTCGGGGCTAGTTATAAGACTCCAGATACCTTTGTCCGGATCATCATTGGGAGAGGCCCCTGTCGTGCCCGTCAGTGCTTCTAACGAGATTCCAGTTGACGAGCCTCAAGTGGATCTTGGCGAAGACCTGGAAGAGTATTTGCCAGTGTCAGTTAGTAGGCCCTTGTCTCCAGGTATGACAGCTTGCCTAGCATCACTGTCGTCTTTTTGTGCCTCTTCTTTTAGGAAAATTAACATCGTGTGGACATTAACTTCCTCTTGTCTTCTTCTCAGGGGACGACCTCTTCGGGGAGGGCAATGTATATGCGTCCTTCGGCTCCGTGTCAGATCCTGGCGTTGATACGGAGGTGCCTGGTTTTGAAGGGGAAGCATCTTCGGGTGCCGGCTCGCCTGCCGACGGGGCTTCGATAGCTCAAGAGGATGACCCTGTCGTTGCGACAATGCCTCCTTCGAGTATGCTGGTTACTTCGTCTGGTGTTGGCACTTCCTTTTTTGTCGCACCCCCTGTCGAGACGAGGACTCTGGCCACGTCGATTGTGGTTGCCTCTGGAGCGAGGTTCGACAATATTGCAGCCACTCCCAGCGTGCATTCAGGCCTAGCTGCGCTGATCGAGCAGTATGTATCTTCTACAACACTTTAAAAATACTGATATCAATGGTGTTGGAGAAGAATCTGAACTTTGAGCGCCGGAAGAGGTCCTCTCAGTTTTCGATAAAGGCGATCAGGGACCTTGGTGATACTGGTTTAGCTGACGCCCTGGTAGAGGTAGTTAATGGTCTGGAGCAACCCGTTAACGAATACTCGCAGCTATCGCAAGGCAGTATTGACGATCTGGTCCAGGATGAATACGACTCACTGAGTGTAAGGCTGGGAGAGTTGGAAGCTCTGAGCAGGTCCCTCGAGATGCGACAGCAGGAGATGAGCGATGAGCACACCCTCTTAGAGTGTGTTGTTCCCCAGTTGGCCAAGAGTAAAGCTGAATATGAGAAAAATGAAGCTAGGGTCCTTAAGCTGGAGGCTGAGCTCGCTTTAGCGAAGGAGTGGTCTCGTGCATCAGCCGCCGGAGTGCATGTGTTACAGAGCCAGATGGAAGAAGCTCAACAGAACTTGGCACATGCGAGTGCCATGCACGCCGATCTTACATATTCTCTGTCTTATTTATCCGGCTTGAATAATGAGAAGACGAGATGGGAGCGAGCTCGAGCTACCATTTTAGACTCTAAAAATGAGAAGATGGCCAGACTGGCACAGCAGATTCGCGATTTGGCCGCTCCCCCTTCATGATGTACTTTTGCTTTTGCCTTTTAATGTACTTCCGCTCTTTTTTGGGGAATAATAAAGAGGCTTTTTATCTGACTTTGTGGACCCGTCATTTCGGAATGTAAATGACGGGTTTGGGCGAGAGTACTATCAGAGGTAGTATGGACGTGATGGTCTCTCGGTAAACTTTAGTAGGGCGCATCTATTCAGGGGTCATATGGACATGATAGAGTATGACCCAACTAGTTTCGTTTTGGAAGTAGTTTTGTCAGAATAAGATTTTTGCCTTTATTCCACTTGAGCATAGGAGGTTAAGCATAGTACCTTTTCAGGAATTTGCCATTGATAGGAGCTATTAGTAGGTCTCTATTAGGCTGGGCTAACCTGTAAGCGCCGTTTGATAATGTTGTCTCGATCACGTAGGGGCCTTCCCATTTGGGCTAAAATTTGCCCTTGCTCCTGTGAGTGAGAATCATTGGCCTTCTTACAGGTAAGACTAGCTCGCCAACTTTGAACACTCTTTCCTTTACTTTTTGATTAAAAGCTCTGGAAATGCGCGCTTGATAGAACGCGATGCTCTGTTGAGCTTGAAGGCGTTTCTCGTCTAATCCTTCTAGCTCTTGAAGCCTTAAAAGGTCATTCTTTTCCCAAGTTAACTCATTGGCGACCGCTATCCTGAGTGACGAGATTTGGATTTCGATGGAAAGAACTGCTTCGCTCCCGTAGACCAGTGAGAACGGGGTGCAACCTGTCGGTGCTCGGACCGTTGTGCGGTATGCCCAGAGACATTCTCCCAGCTTCTCGTTCCAATCTCTTTTATTTGAAGAGACGAACTTCTTCAAGAGTTTGATAATGGTTTTATTGAAGGCTTCTGCCAAACCATTAGCAGCTGGATAATACGCCGTAGAGGCAACATTTTTTATCCGATTTTTATCGCAAAATCGATGAAACGCTTGGCTGATGAACTGAGGCCCATTGTCATGGATTATCCTTTGGGGAATCCTAAAGCGATAAATGATGTGATGCTTGATGAAGCTGATCACATTGGATATTTTTACCTCAGCGAGAGGGATCGCCTCTACCCATTTGGAGAAGTAATCCATGATTGCCAGTATGAACCGGTGACCTCTGGAAGAAGATGGGTGAATAGGACCAATGATGTCCATACCCCATGCTTCGAAAGGCCAGGATACAACCGTAGGATGTAGATGTTCAGACGGCTGGTGTATGAAGTCTGCATGGACCTGACAGGCCTTGCATCATTTGGCATACTTGATTGCGTCTGCGATCATAGTGGGCCAGTAATAGCCCATTCTCCTTATACGATCCTGTAGCTTAGGACTGGGTTGATGCGCCCCGCATACGCCATCGTGAGCTTCACGGATAATCTGCTGTGCTTTGTCATTAGAGAGACATCTCAATAGCAGTCCGTCGTAGGTCCGGCGATATAGGCATTGTGAAGATTCATCGAAGTAGAAGCGTAATAATCGCCTTTTGACGGATGCTGCTTCTTTAGGGTCCTCCGGCAAGATTCCGTATGCCACAAAATTTGTAAAGGGACTTCACCAATCTCTCGTAGGAGGATCGATGTTCACAGCATAACTGCGTTCGATGTGAGCGTTATTCTTCATGCAAAATAGATCTCTGTTAAGAAGGATTACCGAATTCTGCCTTCTTATAGGAGTTGCTAAATTTGTAGCTAGACTGGCTAGGGCATCGGCTTCCAGATTCTGAGATCGAGGTACGTGCTCTAGGAAGAATCCCTTGAATGTCATGGCTATCTCAAGCGTTGCTTGGTGATAGGGGATGAGGTCTGGATTCCGGACTTCATATATTCCCCCGACTTGATTGACGATAAGCAGAGAATCACCAAAAGCTTCCAGAGATTCGACCCCCAGCTCTTTAGCGACTTGGAGCCCGATTAGTAGAGCGTTGTACTCCGCCAAATTGTTGGAACAGGGCTCGTTAAGAGAGTATGCTCGATAGACAACGAGTTTATCGGGAGTAACCAAGATAATTCCTACCCCTGAAACCACGTTTCCTTTGGAACCAGTCCTGGAGGCGCCGTCGAAGAACAGTTGCCATGCGTTACTTTCCATCGTGAAACTATATTCTGCAACTTCGTCGGGAATGTCCTCGTATAATTTGGAGGCCTCCGGGATCGGATGAGCAGCTAGGAAGTCAGCCAATGCTTGGCCTTTGATGGACTTCTGAGGGATGTACACCATGTCATATGGTGTCAATAACATCGCCCAAGTTGTGAGTCGGGAGTTAAGGACACTTGGCTTGTTCATCAGTACCCGAAGAGGATTGATCTTGGAGATGATGTGAATAGTCTGGCCGGTGACATAGTGCCGCATCTTCTGGATAGCGAACATCATAGCCAAATATTCTTTTTCTACCGAATTGTACCGGTGCTCAGCTCCGATCATCATTCTACTTAGTTAATAGATAGCCTGTTCATGTCCCGCATCGTTCTTCTGCGCGAGAAGAGCTCCCAGAGAATGGTCCATCGCTCGAACGTACAGGAAGAATGGTCTTCCTACGATGGGAGGCACCAGAACTGACGGACTGGTGAGGTAGCGCTTGATATCCCCGAATGCTTGCTGACAGGCTTCGTCCCATATGAAGGATACACCTTTCTTCATGAGACGAGAAAAAGGCTGGCATCTTCCAGAGAGGTTGGATATGAATCTCCGGATATAGGCCAGACGACCTTGAAACCCCCTGAGTTCCCTCAGATTATGGGGTGGTCGCATTTCCAAGATGGCCTTGACTTTATCAGGGTCCACTTGAATGCCTTTGGCGGTAATGACGAATCCCAAAAATTTGCTACTAGATATACCCAGAAAGGACTTTGTAGGATTCATTTTGAGTTGATGTTGGCGCATCAGCTCAAATATCGTCTTTAAGTCTTGGATGTGATTGATAGTGAGGCAAATTTTGACAGCTATATCGTCTACATAACATTCTACTGTTTTGCATAAATGCTTGTGGAATATGTTACTCATAGCCCGTTGGTAAGTAGCTCCGGCGTTCTTCAACCCGAAGGGCATGACCGTATAGCAATATACCCCCAGTGGTATCCGAAAGGCAGTATGCTTCTCGTCTTCATGATGCATCTTGATTTGATTGTATCCTGAGAATTCGTCCATGAAAGACATACATTCAAAACCGTATGTATTGTCAATCATGACATCTGTGATGGGAAGAGGAAACTCGTCCTTGGGGCAGGCTACGTTCAGATCTCGGTAATCGATGCAGACTCGCACTTTCCTATTCTTCTTCATGACCGGGACAATATTGGTGACCCAGTTGGGATGTTGTTCCTCCCGGATAAAACCGCAGGCTATCAACTTCTTGACTTCAGCTTCAATGGCGTCCATCATATCCGGGCGGAACCGACGTTGGTGTTGCTTCACAGGCTTTGAAACAGACAATATGTTGAGTTTATGAGTAGCCACCTTTGGATCAAGTCCTGGCATATCCTCATAATTCTACGCAAAGACGTCGATGTATTCTCTTATCAGTTGAATGACTTCTTTCCTTTCAGCTGGGGAAAGATTATTACTGATAAATATCGGCTTTGGTGAAAGTTTATCCCCAACATCAATATGGATAACTTCATCTTTGGTGGGAGGTTCTCTCTGCTCGAAGCTGAATTCCCACTGTGTATCCATTTGCTGAGCCCAAGCGTCATTCTCGAATAGTTTAGATTCTTGTTCGTCTGATTCAAAGGGATCTGTCACTACCATATTTACTGGTAATGTTTGCTCGAGAGCACGAGATGAGTTGGAGGGCGACGAGCCATCTTGAAAAGGGGAAAAGGTGTCATCATCTGACTTGGAAGTCGTAAGGGAGGTGGCATACCCTAACCCGAAATGAGTTTGTTGATAGCGGGGATTGCCGTGCGGCGGTATTCGTCTGTCTTTCCCATAGTTAAGACCTGGCTTCAGTTTCAAGTCATAACCCATATTTTGCATGATCTTTAAGGCTTACGGGATGTACCTGTGAACTTGTATTTCACCAGCATCGCCATTGAAGGAATCTTCTCGTATAGTCGATTCGTTGCGCGTTCGGTCGAAGACTATTGAATGCTGACCGCTGCGGGCAGACGGAACAATAAAGATAGAGTCCTCATGTGGTCCATATGTCGTGACGACATTGGATGATGATGCTACGTCCCATATATATGGATGATAGGAATCTATAGCTTCCAAGAATTTTTGCGCTATAGGTTCTATATCGTCATGGGGAGAGGATTCCTGATTTGGAATCTGAGCGTCGATATACTGGAAAAGTGGATGTTTATTATCATCTGGAACTTCGTTCCTGGTTGTATTTATATCAGTCGGCTGCTTGTTGCACCGAAGGTTGACGACCAAGGGTAGAGGCTTCTGGTTCAAAGTGATCACTAGAGGATCACCCCCTTTTTCTGACCCAGTTTTGTTCAGGTGGATAGCCATAGGCTCCATGTCTTTTGGACGAGTAGTTCGCCCTTTCACTCTGATTGACAGTGGTCGTTCTGCAGAGGGTCCTTCAGGCTCCCGGTGGGATTCCTTCTCTGCTTGGGCTAACACCTCCTCCGCGTAGTCTTGAGAGTAAAACACGGCATCGGAATAGTAGGATTCTATTCCTTTGAATGGGTTTAGGTCAGCAACCTCCGTTTGTACTGTTCCTTGGGGGTCTACATATTTAAGGCATTGATGTAGAGTTGAAGGAACGATGTTATGGTCGTGGATCCACGGTCTACCCAGCAAAATGTTGTAGGATACCTCTAAATCGATGACATAGCATGTAGCCACCGATCCGAGGTTGCCAATCTAGATCCTCAAGCAAATTTTCCCCAACGGCTTACTTCTTCCAGCATTGAAACCCACGATTGTAGTGGTGGTGTAAGCTAATTCGCTGGTAGGAATCCTCAGCGGTCTGAGCAGACTATGAGGAATGATGCTGATTGATGATCCTGGATCTATGTGGATCCGGTCGGCCTCCATGGAACCAACGTATCCAGTATAATAGAGGGGTATGTCATGCCTGTTATGTTTTAACAGCATGTCATCTTGTGTGAAAGTGATGTTCGGGACTACCTCCATCACACTGTGACATTGAGGACATGCCACTGGTTCCTCGTCAGGGGAGTTGAGCTGGGTCAAGTATGCTTCCGCCTGTATCAGTGCTTCACTCAGGGCTAGAAGAGTGTCTTGGGAGAGCCTGAGTAGCTCAAAGATGGACAACCTGTCTGGTGTATTGGCCAGTTGGGCTAGGATGTTGAAGTTGTATGGCTTCTCTAAACCTTTATTTTGAATGTTTTTCACAGGTTTATCGAAGCGTACTTCTTTTTGCTTTTCCTTGTCCGCCGAAGTCGGTCTTGCAGGATCGGCCTGTGGTATGGCGGGCTCTGTAGCTGAAGCGTCTGCCGGTGCATCTTCAGGACTCGCTCCGTAGTCCTTGAGGTAAGCTTTTCCTGAACGGGTTGCAGCCAAAGCCTCGTCTTCGTCTGGTGGCGAAGAAGTTGCAACCATATAGCATGGTTTGCATTTGGAGTTCTTCCTAGACTTAGCCTTAGCAGCATTAGTCTCTTCCTCGAGCTCCGATACTAAATCTGGATTAACCCACATGATCTCGCCCCGCCGGGTGGTTAAGGGTACCAGGTCATAATTTTGACCCCTAGCGGGAGGAAGATTGACGATGTTCATCGTTGTCCAGGAAATAGGTGTCACACCGTCCGGGACTTCTTGGGGAGGCAGATTGCCAAATTGCAGGGAGATCATATTGGCCGTGACCGTCTTATCGGTGTTATGCAGAGTGATGGCCTTAGCATCGATTAGCCCCTGGATCTTCCTTTTCAGTATGTAACACGCCTTGGTCGGGTGGTGTACGTATCTGTGGAAGATGCAGTACTTGGGGTTGTTGGCACTGCCGGCTTCACTGGGCCGCTTCTCCTCCGGAAGGGTGATCTTGCCACTCTTGACGAGACACTCGAATATACTTGGAATATCGTCGTCGTCGAAAGAGTATACTTCGACGGGCCTGGAAGTCCCAGGTTTCGTCTGCGTGGTTGCCGCAGTCTTTTGTCTGGACGTATTGATTGCCAGAGCTTCTTTTCCTTTGGAACTGCAAGGATGGTCGTCGTTGGGGGATGACCTTTTTCCTCTGTTGGAGGTAGAGATCATAATGCCATTGTCGCGTGCCTTGCGACTATTGTCATCGGCGGCCATTGCTGAGATGATGAACGAGGGCCAGTCGCGGAACTGATATGGTTCTGTGAACACCGAGACCACGAAAAGGAGGTTCTTCCTGCAAATGTCCACCAACGCAGAGTCTGGAACTCCTGGAGGCATCTGTAGCGTGGCCTGACGAAAACGTTCGATGAAGGTATGAACGTCCTCTTTTTCCCTCTGCTTGACTTCGATGAGAGAGGACATAGACATGTCCATTCCTCCCTCGTAGAATCGTGTGAAGAATAAAGTCTTGAAGTCTTCGAAGGAAGTAATGCAGTTGTCCGCCAGGCTGCGGTACCACTGGTAAGCCACTCCTGAGAGACAGCCCTTGAACACCCGAGTGAGGAGGGCATCATTCCCTTGTAGCAACACCGTCATCATACTAAAATAGTTCATGTACTGACTTGGTGATGTTTTCCCCTCGAACAGAGCCATAGTCTGAGGTTTGTATCTTGGAGGGAAAAGGACCTCTTCCCAGATAGCCGGGTAAGGCTGGTTGATTCCCAATTTCTTGAGCTGCTCTTTGTGCTTCAAGGCATCGAATTGGGCTTTCAACTCCCGTACTGCTTGTATCGGATTTTTAGCCGGTAGCGAGACCACGGATTGGTGCAGAGTCGGTTGTATCGTGACTTCCGCAGGAGGTAATGCATTCTCTGAGTGAGGAAGTGGAGGACCAGCTGACTCTTGATCTAGAGCAGGTTCTTGGACCGTGTTGGATGGTGGCAAGTCCACCCCCACACGTATCTGTGCTGGCGGGACTGATGTTTGAGCCATAGCAGGCGCCTGTTGAGTTAGCATCATCTTGTGCATGTTCTCCATCATAAATTGCATTTGTTTCAGAGACGTCTCCAGTATAGTGATGCGCTGCTCCTCGTTTCCTGACGGCGAAGCTTCCTCATGTTAATCTCCAATGGCGTATACTCCTATTTCCCTAGGCATCGTCGAAGGATGTGTATAGTTCGCTGCAGAAGTCGACTCTATACTCTCAGTATTTGATTCGGGAGAATGGCGACCCCCAACGTCGGAATCAGAGAAGTACGAAGTCAGTTGTTGTGACCTCGAACGAGTGTTTTGGAACACCCCGTCTTCAGCGTCTCTGAGGAGCATGTTGAATCTCCTTCGGCTCGGAGTTCTAGAGGACGGACGTCTTGAGCCTGAGTTTCCTCCAGGTATATGCGAAGCCATGTTCACAGATGCATGCATGGGCTCTTCTTCTAGGAAAGATGGAGAGTAGCTTAGCCGGTCAAAAACTGGCGGTTTTGCTTTAGAACAGCAGCATTTAACCACAATACTGTGACCCTCACAACAGTGCTCGCTAGGAGGCATAATAGCCATGCTGGAAGATTCCCTCTCCTTGCGTCTCTGGATTAGATATTTGCGCAGGTCAGGAGAAGTTGCAGACGAAGACGAAGAAGACTGCTCGTTCTTTCGGTTCACCGTGGTAGGTATGCGGACGATGGGGACCATAGCCTTCCTTGTGCCACTTATATACAACAGACTGGCCATCTGGGTGGCGGATAATCTCCGAGGAGCGTGTCTTTCCGTCAATCGAGCCTTCTGTACGGTTAGGGACTTCGCCTGGCATAATTTTGAGCTTCGTTCTGGTTGGCGTAAGGCTGAGGATGTCCTCAGGCGGCCATCAGCTTCTCGCGTAATTTGGAGGGTGGGTAGATTGTTCCCTTACTTTCCCTTGTGGAGATCACGGGTGTCATCTGGTTCCCTGTAGAGGTCAGATGTTATCTTACACACAGAGCAAGCTTTGTACTTTTGATTTGGCGCTGAGGTATCATCAGAAGTTTTGTCTATTATGCCACGGACGGAAGACTAGTTTCTACGCGTAGAGCGCAGTGGACACCTCTGGGTTAGCGCTGAGGCTTTGCCCAAAGTTTTGTCTGTACCGCGCGTAGCGGGAGACTGGTTTCTATGCGTAGAGCGTAGTGGATACTTCTGGGTTAGCGCTGAGGCTTTGCCCAAAGTTTTGTCTTTATCGCGCATAGCGGGAGACTGGTTTTTATGCGTAGAGCGCAGTGGATACTTCTGGGTTAGCGCTGAGGCTTGGCCCAAAGTTTTGTCTGTACCGCGCGTAGCGGGAGACTAATTTTTACGTGCAGGACACGGAGGGAGCAATGCTACAACCTCATTGGTCAGAGAGATCGGAGAGATCGGAGAGTCCACAGGAATGGTAGAGGATGTCTTGGGCATCCAGACCTTGCGCAGCTTCCTGTTGTTTTGTACAGAGAGAGAGTGAGAGCTACCCCCCGTCTGAAGCATGTCTTTGTAGGCAGACTGGTCGAACTGGACGACCAGTGTCTTCTTTACGGATCCCACGGATACCGCATCGTGTTAAGAAATCGTTTTCTCATCAGAAGAGAAAGATGTCCCCAGCAGAGTCGCCATCTTGTTTGTGGTATTAAACGAAAGAACGAAATGTATATAATACGAGGTTTGCACGAAACCCACCTTCTTTGGTTTACAAACAAACTTGTATAATTTGATCCTATACGAGGATGTAGGAGTACAATTTATTTAATCTGGGTAGATAATTGCTATAGGTGTCTGATCTGCAGTCGATCACTTTAGCCCTTGGACTACACGATGGTGAAGAAGTGTCGTGGAAGACGGAAAGCAGCTTCGTCGGTGGCGGAAGAGGATGGATGTACGATGCCAATGTCGTCGATCGCTACTCTTCGCCTAAGCTCTGGATGCTTCTCTCTCTCTCTCAAAGACTCTTCGATCTCTCCTCAATCTCCAGTGTTTTGACCCATGGTTCGATCTTCTTTCAAAGCTTCGGCCTTGTTCAATTTTTAAAGTCTCGACCCTTGTTCGATTTTTTGACCTTTTCCTCTGTTAATAGAGGTCTCTATTTATAGAGTTTTGGTGACAGTGACCACTCAATCGGTATAGAAATCGAGTAATGGAAAGTACAGCACCTTTTTACACAACGGTTAAAATAACCAAAGCCTGCGTATAGAAGATCTTTTGAATGAGCGTGTGACGCGGGTCCAACTAAGGGACAAAATGTGTATAATCGCTACAAAGATCACGGTGTAGAAGCCACGTAGGTAGGTATCCATCGTGTAGAAGAGGTTGGCATAGAAGCCAAATGTCTGTCACCATGGCGTAGAAGCTAAGTAGGCGTAGAAGCCGAGTAGGCATAGAAGCCTGATGGCATAGAAGCCGAATAAGCACAGAAGGCCGATTGAGCATAGAAGCCGATCGAGCATAGAAGCTGACGAGGCGTAGAAGCCGAGCGGGCACAGAAGCTGAATGGGCGTAGAAGCTGCTGCGTAACGTGCCAGAGTGGTCGTAGAATCCGAGCAGTCACAAAAGCTGAATGGGCGTAGAAGCCGAGGTGATGTAGACGTCTTTAGCCGAAATCACGGCTCTTGGAGATATAATCAAATCTCTCGCATTAAATGCAGAGATCCGCCATCATCATTAATTGCAGAGACGTGTTCCGAAGGCCTGCCACCGTTCTGAGCATTAGGTGCAGAGACGTGCCTCGAGCCCTGTACGAAGGGCAGCTTTTGATGTGGCAGTCTGTTTGTCTTCCGTGGAGCGTAAATAGTTTGCGTTTGCCTATGTAAAATAAGGCAGCGTATCCCCTTGTATGCGTAAAAGCAGTCTCCGCTGAGGGGATGTCAGTAAACGACGGTTCAGTGATATTTAATCAAATCCTCTGCATTAAATGCAGAGATCCGCCATCATACTGTGGGGCGCGTCCCGAGTGGTCTGCCATCTTTCCAGCCGTCGTCTGGGTAGCCGTGCAGCACTTTTTGTCCGGAGCCAGATATCAGGTTCACTGCGTGACTTGACAGGTTCATTTCGGGGAAGACGAAGCGTTCCTCGTACGCTTTAATGCTGCTTTGAAAGCAGATGAGTTTTACGCCATGGAGGCGATGAAGCACCCCGTCTACGCTGAAGCGGCCTGGACATACTGCATTTACGCGGATGGTCCCATCATATTTTATGCTGTGCTCAGTGGAAAAGCTCCGATGCACTCTTGATGGCCTTGAGGTCCCCTGCTTACGCTGCCATGCATCACCATGTTGCGTAGAGCTATCTAGCGTGTTTTTCATGCTTCTACATCAGGATGTCGCCGAATACTAGATCCATGAGAATGGGAGCAGCCAATTCAGAGAGGACTGCCACCTCTTAACCTGACGAACAGATACCTGGAGATTCTCCTACATCTCCTATTCGTGTGGGAGTGTCTACAACTAACGGGATTCCTCCTCCACCTATACAGAGGATTGCCCCAGCTATGACAGACGACCTTCCACCACCACCGACACCGATTCCCGGAGGATTGCCCACTGACGGGGCACAGATGTTCGTATTGATGCAGGGCATGCTAGAGGCCCAGAGAGTAACAGCAGAGGCTCAGCGTGTCCAAGCTAAGGCTCAGAGAATGCAAGCAGAAGCACACCAGGCGCAGACCGAACTGATGAGAGAGAGCATGGAGAATGCTCATCAGGTGACTCTCCAGGCTGTGGAGAGAGTAGCACGACAACCGCAACACCAAGATCAACAACAACAGAGGCCCGGTACCATAGTGGACTTTAAGAGGATGATGCCTCGAGAGTTCAAAGGCACAGAAGGAATACTATATGCTGACGAATGGTTAGAAGACATAGAGAGAAATTTAAGCTTATCACAGATTCCAGGGATTCTTCAGATAGAGGCCGCTGGCAGTCAGATGTTTGATATCGCACTGACGTGGTATCGTACAGAGCCGAGACTAGCCGTTGAAGGAATTACTTGGGAGGACTTTAAAGAACTCTTCAAAGAGAAATTCTTTCCTGACGTAGCCTTGGGAGCATTAGAAAGTCAGTTACATGACTTAGTCCAAAGAGGCATGTCAGTCGACGAGTATGCTGCAGAGTTTTGTCGATTGAGTCGATTTGCGCCATCGATGGTTCGAGACCCAGGAGACAAAGCTCAAAAATTTAGAAAGGGATTAAATAGGGAGATCAAGTCTCGTACTTCGGGACGACGTACTGCTACATTTGAGGGTATTCTGATGGATGCCCAGATTATCGAAGACGACTTGGACCTCAGGCCCAAGAGAGGACGCGATACATCTGGAGCAACAGGAGGTAACACAGGACCAGCCAAGCGCCTACACTTTCAACAACAACATAGGACGTACCAGCAACAACACCAGCAGCAACACCAGCAACAGGCACCAGTTCGAGGACATGCTCAATAACAGCAACCACAAAGACATAATCAACTCGTTGCCCCATGTTCGTATTGGGAAAGATGGGACATACAAGCGACATCTGCAAAAAAAGGTTAGGCACTTGCTTATCGTGTGGATCAGCAGCACATCAGCTGAGGGACTGCCCAACTATTCAGACTCGCCAAGGAGGAGGAGCAGCTCAGAGAGGACCAGCCAGAGCACCTATTGTACCAGGAGGCCAGCAGAGAGGACCTCCACTTCCATCACAGCAGGAGAGGTTTGCTCAGTAGCAGCAGCAGCAACAGAGAGGAGCACCACAAGGACGAGCTTACGCTATGACCACTGAGGAGGCCGAGCCAGCTGGAGACGTGATTTCAGGTTCAGTTTTACTCAATTCTATTCCAGTACTTGCATTATTTGATTCTGGTGCTTCCCATAGTTTCGTATATGTATCTTATGCCCTTAAGCATCATTTAGAAATATAACCATTAGATAGGACTTGCAAGATCATGACAGGAGGAGGCATTATCCTAGTCCGTAATTGTTGCAAGGATCGGAGAGTGTCATTGGAAGGCCGAGAGTTGAGCGTGAGTTTACTCGTTATGCTACTTCCGAAATACGATATTGTACTCGGAATGGACTGGTTAAGTAAACACCATGCTTCTATAGATTGTCACGGAGGTAGAGTAGTATTTTGACCACCAGGAGAGCCAGAGTTTGAGATTGTCAGAGGAGCAGAGGAGAGGAGCAGAGGTACTTTTTGCGGAGCCAGGGTGGAAGAAGAAGAGATACCACATCCACTTATAGCGGAGTTCCTGGATGTATTTCCAGAGGAGTTGTCAGATTTGCCACCAGACAGAGATGTTGAGTTCTCTATAGACTTGATACCAGGAGCAGAGCGTATTTCACAACATGTCTATAGAGTTAACAACAATGAATTGGTAGAACTAAAGAAACAAGTAGAGGAGCTGCAAGACAAAGGTTTTATTAGATCCAGTTCATCGCCATGGGGAGCACCGGTATTATTTGTACCAAAGAAGGATGGCACGGTACGTATGTGTATCGATTATAGAGCTTTGAATAACCTCACTATCAAAAATAAATACCCGCTACCGAGGATAGATGATCTTTTCGATCAATTGAGCGGAGCGAAGGTGTTTTCAAAAATAGACTTGAGATCAGGCTATCACCAGGTGAAAGTAAAGAAAGAAGACATACCGAAGACCGCCTTTTGAACCAGATATGGCCAGTTTGAATTTACAGTAATGCCGTTTGGTTTAACCAATGCACAAGCAGTATTTATGAACTTGATGAACAAGGTGTTCCACCAGTACCTTGACAAGTTCATAGTGGTGTTTATTGACGACATTCTAGTATATTCAAAAACCCCAGAAGAGCATGAAGAGCACTTGAGAATAGTCTTAGAAACTCTCAAGAGAGAGAAATTATACGGGAAGCTTTCAAAGTGCGAGTTCTTCCTTGACAAGGTTGAATTTCTTGGACATATGGTAACGGGTGACGGAATTTCAGTTAACCCAAAGAAGATAGAGGCAGTGAAGTCATGGGCTACCCCCGGTACGATAGCTGAAATCAGAAGCTTTCTCGGACTAGCAGGATACTACAGAAGATTTGTACAAGACTTCTCCAAGATTGTAGAGCCAATGACTAGGATGACCAAGAAGGATGTGGAATTTGTCTGGACAGAAGAATGCCAAGCCGTATTCGATGAGCTAAAAAGGAGATTGACGACAGCACCAGTTTTGACGTTGCCATCAGGGACAGGTGGATTCACTATCTACAGTGATGCTTCAGGAAAAGGGTTGGGATACGTTCTTCAACAACACAGGAAAGTAATTGCCTATGCTTCAAGACAATTATGTCCTCATGAAAAGAACTACCCCACTCACGATCTGGAGTTAGTGACAGTTATCTTTGCCCTAAAGCTGTGGAAGCACTGTCACGCCCCGATCTCCCGCAGGCAAATCGGCCGTTCCCGCTAGGCGGGAATCACCCTCGCCAGCGCTCCCACGGAACGATCGCTTAACCCATCCGGGCGTGATGCCGCACGAGCGTGATCCACGCCCGTGCAAGGCCATGGTTCATTGGCTGGCGACAAGAGTTCTAAGCCACAGAGTCGCACAGATTGTCCGAGTGCAGCGGAGTCATGAACGCATAGGCGATCGGTAACAGGTTCACTGAGTCGACAATATAGCGGAAGTATTGAAACACAAGTTGAAGTAAAGCAACTCTTTATTGATATGAACATGTGTTACAGGCGGCGTATAGCCGAGATTACAAGTCGCTCAAGCCTCTCTCTCTGAAACAGTAAAGCGTGCCAAGTGGCTACAATTGTGGAATGATTGTACAGGCGATGTTCAGGCGACGCTCCAACATTATGTCTTGTATATGTGCTTCAGTTCCGGACGTACCGTTGCAAGGCTTCAGAGGAAACACCTGGCCTTAGCACGCATGTTGGAGGCATCCGCACCGAACGAGGTTCTCCCGTACCCTGCGTACAAACTGGTGGATTATCAGTACATTGAATGCACTGGTGGGGAAGCTACTCGCCCGCTCGACAAATCCAAACACGTAATACAGGTTCCGTGCACAACTATTAAGTTGTCTTTCTAGTTGCCTTAGGATCAGTTTTATGCAAACATTGAATAGCCTAACGTGTCGGGCAGTGCGCCGTGCGATGTTTGAGGAAACACGGCGAGACTTACCAACTTACCATTTCTCCTTCCCTGTCCAAGGCAAACATTGTTAATTTAAGTAGGGGCATGTATAAACATTCAGGAGCATAGCATATGCAAACACGAGGGTCGTTGAACGGGACAGTATTCGGTGTGCTCAGTTGTTCTTGATGCGATACAGTGACTCGCACGCGAATAGCCGCTAAGCGAGGATGACTTATCTATATGAACATGAGTCGCTGGCAAAGCCATAAAGGACTAATCCTAGACGAGAGTGGAACGCAACGAGAGCACACGATGCACTACGAACCATCTCGCCCGTACACGATGGATTGTACATGAAGTAGTCCAAGGCCAAGATGGAATGCAACAAAGTACACGATGCGCTACAAACCATCTTGTCCGCACACGATAGACTACACACGTGATGTGGTCCCGGGAAAGTGGAATGGAACGAAAGTATACGAGGTGCTACAAACCACTCGCCCGAACACGAGGGACCATACTTGAAGTTCTATCCGGATCGGATCGGCCCCAGTGCCCGGTGACCGTCCGTAGAACTATACCTCGTTTCCGAGTTGTCCGCGACATGCACTTTCTTTTGGGTCTTTCAATTATCACGAGATACACGAGAACACGAGAACACGAGTGCACAAGAACACGAGAACACGAGTGCACTGGAACACAAGTACACGAGTACACGAGATACTTGGATCTTGTTTTCTGTACAGTGAATAACTTGCCAAGATCAATCAGGCACGGAACGACTACTTAGTAGTCTTTCGGGGGTTTGGATGAAAATAAGGTAACATTCAAGCAGACAAGCATGCATTGTATAAATACAATATTTACGTTGGCTCGGGCCCGAAGGTAAGCCGAGAAGCGAGATCGTTAGGGACTTTCCCGAGTAACACGTTCTAGGGCAGCCTGCGGGGGTCTGAACATATGTACATAAAAGCAGTATTTTATTTCCATGTTCTAGCATAAGCAATACAAGTTGGGATTATTCCCTTAGCTAGGTGCGTTGGATTTATTAGCATGCAGGGGCTGAATCACCTAGCGACTAGCATAAAATATTCCAAATTTTATGTGTGCTGGCTAAGCAAAGACAAGTTCACCGTAGCCACCCACCTTAGCGATGATTCGCCTCGGTAGAGCGATACGCCTGAGCGAGCCTCTGAAAGCCTAAGCCCGGGATTCCTGTAGGGACAAGTCTGGATATCCTTTGCTTCTTGTTTGAGACAAAGCGGGTCGGGACAGCTGTACGATTGTCGTTTGAGACGGCAGTCCGCTTGAGCGGAACGGGGTGTTACATCCTACCCAACTTAGAAAAAGTCTCGTCCTCGAGACTTACTAAGGACAAGCAGTATTCTAGGGTTGAGGCAATCCTAGACAAGTCGTTGTACTTGTTTCATTTGGATATTCACTTGCACAAGCTTCGAAATCAGCATATCGCTTAGACTGGATTATGCGCACTTTCGAAGTGCACTTCTAGCGTGAACACGTCAACCAGCTCAGTGATAGCGAAGTCTTAGCACTCGAGTTTCACCTTTTCTTAAGTCTTGGATGGTGCACTAGTTCAAGGCGTCCCTCGAATAGATGCATTCAACCAAACTTAGGGTTAGTGAAAATCGGACAAGCTACTGGCGATACTCTCAAGGGTTCGCACAGGTTAGCACAAAGGCCACTCGTAGCATACAACCAAACAAGCAATCATATCATTCAAAACGTATTTTGAAAGTATTTAGACTTATTGTTGGAATATCCCATCGAGGCATTGAGAGAGAACGTGCACATAACCCACGAACGAGCTTTCGAAACAGAGATATCGAATTGAGGCCAAAGGCGTAGAAGCCAGGCTCTGATACCAACATGTCACGCCCCGATCTTCCGGAGGCAAATCGGCCGTTCCCGCTAGGCGGAAATCACCCTCGCCAGTGCTTCCGCGGAACGATCGCTTAACCCATCCGGGCGTGATGCCGCACGAGCGTGATCCACGCCCGTGCAAGGCCATGGTTCATTGGCTGGCGACAAGAGTTCTAAGCCACAGAGTCGCACAGATTATCCGAGTGCAGCGGAGTCATGAACGCATATGCGATCAGTAACAAGTTCACTGAGTCGACAATATAGCGAAAGCATTGAAACACAAGTTGAAGTAAAGCAATACTTTATTGATATGAATATGTGTTACAGGCGGTATATAGCCGAGATTACAAGTCGCTCAAGCCTCTCTCTCTGAAACAGTAAAGTGTGCCAAGTGGCTACAATTGTGGAATGATTGTACAGACGATGTTCAGGCGACGCTCCAACATTATGTCTTGTATATGTGCTTCAGTTCCGGACGCACCGTTGCAAGGCTTCAGAGGAAACTCCTGGCCTTAGCACGCACGTTGGAGGCATCCGCACCGAACGAGGTTCTCCCGCACCCTGCGTACAAACTGGTGGATTATCAGTACATTGAATGCACTAGTGGGGAAGCTACTCGCTCGCTCGACAAATCCAAACACGTAATACAGGTTCCGTGCACAACTATTAAGTTGTCTTTCTAGTTGCCTTAGGATCAGTTTCATGCAATCATTGAATAGCCTAAGGTGTCGGGCAGTGTGCCGTGCGATGTTTGAGAAAACACGGCGAGACTTACCAACTTACTATTTCTCCTTCCCTGTCTAAGGCAAACATTATTAATTTAAGCAGGGGCATATATAAACATTCAGGAGCATAGCATATGCAAACACGAGGGTCGTTGAACGGGACAGTATTCGGTGTGCTCAGTTGTTCTTGATGCGATGCAGTGACTCGTACGCGGATAGCCGCTAAGCGAGGATGACTTATCTATATGAACATGAGTCGCTGGCAAAGCCATAAAGGACTAATCCCAGACCAGAGTGGAATGCAACGAGAGCACACGATGCGCTATGAACCATCTTGCCCGTATACGATGGATTGTACATGAAGTAGTCCAAGGCCAAGATGGAATGCAACAAAGTACACGATGCGCTACAAACCATCTTGTCCGCACACTATGGACTACACACGTGATGTGGTCCCGGGAAAGTGGAATGCAACGAAAGTACACGAGGTGCTACAAACCACTCGCCCGAACACGAGGGACCACACTTGAAGTTCTATCCGGATCGGATCGGCCCCAGTGCTCCGATGACCGTCCGTAGAACTATACCTCGTTTCCGAGTTATCCGCGACATGCACTTTCTTTTGGGTCTTTCAATTATCACGAGATACACGAGAACACGAGAACACGAGTGCACAAGATTACGCGAACACGAGTGCACTGGAACACGAGTACACAAGTACACGAGATACTTGGATCTTGTTTTCTGTACAATGAATAACTTGCCAAGATCAATCAGGCACGGAACGACTACTTAGTAGTCTCCCGGGGGTTTGGATGAAAACAAGGTAATATTCAAGCAGACAAGCATGCATTGTATAAATACAATATTTATGTTGGCTCGGGCCCGAAGGTAAGCCGAGAAGCGAGATCGTTAGGGACTTTCCCGAGTACCATATTCTAGGGCAGCCTGCGGGGGTCTGAACATATGTACATAAAAGTAGTGTTTTATTTCCATGTTCTAGCATAAGCAATACAAGTTGGGATTATTCCCTTAGCTAGGTGCGTTGGATTTATTAGCATGCAGGGGGTGAATCACCTAGCGACTAGCATGAAATATTCCAGATTTTATGTGTGCTGGCTAAGCAAAGACAAGTTTACCGTAGCCACCCACCTTAGCGATGATTCGCCTCGGTAGAGCGATACGCCTGAGCGAGCCTCTGAAAGCCTAAGCCCGGGATTCCTGTAGGGACAAGTCTGGATATCCTTTGCTTCTTGTTTGAGACAAAGCGGGTCGGGACAGCTGTACGATTGCCATTTGAGAGCAGTCCGCTTGAGCGGAACGGGGTGTTACAAGCACTATTTATACGGAGAGCGTGTGGAGATCTTCACAGACTACAAGAGCTTAAAGTACGTATTTACACAGAAGGAGCTGAATATGAGACAGAGGAGGTGGTTAGAATTGATGAAAGACTTTAATATCTCATTACAGTATCATCCAGGGAAAGCCAACGTAGTCGCGGATGCCTTGAGCAGGTACCCAATGGCTATGTGCTTGACTTTGGATAGACACTTATTAGCTGATCTTGAGAGCTTGGAAATTAAGATATTAGTTCCAGGAACGGAGATTCAGATATGGGGACTGCAGATTCAATTAGAGCTAATAGACAGAATTAGAGCTGCGCAGTATGATGATTAGACTCTAAGGAATATTAGGGCACAAGTTCAGACAGGATTGATAGATGATTTCACTATTGTGGATGATGGATCCTTACGACATGGCATGAGGATGTGTGTGCCAAGTAGAGAGCTGCACGAAGAAGTTTTACAGGAGGCACACCACTCTCAATACTCGATGCATCCCGGAGCCAACAAGATGTATCGAGATTTGAGGAAGCATGTATGGTGGTATGGTATGAAGCACGAAGTAGCACGCTTCGTATCCCGATGTTTAGTGTGCCAACAGGTGAAAGAAGATCGACAGAGGCCAGAGGTATTGCTTCAACCTTTACCCATTCTAGAATGAAAGTGGGAGCACGTGACTATGGACTTCGTTTCAGGACTTCCTCGTTCTCCAGGAGGAAAAGACGCAATTTGGGTCATCGTGGATAGGTTGACCAAATCAGCCCACTTCTTACGTTTTAAAGTGGGTACTTCGACGGAGAAGCTAGCAGAGATGTACGTATAGCAGATTGTCAGGTTACATGGAGTTCCTGTGAGTATTATCTCAGATTGGGATAGTCGTTTCACTTCCCATTTCTGGAGGAGCCTGCAGTCTAGCTTGGGTACTCAGCTCAAGTTCAGTACCACATATCACCCTCAGACAGATGGGCAGTCTGAAAGGACTATTCAGACTCTTGAAGATATATTACGCACTTGCGTATTGGATCTCGGAGGTTCTTGGGAGGATCATCGACACTTGGTAGAGTTTGCTTACAACAACAGCTACCAGGCCAGCATTGAGATGTCACCATTCGAGGCTTTATATGGACGGAGGTGTCGTACCCCTTTATCTTGGGATAATGTTGGAGAAAGAGCCTTGCTAGGACCAGAAATGGTCGTGGATGCAGCAGAAAAGGTGAAACTTATCAGAGACAGACTGTGAGTGGTACAGGACAGACAGCGGCATTGGGCAGATAGCCACCGTAGACCCCTAGAGTTTCAAGTATTGTTTTGATTTGTTTTATTTGGTTTGTGATTGCCTTGTTTAGGTTGCGTGTTAAGATTGTTGTTCTACGTTGGCGATTTGGTGTTCCTATGGATTTCTCCGACACGGGGCACGATTCATTTCGGCAGAAGAGGAAAGCTTAGTCCACGATACATCGGGCCCTTTAGTGTTCTTGCAAGGGTCGGTACAGTGGCCTATAGACTAGACTTGCCGCCTGCTCTAGATGGAGTGCATAACGTGTTCCACGTGTCACAGCTGAGACGATACGTGGCAGATCCTAGTCACGTATTAGATCACTCGGAGATCGAAGTTGGACCGACACTCAGCTATCTTGAACAACCGATGGAGATCTTGGATCGTAGAGAGAAGATATTGTGGAACCAGACTATTCTCTTGGTTCGTGTTGTATGGAGAAATTACTCTCCAGGAGAATCAACTTGGGAGAGAGAGGACGAAATACGCGAGCGGTATCCATATCTCTTCGAGACTTGAGGTATAATTCATTAATTGATTGCTTGTTCTTGTGATAGTTATTTTAAATTTCGAGGACGAAATTCTTTAAGGAGGGTAGACTTGTCACCCCACTTTTTGGATTAGGGGTATTTTCATCTTTTCATAATTAATGAGTAAATGACTGCATGATAATTGATTATTCTCAATTGTTGTGATTATATTTTGTTGCACCTTACCGTCGTTTGAATTTTAGAACACCACTTGCATTCACTTTTATTAAATTGATGCATAAGTTGAACTTGTACAACTTTTCATTGTTTAGACACTTTGGTGCAAGAGTGCATTAAGGTATCCATCACGTTGGATGATACGTAAATAAACCCAAATTCTAGGTGTAAATTCCATAAATTTTTGGAAGTGTGTAATACAACATCAATTTTTCCTGAACCATGGCCTCAGGCCATCGAACCAATGCATTCTAGCAATTTCTTTATTATTTGAAATTCCAACCATTGTAATACCCATGAGAAAGCCCAATCTCAAGAAGACCTTAACCAGACTTAATTCTAGGTCAACCCAAAGTCTACTATGATTACATATATATATATAGTATTGCTTCCCTTTTTCTTTCTCAACCAAAACCTAATACACCAGCCGACAATCTCAACCCCCCCCCCCGACTTTACTATTCACCGCCGAACCCGACCGTGAACTCGTCAAAATCGATCGCCTAGAACGCTGAACCGAGCCCCGACTGCACGGAGCACGCTGCCTCGCCTAGAACGCTGAACCGAGCCCGACTACGTTTACCTGGAGCCGCTCGACGACCAGACTGCGTTCGCTGGAGCCGCTCAGACCCGCTCGACGACCAGACTGCGTTCGCCGGAGCCGCTCAGACCTGCTCGACGACCCACTGCTGTCGACGCCGAGTACCCCCGCCGCTCGTCAACACCACTTCAGTCGACCCCGCGCCGGACTGAACGCATTCATGACGAATCCCGACCGTGCACCGCCTGACCTCGTTCCACCTCGACCGGCCACCCCTGTTCGTTGACATCATGCATCGTGCCGCGTGCAGGTTCACTCCTGTCCACGTTCCCGTCATTCCATGTGATTATATATATAACTATAAGGACGTATGTATATACGTATTTGCATACGTATTGGTATATTGGTATATATATAATATGTTCTCAGCTAATATCTATATACATACATATAAGTAGTGTATAGGTATCCCCTAGTATATAAATACGTGTGTTATAATCATAATTAACGAATATTAATGTATATGCCTATGAACCGTATAATGCTTAATTAGTTTAATACATATATACATATCTATTATAAGTGTAATTAATTAGTATGATGAGAGATTAGTTCATATTAAGTCCTATGTATCATATGTCCGAGATGTTTTGATTGTGACCACGGATACCCCGTAGTTACATCTACCTGTGAACATGTAGCATGATAGTAGACTGCCATATGTGCACTGACGTACTGGCAGGACCGTACCATTGACTGTCTGTTATGCATAGCAACTACAGACGTGACCCCTAGTATAGTCCTTGATCATTATGTTGATTGTGAGCTAGAGTATTATTTGATAAAGTATTGTATTATATGCTATGTCTATAGGACTGTTGGATCATTCAGATGACACCTTGGAACCCAGACAGTGGTATTGCCAGCTAAGGACCACAGGCGAGTACATTCTCTGACAGTTTCCATTATGTTGATTATCTCTATAATTCTTGTTGTATAGCGTACATGACTCTGACACTGTTGTTTATACGAGTTAGCATCATTGAGACCTGTCACGATGAGTCATGATTGGAATCCATCGTGCTAGCTGGGGAAACGGGAAAGTATTAGTAGTTTATGTGATCATACCCAACTTACATGCAGCATTAGCTCACCCACATTTCACGTCGGTACAGCCTTACCCTTACATGCCTCATCGCTATTATATCTGGTTAGCCTGACCTGTTGGGGATGACCGCTAATCAATGTAATGAGTCATATAGTCCCAAGCCGATCACATGATATACTGATATTTCACACACTTAGTTAGATATTCTTGACATGTATCTTTAGTACATTGATCTAGCATCTATACATGTTCTAGTTATTGTTCTTGTACACACTTGCATACCAGTTCATTGTTCTTGCGTGTACTTGTAGTTCTATTCATTGTTAGATGCATATTGATGATAATGTTACAGTATTTCTTATTCCAGTATTTCTTTATTCCAGCATTTCCTTTATTCCAGTATCTTATTACCAGTTGTTCATATTTATCTTGTATTTCTTTACATTATATTATAGTTTTTGTCAATATATGTGGAACTACTATTAGAGGTGTATTTCGTTCCAATCCTGACTGGATATTTTTTCCAGAGTATCTTGAGAATTTCTGTACCACGCACTACGGACCAGGTATAGATGCAGACTATGTACCAGAGATCCTAAAGGAGACCATGATTCTAGATGAGGCATTGCCTACAGCTATCTAGATAGTATTTATTTATGCTTGAGACTTATGGAGGTTGTTTCAGTTTATGTTTAGACTCATGTTAAGTTTAATTGGAGACTTGTGTTGGACAGCTAGACTGTGAGTTATCTTTATGTTTGAGACATGGTATTTAACTATGTCATTTCCTTTTATCTTTTATCGTGCCTTATAGTTGTTGTGATTGAGTTACCTTGTGAGATTATTGTGAGATGTATATTGACCTCCTTATGGAGATGGATATCATTGACAGGTGCTAGCTATATAGTATTACTGTGACCTAGACAACGTTCTACCGTCGATGTTGCGGCGTAGGCTAGACGTACCCACGCTCTCGTGCCCCTATACCGGGTGCGGGTCGTGACACAAACTTAGAGATATTAAAATCGGACAGAAGATCTCAAGGGTTTGTACAGGTCCGCACAAAGGCCTTAGCATCACAATTTCATACAAGCAATCACATTATTCTAATATGCTTTTTAAAAGTATTTAAACTCATTGTTGGAATATTTTGTTTTGGTACATTGAGAGAGAGCGTGCACATAACCCACGAACGAGATTTCAAAACTGAGATAATCGAAATAAAGTCCAAAAGCGTATAAGCCAGGATCTGATACCTGTCTGTCATGCCCCGATCTCTCGCAGGCTAAATAGGCAATCCCCGCTAGGCAAGAATTACCCTCCCAGCACTCTCGTAGAATGATCGTTTTGACCCATCCGAGCATGATATCGCATGGGCATGAACCGCGCGCCTACAAGGTCGTGGTTCATTAGTTGGCGATAAGAGTTCTAAGCCACAGAGTCGCACAGATTGTCCGAGTGCAGCAGAATCATAAACGTATAGACGATTTGGTAACAAGTTCACTGAGTTGACAATAGCAAAAATATTGAATAACACAAGTTGAAGTAGAACAAGCTCACTTTTATTGATATTGAACATATGTTACAGGCGGTGCATAGCCGAGATTATAAGTCGTTCAAGCCTCTCTCTAAAACAGTAAAAGCGTGCCAAGTGGCTACAATAGTGGAATAATGTACAGACGATGTTCAGACAATGTTCCAATATTATATCTTGTATATGTGCTTCAGTTTTGGACGCAACGCTCTAAGGCTCCAGAGTGAACTCCATGCCTTAGCACGCACGGAGGAGGCATCCACACCGAACGAGGTTCTCCCGTACCCTACAAATGATCTGGTGGATTATCAGTACATTGAATGCAATGGTGGGGAGTCTACTCGCCCGCTCGACAAATCCAAACACGGAATATAGGTTCCGTGCACCAACTATTATGTTGTCTTTCTAGTTGCCTTAGGATCAGTTTTATGGCATATTGAATGGCCTAACACGTGTGGCAGTGCGCCATGCGATATAAAAAAAAATACGACAAGATTTACCAACTTACCGATTTATCCTTCCCAGTCCAAGGCAAACCAAGTTAATTCAAGCACGAGCATTCATAGTAAAAATCAAGGCAATAGCATATGCAAACACGAAAGTTGTTATATCATGATCGTTCAGGTGTTCAGTTGTTCTTTTGATGCGATGTAATAACTCGTACGCGGATAGCCGCTAAGTGTCACGACCCGCACCCGGTTTAGGGGCACGAGAGCGTGGGTACGTCCAGCCTACGCTGCAGCATCGGCGGTAGAATGCTGTCTAAGTCAAGTACTATCTAAACAATCTCACGCTAGTATCCAACTCCATAAGGAGACTTGGATATCATAAGATAATCAAAAATACTCAATCACAACTACAGCACGATAGGAAATGAAGAAATAAAAGAATACATCACAAGTCTAATGACACAATAATCATACCTGCAATCAGTAACATCCAATTCCCCAAGTGTGTCGGAAACCAGTCTACTAAGGTCACAGTCTGAAAAAATATTTCCAGTCAGGAAGGAGCAAAGTACATCTCTAAATAGCAGTTCTATATAAATGACATAAACTATGTAGCAGTTCTAGATGGAAACATACCAGATGCATGTATAGGTACGAGAAATGTACAATGAGAGAAATACTAGAAATACTGTAAGTAAATGCAGGAAAGAAACATTATGTCCATGAGCAAGAAACCTATGACTAAGTGTGTGAGTACTAGCTTTAATATGTGATCGGCTTGGGAACTTGATCAGGCTGGTTACATGTGATTAGCTATGATTCACGAAGGTCAGGCTAACCGTTGGTTAGCTATGATGCATGTAGAGGTCAGGCTAATCACACGTAACAGCTATGAGGCACTGAGATGGTCAGGCCGCACCCGACGTGAGACGTGGGGTGAGCTATGATGCATGAAAAGTTGGGTATGATCACATATTTATACTAAAATACTCCCCACCCCCGACTAGTATAGTAGATCCAATCATGGTACGCTATGGCACGGGATTCCCTAGGAAGGTAGCAAATCTCCCCGGGAATCAGTGTCTGTACATGCACAAGATAACAAGGAAAACAAGTCTTGTACAAGCTACACCATGAATAAGGAATAACATCTCATGACGAGATCCGTGTATACCAATCCGTGTAACCAATGTGTCAAGAACATGGATATTTATACTAGATACAGTGAACATAGGAGATATCATAAATTAGAAACTAATCAGAGAATGTACTCGCCTTGGGTCCTTAGCTGGTAAAACCAATATCCTGTCCCAGAGTATCGTCTGGAGGAACCAACAGTCCTAAAAATATATCAAATACAACATTTGCATCAGGTGCTATACTAACACATCACAAATACAGGAACTCAGGGCTCTGCCAGGCATGGCTCTAGTCAACTAGGTCATCTAGTAGGGAGACGTATATAATACACATTACACTTATTAATACTTACAATATTTATACATGCACCAATATAATTACATATACAATATATATATATACCATTTAATTCATGCATAATATATATATATATATATAGGTTGAACAATATATTTACCATATATATTAATTTTATATATTAGAATATGCTAAGTAGGTATACAAAATACATGTATATATTTTTTACAAGTTGTATTAAAATATACTAAGTATGTATACAATATACATATACCAATTTACATGTATTTACAATACATCTATATATACCTTTTAATATACATATTTGATTTATACTAGTTGAACATTATATATGTATACTCATACATGTGCTAAAATACATTTTTAAAATATATATATTGTCAATGTTATTATTAAAATATATACTAATACTAGTACATCACATTAAATACATATACAATACATTAATTGTACGTACAAGATATATATACATTTATACTAATTATACATATTTGAAAATATATTAAGTACATATATATATATACAATATATACATATACTAAACATTTTATATTTTTATACCAAAATGATACGTACACTATTATATTTTATATACCAAAATATGTATATATCATATATGTGCAAAAGTACATTTTCGAATATACATATACATATTTATGCCAAAATACGGTTGTATATATATACAAATTTACATAATCAAAAACCCATATATATAATACATAACTAAATTTACACATACTAAATAACTAATTTTATACATTAAAATAATAAAACTAATTATGTTGTATTTACTAAACTAGTTACATGAATTTACTAGACTAATACATATTAATAAAATCAAATTATATAAAATAACCAAATTACATATTAATATAACTAATTATATTAATATAACCAAATTACATAAACTAATTACATTAGTTAAACTAATTATATAAAATAACTAATTATATATACTAAACTGATTTTATAATTTAATTAAACTAATTGATTACTAATTAACTAATTATATAATTAATTAATTAACTAAACTAATATATTAACTACTGATTATATATATTTAATTAACTGATTAAAATTAACTAAATAAAAATTAATTAACAGATTAAGAACTAATTAACTATAGATATTAACTAAGCAAATCTCTTTAAAAAATTTCCAGACATTTCACTGAGAACGAAAGAGGGAAACGGAGAGAGGGGCTCACGTCGGGGTTGTCTCCGGCGTCGGCGCGGAGGAGGGCCGCTGGGGTCGGACCGGGCAAGGCGTCGGCGGTCGATCGCCCATCTCGAAGCGGCCGGGCGGTGGAAATTCGAGGGCGGATCTGCTCGACGGATGAGGGGATCCGCGGCGGCGGCGGAAACTCAGCGGCGGGGCTCGACTCGACGAATCTGAGGCGGCCACCGGTCGAAGGTCGGCGGAGCTCGATGCGGCTCGACGCGGGTGAGGCGCAGCGGTCGACGGCTCGACGACGGGGTGCTCGAGGTGGTGGTTGCAGGCGGCCACCGGCGTTCGACGACGACGAGGAGGACTCCGTCGCCGGCGGCAGCGGGATCTAGGTTAGGGTTAGGTTCTGTGTCGGGGTTTGCTACGTGTCCGGTCTGGACACGAGGGTGGTGTACTGTGGACGTGTCCGGGTCTGCCGGACACGGGAATGAGGTTGTACAGTGGAGGATGTTGATGTGTCCGGGTGTGTCGGGCACGAAAAATCTTTTTGTAATGTTGTAACCGGACACAGGAAATGAATGGATACGGTGGGACACCCGGGGTCGGACCCGAGGCCAACACGGCTGACACGGTGATGCTGGACACACGGACACGAGCACACAAAAATGGTGGTGGCTGTGGCTTTGTGGGAATTTGTGAAGGCTAGCTAGGGTTTCTAGGGAGATGTGATGAGGGACTTAAATAGGGAGAGATGGTGTGGGATAAAGGGTTGCGGGTTGGCCCAATAATGAATGGCCCAGAATTAAAATATAAAAGGTTTTCTCATGTGGGAAAAAATGAGGGTGTGCTGGCTAGTTAATAGGAAATGGAAATTTGTAAAATTTAAAAAAAGAGATTATAATTTCAGAAAATATTTTAGGAAAGCTACGTAATTTATTTATTTACTATTCCATTAATTATAAAAAATTATTTTGAAGAAACTACTAGTCCTTTAATTAATTTTATCCAATAAATAATTTTATGATTTCAAGCCAATAAATATTTGAAACTAGAGGAATATATATATTATTATTTATTTATTTATTTTGTAATACATCGTCATTTAGGAAAAATGATTTTTATAAAGATTTTTAAATTACCTCCTACAATCAAACATCGTTCAAAATCAAATAAAAATTTCAAGGAGAAATATTTTATAAAACTTGCTATTTTAAAATAAATTAAAATCTAATTATTTTGGAAATTGGAAATCGGAGGTTACAAGTCTATCCACCTTAGAAAATTTCGTCCTCAAAATTTTAGGGATGACTAGGATAGAAAAAATTTGTTGTTCATAATGATGAATATATCATTGAAGAAAGTATTTCTATAAGGAGAATATTTACCAAACAGAAGAAAACATGAAGAAAAAGAAAATATGGTTTAAGACAGGAATAACTTGAAGGAATCATGGCTCGGCCTTGAATCCTCTAGAAAGTTTAGGTTTTGGGAAGTAGACACGATCACAAAAACAGATAATTTGACTAATGCACGTTACCTTTTCAAGGTAACTAAACCAAGGAAGACCCAGTATAATGAATGATATAGACATGAAAGTTATAGCTAATTCGAAAGATACGATCGACAATTTGATTTAAGAAACTTAAATACATCCTTCAGAATGTAATCAAGAGACATCTAATCGCCTTTCTTGATTTCTAGGAAAAAGAGTAGTCTTTACTACCATCTGAAAATAATCCTTCCTTTTTATCCTCGTTCATTTTACTTTTCTCAATCTTGTGATTCATCATTAACTAATATCTATAAAAGTTTCAAATTCCACAAACTTTATTAGATTAGATCTTAGAATTTCTGAATCAAAATTTATTACATGTCCAAAATCCTTATCATCAAATTCGAGTTTGTTTATCTTAACATCAACTATACCTCGATTATTTTCTTCGATTTCAAATGTTACTGTCATGGTCAAGAGTTTAATTTAAATCACAACCTCAATATACCATGATCTTACCTTACGACCTTCAATTATATGATCCCATAATCAATTATATTATAATCTTCTTTACCATGAGCTTCATTTCATTCCATATTTCTTTATCCGTATGTATAATGTTTCCGGGTTTTGAACTAATATTTTTTTTTTCATCCTCTGAATTTATTATCCCAATGTAAAAATTTTACTACTCAAATCCTCAATATTTTAATTGAATTCCAGTCGTATCATAATCCCTCAAATTTTGAGTAAATAACTAAATACAAAATTTTACTATCCAATCGTTTTAATTGAAATCCAATCAATGCATATTTATAAAACTTAAAAATCTGCATCCCAAAATTTAACTTTAAACACTCATCAATCATCTAACTCAAATTCAATTGATGCTTATTCCAATCTAACTTCTCATCCCAAGAATTTAATTTGACCCTATTCCATTTACGATTTTATTTCCTGCTTTTCTTTTTCCTCAAATACTCAACGATGCGATGCTTCCAGTATCTTCAATGCAACATTCATACTATATAAAATTTCTATCTTGCAATCAAATAGATAAAATGATAATCTCTCAAATTTTTCAAATTTTTAATAATCAATTCAATCATATCAAGACCTCCTTAAAATTAATAGATCCTCAAATTTTTGGCTCTGTGAATTTCTTAATTCTCCCTTTAAGTAAATGTTTGTTCTCGAATTTCAATCATACCTCAATTTTCATAAAATCAATGATCCATCAACTCCGTTATAACAACCCCTAAATTCTTTGTTTAATTTAATGCTCACCCACAAATTTAATCCTCTTGTCTCTTTTTGTCAGTCATAACCTCGTCATAGATCTTTGCTATGGTCAAAACCCAATGATCATGGTTTAAGAAAACTCTACCTACAGCCATGCAATTTAAGAAAATATAGGTCATGTGTCTTTTGTCATGGTATTTCAGTCTCTGTTAGGGGGGTACTACTAGTTATATTCTAACAAAATCATGCATGTGAACCACAGTACTAGGAAAATCAATCAATCAATCGAAAGGCGAAAGAAAAGGAACATTAGGAAGGAAGAAGGATCATGTTAACATATTACTTGTAGTGTCTACTATCTCTAACAAACACTTAACTCTAGCACACTAACAAATTCCTATTCATGTACACTGGTACCCATATCAACTAATCATATATTAATATTCATATCTCTCATCTACCAAAAATTAATCCTCAAAATAATCGTCAAGGTTTAACTTCCTGATCAACTTAAAATAAATGTATATACCTCCTCAAAATTAGATACTTCACATCGAAATAAAATTTAATCACTTCTAAAATCTTTGTAGCCTTAACTATGTTTAGTGAATCAAATTTAAATCCTCAATATTTTAACAACATAAAATCTCAACTCCTTAAAAATTCTAAAAATTTAAAATTCATTTCCACCTTTTAATTTATAACTCCTCAATGTACATATCAGTGCTCACGATCTCTGATACTCAAGGTGCACTCAATACCTATATTGTCTAGAACTGTGTACTAAATTTGTACTGCCCGAATCACTTGCACTATTACCTCCAATGATCAAAGTTATCATCAACTGTGTTTTCTTTCATGATTTCAATTTATGTCAATTGGTATATCATCTAATTATCAACACACAGAGTGCTTACTGTTATTAACATCATCCTTGACTAATCCTCGATATAGAATCATTAGCACTCTTGGTATTACATCACTAGCTGCATTAATGGATTATCTCATCAAGCTCATTAGACTCATGATCACCTGTATCCTCTATAACACTCATGTTTCTTTACTCTCATGGGTATGTGTATGGTTCCTCATCTCGATGGTTGTATATGTATTTCCTTCAATCCTTTAAAGCCTATTAACTAATCCGTGATACGCTTCACAACTTCCATTACTAATCCTGATATTTCTCTACTTATGACATCTTATTAAACCCTTTATACATATACATTTCTTTACCTTTAACATTTCCGATATCAATCATCAAATTGGACATCATGCTCCATAAATCCTTGACACAATTCCCGGATACTTAATCGTTTACATAGATCACTCAATTACATCATCATGATTATCCAGGACGGGTAATTGGCTCCGATACTAACTCTGAGAACTATCACTGATACTCTATACTCTCCTTAACTCTCAGTCTCTAATGACACTACTCCTAGAATCATTGGTACAAGGTACTATGCTAAGGGCTAACTCTAGATTAAAGCCTACTGCTCACATGCCCAACTAAGAAACACTTGCAAATCACTAGCAACACAGTCAATACTAATATAAGACAAAATTACAAGCCACTAATTACCATGCTTAACAAGAAATCCTCAAGGAATAGGAGCTCAAAGACTGAATTGAGGATAGAAGGTATCTTTACTGCTAGTAAAGAAAGAAGCGGTGGAACAAAGTCCTGGAATAACAGAAATAGATAAGTCTTGAGATGATACTTTAAGAACCAATTTAAGATACAACCTGATAATCATACACGTCTATCCGAAATCATGACACACAGAATCCTCGCCATGCCAGTAAGCATAGATGCGATAAACGACAGGTTCCGTAACTAAGGTATGCAACCCTATAATCATGTCATCTAGAATACTCGCCACGCCAACCGGTATGGCTGCGAGAACTTTAAATCTCATAACTAAAGTATGTACATCCAAGTTAGGTTCCTATATTCTCGTCATGACAGCTAATATGGCTGCGATAAACTCTAGGTTCCATAACCAAAGTAGACGTTTTTACCTTTCTCACTGTCCTCATCAATATATGTCATCAGATGATACCGTAAATTTTAGTCCGTAAAATTCATCTCAATTTGAAATTAACTCAACAACGATACCAAGAATTAAAGTTAACAACTGGTCAACAAGAATCAAACTCAACAATGATACCAAGGATTTAATTTAATAACTGCTCAACAAGAATCAAGTTCAGTAACAACAAGCGAGAGCGGACGGAAACAAGGAAAGATTTAAATTGGAAATTATAATAAGATTCTCAAGGGGTCGTCCCAGGAATCTCTCAAGAATTTGTGATTGAGTATCCTCTCTCATCCTAGTATCCTATATCCTATATTTAATAGCAGGTACGCAGTAGTACAACTATGACGTCGCACTACTACGACATCGCACAACTAGCGAAGTCTGACCTGCATGGGCCACCACTAAAACGTGTCATGACCCGCACCCGGTTTAGGGGCACGAGAGCGTGGGTACGTCCAGCCTACGCCGCAGCATCGGCGGTAGAACGCTGTCTAGGTCAAGTACTATCTAAACAATCTCACGCTAGTATCCAACTCCATAAGGAGACTTGGATATCATAAGATAATCAAAAATACTCAATCACAACTACAGCACGATAGGAAATGAAGAAATAAAAGAATACATCACAAGTCTAATGACACAATAATCATACCTGCAATCAGTAACATCCAATTCCCCAAGTGTGTCGGAAACCAGTCTACTAAGGTCACAGTCTGAAAAAATATTTCCAGTCAGGAAGGAGCAAAGTACATCTCTAAATAGCAGTTCTATATAAATGACATAAACTATGTAGCAGTTCTAGATGGAAACATACCAGATGCATGTATTGGTACGAGAAATGTACAATGAGAGAAATACTAGAAATACTGTAAGTAAATGCAGGAAAGAAACATTATGTCCATGAGCAAGAAACCTATGACTAAGTGTGTGAGTACTAGCTTTAATATGTGATCGGCTTGGGAACTTGATCAGGCTGGTTACATGTGATTAGCTATGATTCACGAAGGTCAGGCTAACCGTTGGTTAGCTATGATGCATGTAGAGGTCAGGCTAATCACACGTAACAGCTATGAGGCACTGAGATGGTCAGGCCGCACCCGACGTGAGACGTGGGGTGAGCTATGATGCATGAAAAGTTGGGTATGATCACATATTTATACTAAAATACTCCCCACCCCCGACTGGTATAGTAGATTCAATCATGGTACGCTATGGCACGGGATTCCCTAGGAAGGTAGCAAATCTCCCCGGGAATCAGTGTCTGTATATGCACAAGATAATAAGGAAAACAAGTCTTGTACAAGCTACACCATGAATAAGGAATAACATCTCATGACGAGATCCGTGTATACCAATCCGTGTAACCAATGTGTCAAGAACATGGATATTTACACTAGATACAGTGAACATAGGAGATATCATAAATTAGAAACTTATCAGAGAATGTACTCGCCTTAGGTCCTTAGCTGGTAAAACCAATGTCCTGTCCCAGAGTATCGTCTGGAGGAACCAACAGTCCTAAAAATATATCAAATACAACATTTGCATCAGGTGCTACACTAACACATCACAAATACAGGAACTCAGGGCTCTGCCAGGCATGGCTCTAGTCAACTAGGTCATCTAGTAGGGAGACGTATATAATATACATTACACTTATTAATACTTACAATATTTATACATGCACCAATATAATTACATATACAATATATATATATACCATTTAATTCATGCATAATATATATATATATATAGGTTAAACAATATATTTACCATATATATTAATTTTATATATTAGAATATGCTAAGTAGGTATACAAAATACATGTATATATTTTTTACAAGTTGTATTAAAATATACTAAGTATGTATACAATATACATATACCAATTTACATGTATTTACAATACATCTATATATACCTTTTAATATACATATTTGATTTATACTAGTTGAACATTATATATATATACTCATACATGTGCTAAAATACATTTTTAAAATATATATATTGTCAATGTTATTATTAAAATATATACTAATACTAGTACATCACATTAAATACATATACAATACATTAATTGTACGTACAAGATATATATACATTTATACTAATTATACATATTTGAAAATATATTAAGTACATATATATATATACAATATATACATATACTAAACATTTTATATTTTTATACCAAAATGATACGTACACTATTACATTTTATATACCAAAATATGTATATATCATATATGTGCAAAAGTACATTTTCGAATATACATATACATATTTATGCCAAAATACGATTGTATATATATACAAATTTACATAATCAAAAATCCATATATATAATACATAACTAAATTTACACATACTAAATAACTAATTTTATACATTAAAACAATAAAACTAATTATGTTGTATTTACTAAACTAGTTACATGAATTTACTAGACTAATACATATTAATAAAATCAAATTATATAAAATAACCAAATTACATATTAATATAACTAATTATATTAATATAACCAAATTACATAAACTAATTACATTAGTTAAACTAATTATATAAAATAACTAATTATATATACTAAACTGATTTTATAATTTAATTAAACTAATTGATTACTAATTAACTAATTATATAATTAATTAATTAACTAAACTAATATATTAACTACTGATTATATATATTTAATTAACTGATTAAAATTAACTAAATAAAAATTAATTAACAGATTAAGAACTACTTAACTATAGATATTAACTAAGCAAATCTCTTTAAAAAATTTCCAGACATTTCACTGAGAACGAAAGAGGGAAACGGAGAGAAGGGCTCACGTCGGGGTTGTCTCCGGCGTCGGCGCGGAGGAGGGCCGCTGGGGTCGGACCGGGCAAGGCGTCGGCGGTCGATCGCCCATCTCGAAGCGGCCGGGAGGTGGAAATTCGAGGGCGGATCTGCTCGACGGATGAGGGGATCCGCGGCGGCGGCGGAAACTCGGCGGCGGGGCTCGACTCGACGAATCTGAGGCTGCCACCGGTCGAAGGTCGGCGGAGCTCGACGCGGCTCAACGCGGGTGAGGCGCAGCGGTCGACGGCTCGACGACGGGGTGCTCGAGGTGGTGGTTGCAGGCGGCCACCGGTGTTCGACGACGACGAGGAGGACTCTGTCGCCGGCGGCAGCGGGATCTAGGTTAGGGTTAGGTTCTGTGTCGGGGTTTGGGTACGTGTCCGGTCTGGACACGAGGGTGGTGTACTGTGGACGTGTCCGGGTCTGTCGGACACGGGAATGAGGTTGTACAGTGGAGGATGTTGATGTGTCCGGGTGTGTCGGGCACGAAAAATCTGTTTGTAATGTTGTAACCGGACACAGGAAATGAATGGATACGGTAGGACACCCGGGGTCGGACCCGAGGCCAACACGGCTGACACGGTGATGCTGGACACACGGACACGAGCACACAAAAATGGTGGTGGCTGTGGCTTTGTGGGGATTTGTGAAGGCTAGCTAGGGTTTCTAGGGAGATGTGATGAGGGACTTAAATAGGGAGAGATGGTGTGGGATAAAGGGTTGCGGGTTGGCCCAATAATGAATGGCCCAGAATTAAAATATAAAAGGGTTTCTCATGTGGGAAAAAATGAGGGTGTGCTGGCTAGTTAATAGGAAATGGAAATTTGTAAAATTTAAAAAAAAAGATTATAATTTCAGAAAATATTTTAGGAAAGCTACGTAATTTATTTATTTACTATTCCATTAATTATAAAAAATTATTTTGAAGAAACTACTAGTCCTTTAATTAATTTTATCCAATAAATAATTTTATGATTTCAAGCCAATAAACATTTGAAACTAGAGGAATATATATATTATTATTTATTTATTTATTTTGTAATACATCATCATTTAGGAAAAATGATTTTTATAAAGATTTTTAAATTACCTCCTACAATCAAACATCGTTCAAAATCAAATAAAAATTTTAAGGAGAAATATTTTATAAAACTTGCTATTTTAAAATAAATTAAAATCTAATTATTTTGGAAATTGGAAATCGGAGGTTACACTAAGCGAGGATGACTTGTTTATCTAGTTTATTTTACAAGCATGCATGCACAGGTTAAATATACGTGGCGATCACTGGCGTATGCCAAAATAGACGATATAGTCTTTGATGAGAATGGTATAAAACAAAAGTACAAGAGGCACTGTAAGCCATTCCGTCAAGAACAAGAGACTAAACAATAGGCCTCGCCCAGACCAGATCGGTGCCAGTTCGCCAACAACTATCCGCGAGATCGTGACCTTGTTCACAAGTTATCTGTGATCAAACGGTCGTCTAGGTTAACTTATCAATTTAAGTCATTTAGGCAACAAAAGTACAAGACAAGAGGCATTGCCTGATTCAATTTGCAAAGCCTTTCTGAACAATATTTTGTATAACAAGATGTGTTCTATGCTTAGCAAAAGATGTATGAAATGAACTAGCATGGAATCAGATAATGGTTTACAAGATGATCTGAAAGCCTAAGCAGGACAATAGCCACGGGATGCTATGTAGCGACTAGCATGTATCGTTCTATTTTTTAAGTGTGCTGGCTAAGCAAAGACAAGTTTATCGTAGCCACCCACCTTAGCGATAATTTGCCTCGGTTGAGCGATATGTCAAGCGAGACTCTGAAAGCCTAAGCCAAACTCTTGTAGGGACAAGTATGGATATCCTTTGCCTCAAACGAGTATTCTTGCTTGAGCAAAGTGTGGTGCCCCGTTTCTCCTATTCGGGGAGCACGGCTAAGAAATACAAGACGGTCTTGTCCGATCGGGATAGATTGAATCAAGAACTCATCCTCGTTATGGATTTGCTTCTTCGAAATTGATTGCCAATATTCAGTGGACCGTGTCTCGAGGATTGGCTTAGCGACAGAGTCAGGAGGGACCTCTCCGCTGTATCTTTGTTGCCTCAGATTTTGTTGTCGGTTGTCGCTTTCGTGCCTTGAGTTGGTTTTGGGATTTGCTTGAGTTTTCTTGAATGATTTTGATGGATTTTATTATTTTCGTTCATTAAACTGCACTTCAATTGCGAGATTGGAAAGAGTGAAAGAGGTATTGATCAAGTTGTTCGTAGATGCAGGTGAACAAGCAGTAGATGACGCACGAGCGGAGTCCTGAAGCACCGCTTTCCTTCTTCTTTCCAACCAACTAAGTGAGTGGCTACCATCCCGATTAGCTATTCTTCCAGTCTTTACACCTAAAAATCTTGCATTCTTGTTTGGCCCGATCAGACGATACCAAGTAATAACTAAAAGATGTCAAGATAAAATAGGAATAGACTTGGATTATTAGGCTTATCATTTAACTTGGGAATAATTACTTATACTGCCTGCTAGTTCGTTTGGAATGTTCATCATATGCTTTAATTTTAGTTAGAATGTAATACTTCTTCTATAAATTGTGCTATGCATATAGAACACCCTTTGCTATGCGATATATTGATCAGAAAGACAAGGCAAAACAGTTGTGCTATGGAACTTATATCGTGCGTATTTCCTTAGAAATTCAGATAAATATCGTTTGATCACGGACAACTTGTGCATAAGGTTTCTGGTTTCTGTGGATGGTAACCGGGGCACTGGGACCGATCCGATCCGGACGGAATGATCTGTATAGTCGTCTGTATCGTCAAAAAGAGGCGTGCAGCGGAGGCTCGCCACCCGCGTTGCTCACCCTTCCGTCTTGAGACTATAAACCGTCCTTTTATGGCATTATGCCAGTGATCCATATCGTATATTTAAATATGTTGCAAACTAACTTGTGTCTTCGTGGCAGGGAAGGCATGGTAAGTATTGTGCAGGTGGTTCAGACAGGCAGGTAAAAGTCATCGAACGGTGATAAGTTTATTTTAGTAGTTTTATTATATTTTGCTGCTTATAAAATGAACTAAGATAAGATAGAAAGACCACAAATAATATGCATGCTTTATTAAAATAACGTGTTGATTGGTATAGTTGGGTTAGCTCGCCTTCACCAGTATATTTTGATGTACTGGCCCTCGTTGAAACAGGTTCACCGTACTAAGGAGTTTCGAGCGAGGAGCTGAAGTCACTTCCCGATCTAGTCCAGCTGTAGGCGCATCCTGATTGTGCCATATTTTTGAAGTACTTGAAGAAAGGAGCTAGCAACTTAATACATAATACAGCTCCGTGGAAAGGCCGTCATCCCGCCCGGAGGTCTTTATCATTTTGAAGTTTAGTAAAGGGATATAATATACACGACTGTCATCTCATTTTGAGTCAACATTTTTGTAAGCCCGTGCGGCAATTAGCTGACTCATTCAAGAGTTTGTAATAGATGTTCATTATCAATAAAGAGAACTTTTCCATATTTTAACTTGTGTTTCAATTTATCTGAGTACTCTGAATATGTGCTCGTTATGCAAAATAACTTAGCCTTGTGTGGTGCGCAACCTAGGCCCGCACAGCGGTCATGCCTAGGGGACGACTATCGATTCCGCAAAATCGGGGCGTGACACAAAGTGGGTCGGGACATTGCACTTTTGTCGTTTGAATCGGCAGTCTGCTTGAGCGAAACAGGGTGTTACATCATACCCAACTCAAAAAAAGTCCCGTCCTTGAAACTTACTGAGGACAAGCCGTACTAACGCATTATGGAATCTATCCCAAGCGTAGCAATCAGTACCACTAGATTCAATTGAACATAATCTCCTACTCGGTTCTTTCATCGTGTTACGTGTATGTTGAGTCAGTCTCATTTGTAACTCAGTGCGGGACATATTTCTTAATGCGGAGTATATTTTTAATCAATCTTGAATAACGATCTAAGGTTGAGGCAAACCTATACAAGTCGTTATACTTGTTTAGATGGATATTCACTTGCACAAGCATTCGAGATCAGCATATCGCGAGTCTGGATCGTACACATACTGGAAGTGTCCCTCAAACACATGCATTTCAATAACTCGGCGATAGCAAAGTCTTAGCACTCAAATTTTACATCTTCTTGAGTCTTGGATCATGCACAAGTTTGAGGCGTCCCTCAAATAGATACATTCAACCAAACTTAGAGATAGTAAAATCGAATAAGCTACTTGCGAAGATCTCAAGAGTTTGTACAACTCAGCACAAAGGCCTTAGCATCACAATTTTATACAAGCAATCGCATTATTCTAACACGCCTTTTGAAAGTATTTAGACTCATTGTTGGAATATTTTGTTTGGGATATTGAGAGAGAGCATGCATATAACCCACGAATGAGCTTTTGAAACTGAGATAATCGAAATAAAGTCCAAAGGCGTATAAGCCAGGCTCTGATACCAGTCTGTCATGTCCCGATCTTCCGCAGGCTAAATTGGCCATCCCCGCTAGGCGAGAATCACCGCGCCAGCGCTCCCGCAGAATGATCGCTTTAACTCATCCGGGCGTGATGCTGCACGAGCGAAAGTCGTGCCCATGCAAGACCGTGATTTATTGGCTGGCGATAAGAGTTTTAAGCTACAGAGTCATATAGATTGTTCGAGTGCAGCGAAATCATAAACACATAGGCAATTTGGTAACAAGTTCACTGAGTCGACAATAGCGAAAACATTAAATAACATAAGTTGAAGTAGAACAAGCTCTCTTTTATTGATATTGAATATGTGTTACAGGTGGCGCATAGCCGAGATTATAAGTCGCTCAAGCCTCTCTCTGAAATAATAAAAGCGTGCCAAGTGGCTACAATAGTGGAATGAGATATACAAGCGATGTTCAGGTGATATTCCAATATTATGTCTTATATATGTGCTTCAGTATCGGATGCAATGCTCCAAGGCTCCAGAGTAAACTCCACACCTTAACACGCACGGAGGAGGCATCTGCACTGAATGAGGTTCTCCCGTACCCTGCGAACGATCTGGTGGATTATCAGTACATTGAATGCAGCCCGCTCGACAAATCCAAACACGTAATATAAGTTCTGTGCACCAACTATTATGTTTTCTTTCTAGTTGCCTTAGGACCAGTTTCATGGCATATTGAATGGCCTAACTCGTGTGGCAGTGCGCCGTACAATATAAGAGGAAATACGGCGAGACTCACCAACTTACTGATTTGTCCTTCCATGTCCAAGGCAAACCAAGTTAATTCAAGCACGAGCATTCATAGTAAAAATTAAGGTAATAGCATATACAAATACGAGAGTTGTTATATCATGATCATTCAGGTGTTCAGTTATTCTTTTGATACGATGTAATGACTCGCATGCGGATAGCCGCTAAGCGAAGATGACTTGTTTATCTAGTTTATTTTATAAGCAAGCATTCACAGGTTAAATATAAGTGGAGATCATTGGCGTATGCCAAAATGGACAATATAGTCTTTGACGAGAATGGTACATAATGAAAGTACAAGAGGCACTGTAAGCCATTCCGTCAAGAAAAAGAGACTAAACAATAGGCCTCACCCGGATCAGATCGATGCCAGTGCCTCAGCGACCGTCCGTGAGACTGTGACCTTGCGCACAAGTTGTCCATGATCAAATGGTCGTCTAGGTTAAGTTATCAATTTAAGTCATTGAGGAAACAAGAGTACAAGACAAGTGGCATTGCCTGATTCAATTTGCAAAGCCTTTCTGAACAATATTTTGTATAACAAGATGTGTTCTATGCGTAGCACAAGATGTATGAAATAAACTAGCATGAAATCAGATGACGGTTCACAAGTTGATTATTTGACAAGCAGGGCAGTGCATATCCATTATCGCACTACTCGAGGTATAGCGGGGTCTTGTTGCATAAGGCAAAGGTAGCATGCGAGGGTCTATATATAAGCAATATTTCAATTCCATGTTCTAACACAAGCAATACAAGTTGGAATTATTCCCTTAGCTAGGTGCATTGTATTCTTATTAGCATGCAGGGGATGATTCACCAAGCGACTAGCATGTATCATTCCATAGTTTAAGTGTGTTGGCTAAGCAAAGACAAGTTCACCGTAGCCACCCACCTTAGCGATGATTCGCCTCGGTTGAGCGATATGTCAAGCGAGCCTCTGAAAGCCTAAGTTGAACTCCTGTAGGGACAAGTCTGGATATCCTTTGCCTCAAACGAGTATTCTCGCCTGAGCAAAGCGGGTTGGAATATTGCACTTTTGTCGTTTGAATCGGCAGTCCGCTTGAGCAAAATAGGGTGTTACAGTTGCTGGGGCACTGGCACCGACCCGATCCGACGGAACTTCAAGTTAGTCTCTCGAGCGGGTGGGTTGGCTTGCTTTTTCTTGAGATCCTAGCGTTATATACCACTCTCACCCAAGACTATAACTCGTCCATTATGGCATCCAGCCAGTGATCCCTTTGTATATTTAAACCTGTTGCAAACTAACTTATGTCTTCGCGGCAGGGAAGGACATAGTAAGTATTGTGCAGGTGGTTCAGACGGGCAGGTATAAGTCACCGAACGGTGGCAAGTTTATTTCAGTAGTTTCATTATATATTGCTTGCTGTAAAATAAACCAAGGCAAGATAGAAAGACCATAAATAATATGCAGGCTTCATATAAATAACGTGTTGATTGGTATAATTGGGTTAGCTTGCCTTCTCCAATATATTTTGATGTACTGACCCTCGTTGAAACAGGTTTCCTGTACTAAGGAGAGCCGAGCGAGGAGCAGAAGTCAATCCTCGATCCAGTCCAGCTGTCGGCGTATTCAGATCGCGTCCTTTAAAGCATTTTGAAGCAAGAGCTAGCAACCCAAACACAATGCAGCTCAGAGGAAAAGCCGTCATCCCTCCATGAGGTCTTTATATTTTGAAGTTTAGTAAAGGGATATAATGTACAGGACTTCTATCTCATTTTGCGTCAACATTTTGTAATCCCGTACGGCAATCCTTATGACTCGTTCAAGAGTTTGTAATAGATGTTCATATATCAATAAAGAGAACTTTTCCATGTTTTAAATATGTGTTTTAATTTATCTGCGTACTCTGAATATGTGCTCGTTATGTAAAATACTTAGCCTTGTGCGGTGCGCAACCTAGGCCCGTACGGCGGTCACGTCCAGGGGACGACTATCGATTCCACGAAATCGGGATGTGACACCTTGTCCCGTCGGGGAGCGCCTTCGCGTCCGGTGTGCTGAGGCACGGTGATTCGCGTTCGGTTCCGATCGGAAGAGCAGTGGTCCGGGCGGCCCTCGGGGCCGGGGCGTGACATATTTGTCTTAAAGAAGAAGAAGCCAAACCTGTGTAGAGGAGGCATGCAGCAGGGAGCAGAAGACGTCGACATTCAGGGGATCGGCGGTGTTGTAGAGGCCGAATGCCTCGTAGAGGGGGTTGACCTTGGTGGGCCCTACGTATCTTAAAAAATTATATTTTTAAATATTATTTAATTAATTGGTTATTGAATTTATCTATATTATTTCGTAGTTAATTAGATAATATATATTATTGATGTAAGTGCCTAGATAATTAATTATTTAGAATGGTTGTACAAAATCTATTATTTTTATTTTAGGAATCTTATGGAAGGGTGATAGAAATTTTTTAGAAATAATTTGGGTACAAATATATTTTTATATATACCTTAATTATATATGTAAATAATATATAATCATAATAATAATAATAGTAATAATAATAATAATGAATAGTGTAATAATAATCGTAATATATATTCGTAATAATAATAATAAATAGTAGTTATTAATAATAACAATAAGTAATAGTTATAATAATATTACTACTAATAATAATAATAATGATATTATTATTATTATTAGTGTAAATAGGAAAGAAAAGAAAAAGAATAAGAAATATAAAAGAAAAGAAAAGAAAAGAAAAAGAAAAAGAAAAAGAAAAAGAAAAAGAAAAAGAAAAGGAAAGGAAAGAAAAAGAAAAAAACTATTAACCTAAAACCTAACACCCGTTTCAGTCCTACCCAAACCCATTAACTATCCCCCCCCCCGGTCGCTGTACAAACGCGACCCAGGGACCCCAAACCGCGCGAGACCCCCCCCCCCCCCGATATATATATATATATATATATATATATATATATATATATATATATATATATATATATATATATATATATATATATAACTACCTAATACAAAACCCTAACCCTAGTTCCTACTACTCTGCCTCCGCCAGTGCCGCCGGCGATCGCCGAAGCAGCTGCCCGTCGTCGCGACCGTCAACCGAGATCACACACCCGCACAGGAAAGTCAACAACTTAGCCCTGTTCATGCCCCGATTCTCGTGCCATCGCTGGACCAAATTTGACCCCGTCTTCACCGGTATGTTCACGACCTATCCCTCTTCCAACTCTGTGTATTAGTTTCCTTCGATCAGCATGTAACCTTAGGCAAAAACTGAGACCAAGTTGGAGAAAAACGATAACTTTTAATTCACAAAAAATTGCGGTAACCACCCATGTTTAAGGACTCGTATCTCCCACCACCGAGATCCAAATTTAGTTTTTTTTTTTGTATGCGAAGACCACCTAACCGAGATTAATTCATATTAATCACAATATTTTATTTGTTGTTGTATGCTGAATTAAATCAGATTAAAAATTATTAAAAACCTATTTTTGTAAACTTCAAAATTTGTGATACGGAGCGCGCCCCGCCAAATGGGACCGTCCCGTCGTGTGCCAAGTACAACGAAAGGCGCGCACGGTATACCCAGACGTGTAAAATTTTGCAGAAACTGGTTCAGACGCATGTGCACGTCGAAATCAGCCCGTATTCGCGAAAAGTCTCTGTATCGCAACTTTTATAAAATACCACACCATTTATTGTATGCTCGTCAGAACGTGATAAAACTTACGCTATTAGATTCGTGGTATTATGCTGGTCATGTGACCCAAGTTTCACGCAATTCTGAGATAGTTGACCAAGCCACCTATTTGCGGGCACCACGGTTGACTTTTTGGGTGAATTTGTGTTCGGCTCACCGGAATCCAAAATTGGACGTACCGTTGAGTTCGTATTGACGTTTAGAATTGGTTTGACCTAGAATTTATCCCTTTTAGAGACCTTTACCCCTGGCACACTTTTTGATGCAATGTGGGCTATATGTGGACCCCGCTTTGACCCAAAATTATTGTTTTGTCCCTGTGTCCAAATTGGACGAAAGGGTAGTGTTTTCTAGTTGTGTCGCTTATTCTGGGAACGTTGGTGATATTTATTTCAGCATCCGGAGATATTCATTCTGAGGCCATAGTTTCTGATCATGTGTGCTTGACTCCTGGACGTTACACTTTGCAGCTTTCTTACCAGGCAAGATACCTTGCCAAATTGCTTACAGTACTTTGCATGCTTATTATATTTCTGTATATTTATTGTATGTGTATTTTCTTTCAATCATAAGTATATGCTATATATATATATATATATATATATGTTGACACACACTTGACACATAGTATCATGGGAGGGGAGGACAATCATTAGGCGTATGGGCTATAACTGTCACACCCCGATCTCTCGCATACAAAATTGGCCGAGTCGCTAGGTGAATCACCCCTGCATGCTAATAAGAATCCAACGCACCTAGCTAAGGGAATAATCCACATAAAATCTGGAATAATACATGCTAGTCGCATCAATGAACGACTAAACACATATCCTTTATGGCTATGCCAGCGACTCATGTTCATATAGATAAGTCATCCTCGCTTAGCGATATCACGTCCGGATGGGTCATAAAGCGATCGTTCTGTGGGAGCACTGGCGTAGTGATTCTCGCCTAGCAGGAACGGCCAATTTTGCCTGTAGGAGATCGGGGCATGACAATAACCACTCTGGTAAATCGTAGAATCTAGCACGTACTACGGTAGTGTGTCGCGCTTGTCGTTACCCCCGAGGTATGTCGATTTCTGGTGTCGCGCTGGTCGCTACCCCCGAGGTATATCGATTTCTGATGTCCCCTAACGTGTGTGTAAGTTGTGAGATTTAGATCGAGTAGCCTACCCATGCCCATACGTCAAAAAGTTGTCCTCATTATGTGTTTCATATAGATTATCTTGTACAACGTACTTATATATTTTTTCGTCCATATTGCATGTTTACTGTATTCAAATTAGCATGCTTCTATGTATCTTGTTACGTCCTATGGTGGCCCATGCAGGTCAAGAGCATATTGTCTCAGTTACGTTACTGTACCGAGCAAGCCTGCACCTAGGACTAGAGTATATGATCTCATCCATAATTGACTATGATTCATCTTCCTCTTATCTGTTCTATTTGAACAATTGTATCTTGCTTGATTCATGTGCTTCCCTAATAGTTCCTTGAGTATAGCCTTCTGCTGAGAATATATGAACCCCTATTATTTGGATGATAATTAGAGTAGCATACCTATTAAGATTACAACGAGGATATAGACACACCACTAAGTTTAGAATATCTAGTGAACCTAGAATTCCTTATCTATAGATTGGTTTACCATTATCCCTTGATGTATTATGAAGACTTAAGAGTAGTATAGATACTACTAGAGTTAGTTAGAAGCTTACCATAATGTTTGACCCTAGTATGGAGGAACCAATAGAAAACCAAAAGATAATATTAGGACTGAACCTAACCCTCATAGTTAGATAGTATTGGAGAACTATAAACTTATATCATTGTTTTGTTATTAGTAGACAGCACCCTAGGAAGCCTAGAGGAATGCAATCAACACTTCTCCCTTGATCATACCTCGAACATTCAACTAGTATACCACTCCCCCTTGGAAAACCATGATGCTACCTAGAGCCCCTCTATTTCACATATTGTTCCTCTGTGACCTTAACGTTCGCTAATTGTGCGACGACCAAAATTACGTTCTTCTTTTCTTTATCTTTCAACTCGTGCCACCTGACACTTCTGATAGTAGGCCAAGTAATTTATTTTTTTGTTAAGGACACATAGTTTGCTAGGATTATAGTTGTAATCTTGAATTTTGAAATTGTGTGCTTAGTAGTTAGAACTTGATAGTTAAGTTATTCTTGTAGATTGAGACCTGGTGCTTATCCTTTAATTTTAAATTGCGTAACTTGTACCACACCTCAATACGAGTTATATTCCCTTTCCCTTGAAGCCAGTAACTGTCCCATTCTTACTATTGACACTTGCACTATGACTAAGAGTTAAGACGACCATGACCTATGTAATATAAGAGGATACCCTAACAAGTACCAAGACCCCTTCTCGAAGACCTTAACAGGAGCTTCTACGGTACCCTTAAGACTGTCACAGCATTAGTTTATTATTTTAAGTTGGGTAGTATACCTCACAACCTAGTATCACATAGTCTTTTGACCTATTATTAAAGTGTGATTGAACAACATTAATTGTATACTAGCATAAGACGACAGTGGTTATTCAGACAATAGAAGTTAGAGATCCTTGCCCATATTTGGTCGACTAGCGACATAGACAAGGAGGTTGTATGATAACTGTAGGGATTGTAGAGTCTTTTATTATTGTTGCTTAGTTGTTTTGTTTTATGAACTTGAATTAATTTGTACCTTCTTTTATCATCATCTAGCGTACTTATATTTGCTGTACTACCTTGACTTATGCTGCTATTATAGCCTAGTTTTGCAAGCTTACTCTTTTATCGAGCTTGATCATGAGATATGTATTATTGGGGACGCCTACTAATATATTTTAGAATCAGTGTATTAAGGTCTAGCTAACCTTAGTGCGCTTGATTCGCCCTTCGTAATACTACTTTACGTGGATTGAGATATGTAGTGATTGGTAGACGAATATACTTGCCCCTAGATATGTCTGAGCGGATCGTATCGGTTACATAACTGTACTAATACGAGCATGCGAACAAAGAATTATCAAAATAGAATTTTAATCCACAACTGCTTTGATAATTCCTATTTGAATTTCTTAAACTCCTTGATCTCGATACTTCTATTCTATTACCTCACCCTTGAACTCTTTATTATTGGTCTCCGTCTTCCCTTATTTCGGAAAGACGAAACCTCGTGCTTAGTATAAGTTTAATACACAGAGAGTACTAGATATACCCCGTAGGGCGATCACATACTTGAGGATTATTCTTTTGTAATTAAGGATATATCATATATGATATAATCGGCGTTGAAGTTTTGAGGATTGAATGACATGAGTAAATAAATTAAGGAATATTTTTCTTAAAGTATATAGCCTTCTGTGATAGATGGGTAAATTCTAAGTTGGGTAGCAGTGCATTGCCAACTTGAGAGAAATTTCTTTTAGATTGTGATCAAATAAGATTAGATTGGGAGATTCAAGTCATTTTAATTTTGAGAAATTCTAAAAGAAGGATTAAGATAATGAGGATTTAACGAATTTTAAAATCTTGATATTGCGGACCAAATATTTAGACTTTGAGCACATGATTTAAATTTTGAATATTGAAGGATGAATCATCGATTTAAATTTTGAGGATAAATATAGAATTTTAGACTTGAACAATTGGTGAATTAGATTTAAATTTTATAATTTGATGATTTGAATTAAAAGTTTAATTTTGATTATTGGGTCACCTATTTAAAATATTGAGGATATAAATTGAGTTTAAATATTTGAAGAGTACAAAATTCTTAATTTGAGAATAGGAATAAGATTTGATTATAATTGTTTATTGTTCAAAGTCTAGAGGAGATTATGATAGTTGGAAATGGTGATATAAATTTTGATGTGGGATGTCATATAGACTTGAGTTAGATTTGAATGTTGATTATTTAAAAAAAATCGAGAAGAGATTATGACAGGTTGAATTTTGATTTAAACAGTGGTTATCTTAATTTTGAAGTGATCGCGATAGATTTGAATAGATTTTGTTATTTAAATTTTTGGAAGAGATTGCGATTGACGTACCTTATGTACGAATGTGAAGGATTTAACAAATTATGCCTTATTTTAATTTCGAGAACGAAATTGTTTTAAGTTGGGTAGATTGTAAACTTCCTCACCCAAAATAGGTATTTTGTGTATATTTTATATTATTATATTTATTATAGATGTTGAATTTATTTAGAGTATTCTCTTAGTTAATTAGAAAATAAATTTTTTTTAGTATATTTACTTATATAAATATTTATTTAGAATTATTTTTAGACTATTTTAGATTATTGAGATTTTTCCATAATTTTTAGTTAAGTAAAAACTAGTAACACTAATTTTCTAGGACTTTGAAGAATTTATTTTATGTTCAAACTTAATTATAAATATTCCAAAATTTTATTTTAGGTTCTAAATAGTCAAATATATTTTCTAGAATTTTCTGAAAATTTTCTGAATACATTTAGTATTTATTGGGAGTTATTTAGACTAATAACTAATTTTTAGGACTTGTAAAATTTATTGTGCAAGCCCAGAAATATAGAATAGACCCACGTTATTTTCTAGGGATTATAATATTATTATATATTTTTTGGAATTATTTCAGAATTTTTGGAATAATGTTAGTATTTATTTTTAGTTAAATGGATAAAACTAATATTTAGAACTTCTCCTAATTATAGTAGTAAACTTATGAATATAAAATTGTCCCAAATATTTTTCTAGGGTTTATAGGTTTAAAATATATTTTATGTAATTTTTTCAGATTTTTATGATTATTTTTATTATTTATTTGGAGTTATTTAAATTTAAAATAACTTAAATAATATTTTGATAAAGGCAAATCAAAAACAAATAATATAACAAAAACCATCCAATCAGATTCTGACACGTGTCTGCCTATAAATATACATTCAGCTACAGGTACATCCCTATATATATATATATATATATATTATTATCACCCTAATTATCCCATTATCTTAGAGAGAGCGAGATTTTGGAGAATTGCCATCTAGGGTTCCGTCATCTTCCACAAGCCATTGCGCATAGCTTCGGACTCCAAATGAGGCCTAGTTTCTTGCGTTAGAAATATATTGAGGTTAGATTTCTGATTATATAATTTATTTTAAGAAATTATGAGTATTAAATTCTAGAAAATTCGTAGAGCACAGCATGTCCGAAAATAGACGTGTTTCAATATTTTCGCAATTTCGGGAGAACCAGGAATCAGAATCATGAACCGTTTAAAGTTTTGGAAAGCTAATGTCGAGATCATTAATATATGTTTTTCACAGAATTTAATTCGAAGTATTTTTATACTGTTAATTCTGTAGAACTTTTAGGTTAGAATTTAACCATCGGTGCACAATACAAAATTTGTATGTGCCATAATTCCCAAACGAATTTGAATTCGGACGAGCCGTAAATTCTAGCATATTTTTGACGCTGAAATCTATAGGAAATCATGCATGAAAGTTGAGTTTGTGTCGGTTGACTTTTTGGTCAACAGATCGCCTCGATTTGCGTGTCATGAGTCTCGAGTTGATAAAATTCAGTTTCTTTGGACAAAATTTAGGAATTAACATAAAAATCAGAATAATAAGATTAAAATAGGATTTTAGAGTAATTATTCTAGAATTAAATAAATTAAAGTAAATTATCTTTTGACGTGATAAATTTATAATACATAGGCTATTTGGACTATGACTTGGACTCTGATTCATACCAGCAGCAGGACCCCAGACAAGATACCTTGCTAAATTATTTACAGTACTTTGCATGCTATTTATATTTCTTTTTATTTATTTTATTTCTGTATAGTTCTTGCATGTGTAGTTTTTCTCCAGTCATTACTATGTATTAGATATGTTGACACACACATGGCACCTAGTATCATGGGAGGACAATCATTAGGCGTATGGACTTTTAACCACTCTGGTAAACCGTAGTATATAGTTCGCACTACGGGCGTGTGTCGCGCTGGTCGCTACCCCAGAGGTATGTCGATTTCTGTAGAGTCGCGCTGGTCGCTACCCCGGAGGTATATCGATTTCTGATGTTCTGGATGGGTGTGTTTGTTGTGAGGCTTAGATCGAGTAGACTACCCTTGTCCATACGTCAAAAAGTTGTCCTCATTTGCATTCATATAGATTGTCTTGTACAGCGTACTTATCTATTTTCAAACTATATGCATGTTTACTGTATTCAAATTGGCTCATATTTTTTGTATCTTGTTACATCCCTCTGAGGACCTGGTCCTCTGCCAGGTGTATCTGCTATTGAGTATTTGCAGGAGTACGGGCCTGGACCTGACGCATTCCTTCCTGCCGAGGAGGTCTTACCTTCTGAGCATCGTTGATTATCTAGCGATGGATTCTTTTAGCTGATACACTTCTGTCTTCATATTATTTTATATTGGAAATTTTATACTCCTCTCTTATTTTAGTTTGGATATAGTCTTTGGTAGTGGATTTGTCTCCACCCGACTATTATTTTGGATATTTCAGACTCCTTATTCTAGTTAGTATTTCTTTTCTATGACTTGTTGTGTGGATGGGATTAGCATATCTGTGACTTGTGACATTATATATGTCACGCCCCGAGGCGTCCCCCGAGTCGTGACCGCCGTGCGGGCCTGGAGTTGCGCCTGCACAAGGCTTTTTAATGATTTGCATAGCAAGCACATACTCAGAGTACGCAGATAAATTGAAACACAGATTTGAAACATAGAAAAGTTCTCTTTATTGATAATGAACATCTATTACAAACTCCTGAACGAGTCAGCTAATATGCCGAACGGCTTACAAAAGGGTTGACTCAAAATGAGATAGCAGTCCTGTACATTACATCCTTTTATAAACTCAAACGATAAAGACCTCCAGGCTGGAGGATCGCTTTGCCATGGAGCTGCATTTTGTGTATGAAGAGTTGCAGGCTCCTGACTCCAAAATGCTTCGGGGGCGCGGTGAAGATGCGCCAACAGTTGGACTGGATCGGGAAGACGACTTCGGCTCCTCGCTCGGTTCGCCTTGATGCGGAGAACCTGTTTCAACGAGGGTCAGCATATCGAAACATGCTGGTGAAGGCGAGCTAGCCTGACTATACCAATCAACACGTTGATTAGTGAAGCATGCATATTTGGTTGATTTCTATCTTGCCTTAGTTCATTTACAGTTAAGCAGCATATTGAATTTACTGAAATGAATGTGCCACCGTTCGGTGGATTTTACCTGCCCGTCTGAATTACCTGCACAATACTTACCATGCCTTCCCTGAAACGAAGACACAAGTTAGGATGCAACAGGTTTAAATATACACAGGGATCACTGGCTTGATGCCACGAAGGGACGGGTTATAGTCTCAAGACACAAATGATATACACCGCAGGTGGCGAGCCCCGCTGCATAACACTTTGCCCCATAACATACGACTATACATACGTTCCGTCCGGATCGGATCGGTCCCGGCGCCCCGGTGACCGTCCGCGGAACTCATAACATACCTTGTGCACAAGTCGTCCGTGATCGAGAATACTCATAGAATTTGTTCCATAGCAAACAGTTTTGCATAGTCATCCTGACAATTTATTTCATAACAAGCATATATTTCCATACTTAGCACGATTCATAGAACAGTTATAGACGAACTAGCATACAGGATGATAACCGTTCATAAGTTTGTTGACAAGCATAATAACCAAGTTATTCTCTCTTTTATCTTGGTTTCTTTTATTATTATTTGGTATCGTTTGATCGGGGCGAAAGAGTGAGGCTGGAAGCAGAGCTAGCTAATCGGGTTGGTAGCCACTCACTTAGATTTTGGAAAGAAGAAGGAAAGAGGCGCTTCACGACTCCGCTCGCAAGCCGCCTACTGCTCGTTCACCTGCACACGAACAGCTCGATTAATACTTCTTCCTCTCTTTCCAATCTCGGAATTGAAGTGCAGTTCAATGAACGAAAACAATGAAAACCATCGAAACCGTTCAAGGAAAACTAGCAAATCCCAAAACCAACTCAAAGCACGAAAGCAACAAGCGACATCGAAAACCGAGGCAATAAAAGATAGCAGCGGAGAGGTCCCTCCTGACTCTGCCGCTAAGCCGATCCTTGGGGCGCAGTCCACTGAATATGGGAATCGATTCCGAAGAAACAAATCCATAACGAGGACGAGTTCTTAATTCAATCTATCCCGATCGAACGATACCGTCTTGTGTTTCTTAGCCGCGCTCTCCGCACCGGGAGAACGGGGCGCTACATCCTACCCAACCAATTAGAAGTTTCGTCCCGAAACTTAAGAATAGAACCAACCGTTAGGGGTTATTGGGTTGAGGCAGGAGCTTAGAGGGGAGTGGACAATCCCGAGCTACGTGACCAGGCCCGCCACAGTTGAAGCATTGACCTTTTCTGCTGTAACATCTCTCCGTAGAGTGTCCTTGTCTTTTACAGAAATCACAGAATGGTCTCGGGTTTCCTTTGTGGCGACCACCGTCTTTATGTCGTTTTGCAGCATTGTTTCCTCCATCGTCGCCTTGGCGTTTGTGATTGTAGGTATGCACAACGCCGGTGGAAACGTGAGGATAGAGTGGTTCGAGCGACAGGGCGTGATTCATGACTTCACGCATGGTTCCATACTGATTATTGACCACGTGCGAATAGATGGCAGGGCGTAGTCCACCTTCAAACCTTCTAGCTCGACTCACTGCATCAGGTAAATAGGCCCTAGCGAACTTCGAGAGTCGGTTGAATTCGGCAGAATACTCTTTAACTGTCATCCTGCCTTGCCTCAGTTGCACGAAGTCATTTTCCATCTTACGTTGCACTGGAGGGGGTATATACTCCTCTTCAAACGCGGCACGAAAGGTCGTCCACGAGATCGCCTCCTCTCCGTGATCAAGTTGGAGAGATCGTCGATGCACGTCCCACCAATCGTGTGCGTCGAGGCGGAGCTGTAGTTGCGCGAAGGAGACGCGCTTTTCTTTGGGGACCTCTAGCAGAGTGAAGTGATCTTCAAGTTCTGCTAGCCAATCTAGAGCTACCACTGGGTCCTCAGTCCCGTTGAATGGGGTGTTGCAGACTTTCTTGAAATGGCCCAAGTTGAAGGCAGTCACGTCCCTCGGCCTTGGAATTTGAGGCGTCTCCACTTCAAGCACGGGCTGTTCCACCGGAGTCGTTGCTGTTGTTGCGGCAGAATAGTTGGCAGCCAAAGTCTGAACGATCTGATGCAGGGTATCGACCTGCTTCTGTTGGACTGAGAATCGGGTCTCTAGATTACTCTCGAGCTTAGCTTGGCGAGCATCGTCTCGTTGTCGTTGCGATTCTAACATTTGCATTACCCGCTCAAGCGGGTCGACTTGAGACATGCCTCTTTGGCTTCGAGAGCTTCCCGAATTGCCTGAACTGCTCTCTTGTGTTTCGATCGGTGGCTGCGCTGCAGATTACGCTGGATTCATTCCTTCAAAAGAAGGTAAATTACATTAGGATCATAATGTATTATGGACTTATTGCATGAATGTATCTCATTTTGGCCTAGCGAGTTCAAGAGTTCGCACAGGAATTTCGGTCGTTAAAGGAACTTTTCCAGCACGAAGTCTAAGGAACTTTGAATCTGTGCTCTGATACCATTATGTCACGCCCCGAGGCGTCCCCCGAGTCGTGACCGCTGTGCGGGCCTGGAGTTGCGCCCGCACAAGGCTTTTTAATGATTTGCATAGCAAGCACATACTCAGAGTACGCAGATAAATTGAAACACAGATTTGAAACATAGAAAAGTTCTCTTTATTGATAATGAACATTTATTACAAACTCCTGAACGAGTCAGCTAATATGCCGAACGGCTTACAAAAGGGTTGACTCAAAATGAGATAGCAGTCCTGTACATTACATCCTTTTATAAACTCAAACGATAAAGACCTCCAGGCTGGAGGATCGCTTTGCCACGGAGCTGCATTTTGTGTATGAAGAGTTGCAGGCTCCTGACTCCAAAATGCTTCGGGGGCGCGGTGAAGATGCGCCAACAGTTGGACTGGATCGGGAAGACGACTTCGGCTCCTCGCTCGGTTCGCCTTGATGCGGAGAACCTGTTTCAACGAGGGTCAGCATATCGAAACATGCTGGTGAAGGCGAGCTAGCCTGACTATACCAATCAACACGTTGATTAGTGAAGCATGCATATTTGGTTGGTTTCTATCTTGCCTTAGTTCATTTACAGTTAAGCAGCATATTGAATTTACTGAAATGAACGTGCCACCGTTCGGTGGATTTTACCTGCCCGTCTGAATTACCTGCACAATACTTACCATGCCTTCCCTGAAACGAAGACACAAGTTAGGATGCAACAGGTTTAAATATACACAGGGATCACTGGCTTGATGCCACGAAGGGACGGGTTATAGTCTCAAGACACAAATGATATACACCGCAGGTGGCGAGCCCCGCTGCATAACACTTTGCCCCATAACATACGACTATACATACGTTCCGTCCGGATCGGATCGGTCCCGGCGCCCCGGTGACCGTCCGCGGAACTCATAACATACCTTGTGCACAAGTCGTCCGTGATCGAGAATACTCATAGAATTTGTTCCATAGCAAACAGTTTTGCATAGTCATCCTGACAGTTTATTTCATAACAAGCATATATTTCCATACTTAGCACGATTCATAGAACAGTTATAGACGAACTAGCATACAGGATGATAACCGTTCGTAAGTTTGTTGACAAGCATAATAACCAAGTTATTCTCTCTTTTATCTTGGTTTCTTTTATTATTATTTGGTATCGTTTGATCGGGGCGAAAGAGTGAGGCTGGAAGCAGAGCTAGCTAATCGGGTTGGTAGCCACTCACTTAGATTTTGGAAAGAAGAAGGAAAGAGGCGCTTCACGACTCCGCTCGCAAGCCGCCTACTGCTCGTTCACCTGCACACGAACAGCTCGATTAATACTTCTTCCTCTCTTTCCAATCTCGGAATTGAAGTGCAGTTCAATGAACGAAAACAATGAAAACCATCGAAACCGTTCAAGGAAAACTAGCAAATCCCAAAACCAACTCAAAGTACGAAAGCAACAAGCGACATCGAAAACCGAGGCAATAAAAGATAGCAGCGGAGAGGTCCCTCCTGACTCTGCCGCTAAGCCGATCCTTGGGGCGCAGTCCACTGAATATGGGAATCGATTCCGAAGAAACAAATCCATAACGAGGACGAGTTCTTAATTCAATCTATCCCGATCGAACGATACCGTCTTGTGTTTCTTAGCCGCGCTCTCCGCACCGGGAGAACGGGGCGCTACAATATATACCACATATGAGTTTATATTTATATTACAGCGTACGTATGGGTTATGGTTTCCATATATTAGAGTTGCCATATCCATGCGGCTGGCATGCTTACGTGTTCTAGTCCTACGTATTATTGGGACTGGGGCGTGACACGTCCCTCTGAGGACCTGGTCCCTTTCCAGGTGTAGATGTTCATGACTATTCGCAGGAGCGCGGATCAGGACTTACTACTTATCTCTTCCGAGGAGGTCTTACCTTCAGAGCATCTTTGATTATCTCTAGCGATGGATCGCTTCGCTGATACCTTTATATCATCATCTTATTTATATTAGAGATTTACCCTTCTCCCTCATTTTTAGTATTGATATAGTCATTGGTAGTGGATTTGTCTCCATCCGACTATTATTTTGGATTATTCAGACTCATTATTCTAGCTTAGTTATTTCTTTTCTATGACTTATTGTGTGGATAAGATTAGTATATATGTGACATGTGACACTATATATACCATATGGGAGTTTATATTCATATTACAGCGTACGTATGTATTATAGTATCCATATATTGGAGTTGTCATATACATACGACTGGCATGCTTACATGTTCCTAGTCCTACATATTTTGGGACTGGGGCATGACATATTTTTATGGTGGCCCATGCAGGTCGAGAGCATATTGTCTCGGTTACGTCACTGTACCGAGCAAGCTGCGCATAGGATTAGAATATAGGATCTCATCTGTAACACCCCATTCCGCTCAAGCGGACTGCCGTCTCAAACGGCAAAAGTGCAGCTGTCCCGACCCGCTTTGCCGCGAACGAGAAGCAAAGGATATCCAGACTTGTCCCTACAGGAATTCGGCTTGGACTTTCAGAGTCTTGCTCAGACGTATCGCTCTACCGAGGCGAATCATCGCTAAGGTGGGTGGCTACGGTGAACTTGTCTTTGCTTAGCCAACACACATAAAATCTAGAATATTCATGCTAGTCGCTAGGTGATAACCCCCTGCATGCTAATAAATCCAACGTACCTAGCTAAGGGAATAATCCCAACTTGTATTGCTTGCTAGAACATGGAAAATGAAATAATGCTTATATTCAGAGCCTCGCATGCTAAGTTCCTTAACGGTTTCATCTCTCGGCTTACCTTCGGGTCCGAGAAAACATGCCTGTTTATGTTCCTTAGAAATGCATGCTTGTCTGCTTGAATGTTACCGTATTTTCATCCAAACTCCGGGAGACTACTACGTAGTCGTTCCGTGCCTGAATGAACCTGTCAGTATCCGGGACCGTTAGGTCACCAAGGCATATCTCCGAACCAGGAGAATGCATTAAGCAAGAATGAATCCTGAACGTGAATCACACTTGAATGATAATCATGCTAAGTATGCATCTGAACGAGGATCGTGTTATGTACTGATGGAATCCCAGCTCGTGGAGCAATATGCTCGTTCAGATTTAAGTTTAAGTTTCATGATTATCATGTCAAGCAATGGAATATGGATAGACCCTGACCTGCATTATCGCGGACAACTTGGTGCACAAGGTATGTTATGTTGAGTTTCGTGGACGGTCACCGGGGCACTGGGACCGATCCGATCCGGACGGGACGTATGTTAGTCATATGTTACCCGGCAAGTGTTATGCGACGGGGCTCGCCACCCGCGTTGTACGTCACTTTGCCCTGAGACTAAACTGTCCTTTATGGCTACGCCAGCGATATTATGTTCATATAGATAAGTCATCATCGCTTAGCGGCTATCCGCGTGCGAGTCACTGCATCGCATTAATGAATAACTGAACACTTGAACGATCATGTTAAAATGACCCTCGTGTTTGCATATGCTTGCCTCCTGAATGCTTATACTTGCTGTGCTTGAATTAATCATGTTTGCCTTGGACAGGGAAGGAGATGGTAAGTTGGTAAGTCTCGTCGTATTTCCTCTCATCGCACGGCGCACTGGCCGACACGATAAGCTATTCAATGTTTGCATGAAACTGATCCTAAGGTAACTAGAAAGACAACTTAATAGTTGTGCACGGAACCTGTATTACGTGTTTGGATTTGTCCAGCGGGCGAGTAGCTTCCCCACCAGTGCATTCAATGTACTGATAATCCACCAGTTTGTATGCAGGGTGCGGGAGAACCTCGTTCAGTGCGGATGCCTCCAACGTGCGTGCTAAGGCCAGGAGTTCCCTCTGAAGCCTTGCAACGGTGCATCCGGGACTGAAGCACATATACAAGACATAATGTTGGAGCGTCGCCTGACCATCGCCTGCAAAAATTATTCCACAGTTGTAGCCACTTGGCATGCCTTATATTTCAGAGAGAGAGGCTTGCGCGACTTGTAATCTCGGCTATACGCTGCCTGTAACACTTGTTCATATCAATAAAGAGAGCTTGCTTTACTTCAACTTGTGTTTCAATGCTTCCGCTATATTTGTCAACTCAGTGAACCTGTTATCGATCGTCTATGCGTTCATGACTTCGCTGCACTCGGATAATCTGTGCAACTCTGTGGCTTAGAACTCTTACCGCCAGCCAATGAACCATGGCCTTGCACGGGCGTGGCTCACGCTCGTGCGGTATCACGCCCGGATGGGTCAAGCGATCATTCCGCGGGAGCGCTGGCGAGGGTGATTCCCGCCTAGCGGGAACGGTCGATTAGCCTGCGGGAGATCGTGGCGTGATATATTGGTATCAGAGCCTGGCTTCTACGCCTTTGGACTTCGATTCGATATCTCTGTTTCGAAAGCTTGTTCGTGGGTTATGTGCACGCTCTCTCTCAATGCCTCGATGGGATATTCCAACAATAAGTCTAAATACTTTCAAAATACGTTTTGAATGTTATGCTTGCTTGTCTGGTTGTATGCTGCGAGTGGCCTTTGTGCCAACCTGTGCGAACCCTTGAGAGTATCGCTAGTAGCTTGTCCGATTTTCACTAACTCTAAGTTTGGTTGAATGCATCTATTCGAGGGACGCCTTGAACTAGTGCACCATCCAAGACTTAAGAAACGGTGAAACTCGAGTGCTAAGACTTCGCTATCACTGAGCTGGTTGACGTGTTCACGCTAGAGGGTACCTTCGAAAGTGCACACGATCCAGTCTAAGCGATACGCTGATTTCGAAGCTTGTGCAAGTGAATATCCAAATAAACAAGTGCAATGACTTGTCTAGGAATGCCTCAACCCTAGATTACTGCTTGTCCTCAGTAAGTCTCGAGGACGAGACTTTTTCTAAGTTGGGTAGGATGTAACACCCCGTTCCGCTCAAGCGGACTGCCGTCTCAAACGACAAAAGTGCAGCTGTCCCGACCCGCTTTGCCCCGAACGAGAAGCAAAGGATATCCAGACTTGTCCCTACAGGAATTTGGCTTGGACTTTCAGAGGCTTGCTCAGACGTATCGCTCTACCGAGGCAAATCATCGCTAAGGTGGGTGGCTACGGTGAACTTGTCTTTGCTTAGCCAACACACATAAAATCTAGATTATTCATGCTAGTCGCTAGGTGATAACCCCCTGCATGCTAATAAATCTAACGTACCTAGCTAAGGGAATAATCCCAACTTGTATTGCTTGCTAGAACATGGAAAATAAAATATTGCTTATATTCAGACCCTCGCATGCTAAGTCCCTTAACGGTTTCATCTCTCGGCTTACCTTCGGGTCCGAGAAAATATGCCTATTTATGTTCCTTAGAAATGCATGCTTGTATGCTTGAATGTTACCGTGTTTTTATCCAAACCCCGGGAGACTACTACGTAGTCGTTCCGTGCCTGAATGAACCTGTCAGTATCCAGGACCGTTAGGTCACCAAGGCAAATCCCCGAACCAGGGGAATACATTAAGCAAGAATGAATCCTGAATGTGAATCACACTTGAATGATAATCATGCTAAGTATGCATCTGAACGAGGATCGTGTTATGTACTGATGGAATCCCAGCTCATGGAGCAATATGCTCGTTCAGATTTAAGTTTAAGTTTCATGATTATCATGTCAAGCTATGGAATATGGATAGACCCTGACCTGCATTATCGCGGACAACTTGTGTGCACAAGGTATGTTATGTTGAGTTCCGCGGACGGTCACCGGGGCACTGGGACCGATCCGATCCGGACGGGACGTATGTTAGTCGTATATTACCCGACAAGTGTTATGCGATGGGGCTCGCCACCCGTGTTGTACGTCACTTTGCCCTGAGACTAAACTGTCCTTTATGGCTACGCCAGCGATATTATGTTCATATAGATAAGTCATCCTCGCTTAGCGGCTATCCGCGTGCGAGTCACTGCATCGCATTAATGAATAACTGAACATCTGAACGATCATGTTAAAATGACCCTCGTGTTTGCATATGCTTGCCTCCTGAATGCTTATACTTGCCGTGCTTGAATTAATCATGTTTGCCTTGGACAGGGAAGGAGATGGTAAGTTGGTAAGTCTCGCTGTGTTTCCTCTCATCGCACGACGCACTGGCCGACACGATAAGCTATTCAATGTTTGCATGAAACTGATCCTAAGGCAACTAGAAAGATAACTTAATAGTTGTGCACGGAACCTGTATTACGTGTTTGGATTTGTCGAGCGGGCGAGTAGCTTTCCCACCAGTGCATTCAATATACTGATAATCCACCAGTTTGTATGCAGGGTGCGGGAGAACCTCGTTCAGTGCGGATGCCTCCAACGTGCATGCTAAGGCCAGGAGTTCCCTCTGAAGCCTTGTAATGGTGCGTCCGGGACTGAAGCACATATACAAGACATAATGTTGGAGCGTCGCCTGACCATCGCCTGCAAAAATTATTCCACAGTTGTAGCCACTTGGCACGCTTTATGTTTCAGAGAGAGAGGCTTGAGCGACTTATAATCTCGGCTATACGCCGTCTGTAACACTTGTTCATATCAATAAAGAGAGCTTGCTTTACTTCAACTTGTGTTTCAATGCTTCCGCTATATTTGTCAACTCAGTGAACCTGTTATCGATCGCCTATGCGTTCATGACTCCGCTGCACTCGGACAATCTGTGCGACTCTGTGGCTTAGAACTCTTACCGCCAGCTAATGAATCATGGCCTTGCACGGGCGTGGCTCACGCTCGTGCGGTATCACACCCGGATGGGTCAAGCGATCGTTCCACGGGAGCACTGGCGAGGGTGATTCCCGCCTAGCGGGAACGGCCGATTAGCCTGCGGGGGATCGGGGCGTGACATCATCCACTTATTTATCACTTTCCTTGATTTATTTTGCATTCTTATTTGATTGCTTACATTGCATCTTGCTTGATCCCTTCTCAACGTTAATCTTCTCTCGTGCTTGATAGGGGTTAGGAAGATGACTTGTACTAAGTATATACACTCTAGTATTCAATAACACTATTAGTTAAATCTTTGTAAGTATGGTTGTATGCCTCATAACCTAGTAACACATAGTCCTTTTAACTCATTAATAAAGTATAAATGAATGACACCAACTATAGGCTTGCATAAGAAGATAGTATTTATCTAGACTATAGAACTTTAGTGTTTATCTAGACTGTAGAACTTAGAGGCTCATACACCCATTTGGTTAATTTTAGACTTAGACAAGAAATTTGTATGGCAATTGTAGAGGCACAACACTGATCTTCTTGGTGAACTTAAATTATTCTGTACCTTCCTCCATCATAATCAAGCGTACTTATATTTTTTACTACCTCGACTTATGTTGCTATTATAGCCTACTTTTGTAAACTTATTCTTTTATTGAGCTTGTTCATGACATATGTATTATTGGGGGCCCACACTAATACAATGTCTAAATCAGAATCAGTGTATTATGGTCTGATGAACCGTAGTACGCTTGGTTCGCTCTTCGTATCACTACTTTATGTGGATTGAGATATAGTTGACTCAACTTGTTAGACGAATATACTTGCCCTCTAGACTGGTCAGAGCATATCATGTCAAGTAAATAACTGTTCTGATATGAACATGCATATAGGAATTTACCAAAATAAGATTTCAATCCACAACTGCCTTGGCAACTCCCTTTTAAATTCTCTAATCCCTTTGAATCGCGTACTTATATTCTATCACCTCCTCCTTGAATTCTTTATTATTATTTTTTGTCTTTCCTATTTCGGAAAGATGAACGTTCGTGCTTAGTATAAGTTTGATACACGGATAGTACTAGATATACCCCATAGGCCAAGCACTCATAATGACAAACAAGAGAGCGCAGGCACAAAAAGTCATTGATACAGGTACGACCTTAGTTATATGTGTCATTTCATACTCATGACCCTATTATGACACGAGATCTTAGGTGCATAGTAGACGTAGAATTATATATAAGGTAGTTTAGCAGTTATAAGGATATGTTGATATCCTAACTAGATGGCATATCTACGAAGCTAATGGATGACACGCGTACCAGAAGTAGTATTCTTTTTCTATCACCATCTCGCCCTTGGAAAGGCTCATCTTCTCTTCTATATCCATTCCTTATCTCGTGCTTAACTCTTCCTATCATAGTCGTATCCTTTCGTGCCATTATGAATTATTTGATTTACTTCAACCTCGCCCTTATTTTTTAAGTTAAAAACATAAATGGTTTAGTAAATGATTAATAACTAAAAGATGAGTACATAATGATAACCCTTATGTATATGCACTATAGCAATATCTGTATCCTCTTATTATTTTAAACTATGAATAGCATCCCTTAGTCTAAACGTTAATTAGTTGGATTATTGAATTTGTACTTACTTATAATAGTTTTATAAGTTAGTCAAGCCCTTAAATATTTCCCAAAAACTTAGCCTAAGCTTAGGAAAGAGTTGAAGGCACTTGTTACGAACTAACAACTATGACAAATCATTGGTGAAGTAGCGACAGCTGCAGCTAGACCGTTATAGTAGAGTAGTCAAAGTATTTGCAGACATACTGGTCAGGTAGCATGGCAGTATTAGACTACGATACGTGACGGTTACAAAGAAAAAAATTATAGTTATGAGATTCTAGACAGGTGTCCCAAGATTCTCGACCCAATGAATAAGTTCGTCCTACAACCTAGACAATAGCCTCAAGAGACTTTGACTACTAGTAAAATTTTTGTAAGTTGGGTAGTGTAGATGAGTTAGAAATATAATAATGTATGGACAAAAAAATAAGAAGTATTAGAATGACAGACCATAACTTTTAGGAAGCACTGTCAAATAGCAATGTAGTGTAATAGCTATAGTGATTATTATGAATATGGGTTAGTGTCAACTTCGAGGACAAAATTTTTGTAAGTTGGGTAGAATATAAAATCCTATATTTTTAAATATTATTTAATTAATTGGTTATTGAATTTATCTATATTATTTCGTAGTTAATTAGATAATATATATTATTGATGTAAGTGCCTAGATAATTAACCATTTAGAATGGTTGTACAAAATCTATTATTTATATTTTAGGAATCTTGTGGAAGGGTGATAGAAATTTTTTAGAAATTATTTGGGTACAAATATATTTTTATATATATCTTAATTATATATGTAAATAATATATAATTGTAATAATAATAATAGTAATAATAATAATAGTAATAATAATGAATAGTATAATAATAATCGTAATATATATTCATAATAATAATAATAAATAATAGTTATTAATAATAATAAGTAATAGTTATAATAATATTAGTAATAATAATAATAATAATAATAATAATAATAATAATAATAATAATAATAATAATAATGATATTATTATTATTATTAGTGTAAATAGAAAAGAAAAGAAAAAGAATAAGAAATAGAAAAAAAGAATAAGAATAAGAATAAGAATAAGAAAAAGAAAAAGAAAAAGAAAAAGGAAAGAAAAAAAACTATTAACCAAAACCCTAACCCGTTTTAGTCCTACCCAAACCCATTAACTATCTCCCCCCCCCTCCCCATTGTACAGACGCGGCCCAGGGAGCCCAAACCGCGCGAGACCCCCCCCCCCCCGATCTCTCTATATATATATATATAACTACCTAATACAAAACCCTAACCCTAAACCTAACCCTAGTTCCTACTCCTCCGCCTTCGCCTCCTCCAGCGCCGCCGGCGATCGCCAGAGCAGCCGCCCGCCGTCGAGACCGTCAACCGCGACCGCACACCCGCACAGGAAAGTCAGCAACTTAGCCATGTTCACGCCTACTTTTCCGCATCATCGCTGGACCAAATTTGACCCCGTCTTTACCGGTATGTTCACGACCAATCTCTCTTCCAACTCTATGTATTAGTTTTATTTGATCAGCGAGTAAACTTAGGCGAAAATCGAGACCAAGTTGGAGAAAAATGACAACTTTTAATTCGCAGAAAACTGCGGTAACCACCCATGTTTAAGGACTCGTATCTCCCACCACAGAGATCCGAATTTAGGTTTTCTTTTTGGTATGCGAAGACCACCTAACCAAGATTAATTTCTATCAATCACAATATTTTATTTGTTGTTGTATACTGAATTAAATCATATTAAAAATTACTAAAAATATGTTTTCGTAAACTTTAAAATTTGTGATACGGAGCGCGTCCCGCCAAACGGGAGCACCCCGTCATATACCAAGTGCATCAAAAAGCGCGCACGGTATACCCAGACATGTGAGATTTTGTGAAAACTGGTTCGGACGCGTGTGCACGTCGGAATCAGCCCGTATCCGTAAAAAGTTCCCATATCGTAACTTTTGTAAAATATCGTATACGTTCGTCAGAACGCGACGAAACTTGCGCCATTGGATTCATGGTATTACGCTAGTCCTGTGACCCAAGTTTTACGCGATTCTGAGATAGTTGATCAAGCCACCTATTTGTGGCCATCACGGTTGACTTTTTGGACGAATTTGTGTTTGGCTCAGCGGAATCCAAAATTAGATGTACCATTGAGTTCGTATTGACGTTTAAAATTGGTTTGACCTATAATTTATCTCTTTTAGAGATCTTTATCCCTGGCACGCTTTTTGGTGCAAAGTGGACCACATAGGATCCCACTTTGACCCAAAATTACTGTTTTGCCCCTGTGTCCAAATTGGACGAAAGGGTAGTGTTTTATAGCTATCTCACTTATTCTGGGAATATTGGTGATATTTATTTCAGCATCCGGAGACGTTCATTCTGAGGCTGTAGTTCTGATACTGTGTGCTTGACTCTTGGATGTTACACTTTGCAGCTTTCTTACCAAGCAAGATACCTTGCCAAATTGCTTACAGTACTTTGCATGCTTATTATATTTTTGTATATTCATTACATATGTATTTTTTTCAGTCATAAGTATATGCTATATATATATATATATGTTGAAACACACTTGACTCATAGTATCATGGGAGGGAAGGACAATCATTAGGCGTATGGGCTATAACCACTCTGGTAAACCATAGTATCTAGCATACACTACGGTAGTATGTCGTGCTGGTCGCTACCCCCGAGGTATGTCAATTTCTGATGTCACCTGACGTGTGCGTGAGTTGTGAGATTTAGATCGAGTAGCCTACCCATGCCCATACGTCGAAAAGTTATCCTCATTATGCATTTTATATAGATTGTCTTGTACAGCGTACTTATATATTTTCCGTCTATATTGCATGTTTACTGTATTCAGATTGGCATGCTTCTATGTATCTTGTTACGTCCCTCTGAGGATCTGGTCCCTTTCCAGGTATAGATGTTCATGACTATTGGCAGGAGCACGGATCAGGACTTACTACTTATCTCTTCCGAGGAGGTCTTACCTTCAGAGCATCTTTGATTATCTCTAGCGATGGATCGCTTCGCTGATACCTTTATATCATCATCTTATTTATATTGGAAATTTACCATTCTCCCTCATTTTAGTATTGATATAGTCATTGGTAGTGGATTTGTCTCCACCCGACTATAATTTTGGATTATTCAGCTCATTATTCTAGATTAGTTATTTCTTTTCTATGACTTGTTGTGTGGATGAGATTAGTATATCTGTGACCTGTAACATTATATATACCACATAGGAGTTTATATTCATATTACAGCGTACGTGTGTATTATGGTATCCATATTTTGGAGTTGTTATATACAGACGGCTGGCATGCTTACGTGTTCCTAGTCCTACGTATTTTGGGACTGGGGGGTGATAGTAGCCGCTCCCGACGATGATGTCCATGTTGAGCACCTTGATGGTGTGGTGCCCTGTTCCCCCTATTCGGGGAGCGCGGCTAAGAAATACAAGTTGGTATCGTTCGATCGGGATAGATTGAAACAAGAACCCATCCTCTTTATGGATTTGCTTCTTCGGAATCGATTCTCATATTCAGTGGACCGTGCCACCGGGATCGACTTAGCGGCAGAGTCAGGAGGGACCTCTCCGCTGCATCTTTTGTTGTCTAGTTTTCGCTATCGCTTGTTGCTTTCGTGCCTTGAGTTGGTTTTTGGATTTGTTTGAGATTTCTTGAACGGTTTCGATGGATTTCATTATTTTTGTTCGTTGAACTGTACTTCAATTCTGATAATGAAAAGAGTGGAAGAGGTATTGATCAGCTATTCATGGCAATGCAGGTGAACCAGCAGTAGGCAACGCTCGAACGGACTCCTGAGGCACCTCTTTCCTTCTTCCTTCCAACTACTAAGTGCGTGGCTACCATCCCGATTAGCTGGCCCTTCTTCCAGCCTTCACACCTAAATTTCGTATTCTTGCTTGCCCCGATCAAACGATACCAAGTAATAACTAAAAGATATCAAGATAATAAGGGAATAGACTTGGATCAGTATGCTTGTCAATAAAACTTATGAACAGTTACTTACTTACATGCTTGCTCATTTGAAATGTTCATCATATGCATAAATACAAGTTAGAATGTTTACTTCTTCTATAAATATGCTATATGTAGAACACTCCTTGCCATACAATAATTGATCAGGGAGACTATGCAAAATAAACCATACAATGCTACCTATCTCCTGATTTCATTGCCTCAGTTACATAAATGGTAAACTTAACACAAACATAATTGATCACGGACAACTTGTGCACAACGCCTTCGGGTTCCTGCGGACGGTTGCTGGGGCAGTGGCACCGATCCGATCCGGACGGAACTTCATAATAGTCTCATATCCCGGGCAGGATTATGCAGCGCCTCCATTACTTTATTGCATACCATCCTTGCCCATAGACTATATTGTCCATTATGGCATCAAGCCAGTGATCCCCTCTGTCACGCCCCAGTCCCAAATACGTAGGACTAGGAATACGTAACACGCCAGTCGTATGTATACGAACTCCAATATATGGAAACCATATACACACGTACGCTGTACATGAATATCCAATCCACAGTGGTAAATATAAGTCACAACAAGTCACACGCAGTTCTATATCTCATCCATAACACCAATAATAGAATAAAGGAAATCAATAACTGAATATCAAAGAAGTAGTCTCAAATAGTAATCTCAAAGTGCAATAGTCGGGTGGAAACAAATCCACTGCAAATCGACTATAATAAACTACTAAAGAGAGAAGAGAATAAACTCTAATATAAGAATAAATGTCTAGAAAAGAATAGCAACTAAAATCTCTAAACAGCTGCAAATGAATCACATATAATCAGAAGGTAAGATCTCCTCAGGCTGATAGGTAGCATCAGGTCCAGGTCCATACTCCTGCGGGTACTCCTGCTCACCTATATCTGGAAGGGACCAGGTCCTCAGAGGGACGTAAAAAGATACAAAAAGCACATGCCAATAAAGTACTGAAAATAAACATCCATGGGGTCGCCTAACCATCTAAGTGAATGCAGTTAAGAACACCTTTCCCCACAAGTGAGCTATCTGGCTGAAAACTGGGATTTGGCATGGTTCTCTTTTGAAGAGCCAGGGGCCTAAAAGGCACGTCGTCTTTTGAACGCCGGTGGCCCGCCTGATAGTACATAATATATAGTGGTCATCATCACCCGTATCTCCAGCGGAGAATCCGGGCTTCACAGAAAAAGTACAAAGGAGCTCAAATGCGGTACTTGTTGTTCTCCCCACCCAATGCTCTAAGCATGTCATGTCCATGACACGATAAACCTCTAATAACCGCCAGGTCTACTAGCATGCAAAGTTTCTATTGGCAGTTATCCCTATCCGTCGCACGACCTATACGTACCAGTGGCCAGCCGAGTACGCAAGTCCGTATCCTACATGTGACTCACACTCGTGTAAGAATAGTGTCATGGACAATGAAACATAAATGCCTCATGAAGATGGGGTAGTCTCATAAAGTAGGTCCAATGCATGTACATAAATAAAAACATAGTACGACGATACCGTCGTTGCACCCAAGTTTCCTTGGACGCGCAGTTTATATAGCAGTTAAAATAAATGAACTAAATAAGCAGAAAATAAACATGCATGCCTCATATGGAACGTAAAAACAGTACAATGGCAAGGTATACTTGCCTGGCAAGAAATCTGTAAAGTGTACGCGCCCAAATATCAAGGACACTGAACCTGGAGCTAAGGACTCCGAACAAACGTCTCCGGATGCTGAAATAAACATCACCAACGTTTCCGGAATGAGCAAAATAGCTAAAAAGCACATCCCTTTCGTCCAATTTGGACACAGGGGCAAAACGGTAATTTCGGGTAAAAGTGGGGTCCACGTGTGGCCCACTTTGCACCGAAAAGCGTACCGAGGGTAACAGTCTCTAAATGGGACAAACTATGGGTCAAACAACTCTAAATGTCAATACGAACCCAACGGTATGTCCAAATTTGGATTCCGATGAGCCGAACAAAATTTGGTCTAAAAAGTCAACTGTGGGACCCGCCAATTGGCGATTTGGTCAACCGTCTCAGAATCGCGTGAAATTTGGGTCACAGGACCAGCGTGTTACCACGAGTCAAGTGGCGCAAGTTTCGTCATAATCTGACAAACGTGCACAAAATATGTGCGAGTTCCACAAAAGTGGCGACACGAGATGTGTCCACGGATACGGCCTGATTCCGGCGCGCACACGCGTCCGAATCAGTCCCCACGAATTTTTATGTGTCCTGTTATGCTGTGTGCACCATTTGGTACACTTGGCACACGGCGGAGCGGTCCCGTTTGGCGGGGCGCGCTCCGATCTCCAACTTTTGGAAAACCGGAAAAAGTGGGTGCGCACAGTTTTGTGACGAACATAACTATGTCCACAGTAACTATTAGCCTAGGGTTATTTTACAGAAATTAAACTAGGTCATGTATTCTACAGGTATCAAAAAGAATCATCGAATTCGGATCTCTGTGGTGGGAGATACGAACTCGACAATACGGGTGGTCAATCTGGAATTCTGCGATTGCAGAATTCTGCCTGTCCGTCCATTTTGGACGCTGATTTACACCTAGGGGCAAACATTTTCCGAAGTTGACTATAAAACAAATACTGGAGAGGGTTGAGGGAAGATCATACCTATGAAAACGGATCAGCGTTTGGTCGAGCGAGTCAACGGAAATTCGTACCGGAGCGAAGGTGCCTCGAGTGGGAGACTACAGTTCGCGATGTCGGCGTCGACGGGATGGTTGGATGGCTTGGGGAGGCTTCTCTGGCTGTGTTGACGGCTCTAGATGGGAAGAGAAGTCTGGAGTTTCTAGGTTAGGGTTTTAGAACTAACTATATATATATATATAATATATATTAAGAGAGAGAGAGGGGAAGGAGCGGCGGGTCCGCGGGTGAATAGTCGCTGAATGGTCTCGGGTGCTAATGGGATCTGTGAATATCATGAATAGAAGCGGTCTCCTTAGCAGCAAGTGTGCGGCTTAGCACAAGGTTGCTTCGTAAGGAACTCTAAGTAAGTAAGATTATTATTATTATATATACTTATTATATTAGTATTATTATTATATACTATTTAACTCTTTCTTTTCTTTTCTTTCTTTCTTTATAAATATATATATATACATATATATATATTTGTATATACATATATATATTATATATATACTCATAAGAAAATTTATAGCTTAGGGTAATGCACATCGTTAGGCTAGCAACTGTTCAAGGGGTCCCCTACATGGAATAAAATCCGAAAAATTCCTGATGGTCCCACAAGTCCTCTAAGGGCCCGAACACCTAATATAAAAAATTATTAAAAATCTATTTCTCCTATTTAGACCTAATTACTACAATTTAATTAATAATTAATAAATAAAAGGGTTTATACGATTTTCTAGGAAGGGGTTTTACATTCTACCCAACTTGTAAAAATTTCGTCCTCGAAATTAAAATTAAGCCACGATAGAATGCAAGGATGATATAAGATATAAATTAACAATATAATTTCATACCTTGGTCTGCGAATAGGTTCGGAAAACGCTTGCGCATGTCGTCCTCGCGCTCCCAAGTTGATTCTCCTGGTGCGCCATGCCTCCATGCTACGCGAACCAAGGGAATAGACTGGTTCCTCAATACCTTCTCTCGACGATCAAGGATTCCCACGGGTTGCTCTTGGTAAGACAAGCTCGGCCCAATGGTGATCTCTGAATGGTCGAGAACATGACTACTGTCAGCCACATATCGCCTGAGCTGCGACACATGGAATACGTCATGTACTCCCTCCAGTGAAGGTGGTAGCGCAAGTCGATATGCCACCCCGCCAATTCTCTCGAGCACGTCAAATGGTCCAATATACCTTGGACTCAACTTGCCGCGCCCTCCGAATCGGATGGTGCCTCTGGTCGGTGATATCCTCAAGAAGACGTGATCGCCCTCTTTGAACTCTAAGGGACGACGGTGAAGGTCTGCCCACTGCTTCTGCCTGTCTTGCGCTGCTCGCAAGTGTCCCTGAATCTTCTTGACTGTCTCTACGGTGTTGACCACCAACTCGGGTCCCAAAATCTGACGTTCTCCCATGTCACTCCAACACACAGGAGACCTACATTTCCTTCCATACAATGCTTCAAACGGAGCCATCTGAATACTCGCTTGATAGCTATTGTTGTAAGAAAACTCTACAAGATTTAGGTGGTCCTTCCATGATCCTCCGAAGTCTAACATGCAAGCCCTCAACATGTCCTCCAAGGTCTGAATAGTACGCTCCGACTGCCCATCTGTCTGCGGGTGGTAAGATGTACTGAACTTCAGACGAGTACCAAGACTCTCTTGCATGCTCCTCCAAAAGTGCGAGGTGAAGCGCGAATCTCTGTCCGATACAATACTGACTGGTATGCCGTACAATCTCACGATCTGCCTCATATATAAATCAGCTAAAGCTTCTGTAGACTGACCCACTCTAAAAGGTATAAAATGGGCTGACTTGGTGAGTCGGTCCACTATTACCCACACTGCATCTCTCCCACTTGGACTCTTGGGAAAATCCGTGACGAAGTCCATAGTGATGTGCTCCCACTTCCACTCTGGAATCGGAAGTGGTTGCAATAATCCTGCTGTCCTCTGGTGCTCCGCCTTCACTTGTTGACATACCAGACATTTAGCTACAAAGCGAGCTATCTCTCTCTTCATCCCATGCCACCAAAAATGCTGTCGTAAGTCACGATACATCTTGGTGCCTCCAGGATGAATAGAATAGATCGAACTATGAGCCTCTGCCATCAGCTCCTGTCGAATCTCTCCATTTGGAACATAAAGACGATCACCACATCGTAATGTCCCATCCTCATGAATGCGTAATCCGGTCTGTTCTCCGGCCTCTGTCCTTTCCTTTAGTCTCCTGAATCTGGCATCTGTAGGCAAAGCTGCCTTAATCCTCTCTACCAATGATGATTGAACTTGTAAGTTGGCTAGTGTCCCATCTGCTCCGGGTAATATCACTTCAATGCCAAGTTCTTGCAAGTCCTCCAATAGTTCCCTCTGTACTGTCAAGAAGTAGGCTGCTGGCTTCCGGCTTAATGCGTCTGCTACCACGTTAGCCTTGCCTGGATGATAATGTAGCTCTATCTCGAAATCTTTCATCAACTCGAGCCATCGACGTTGCCTCATATTTAACTCCTTCTGCGTGAAGACGTACTTGAGGCTTTTGTGGTCTGTATAGATTTCCACTCGTTCCCCATATAAGTAATGTCTCCATAGCTTCAGAGCAAATACAACGGCTGCAAGTTCCAAGTCGTGAGTTGGATAATTCTTCTCATGCACTCGTAACTGCCTAGATGCATATGCAATCACCTTGCCATGCTGCATCAATACGCATCCCAAGCCTTTTCCTGATGCGTCACTGTAGATCACGTAACCTCCTGATCCTGACGGAATCGCCAATACTGGTGCTGTAGTCAGTCGCTTCTTCAACTCTTCAAAGGCTGCTTGACACTCGTCAGTCCATATAAATTCCTGATCTTTACAGGTCAGACGAGTCATAGGTGCCGCTATCCTTGAGAAGTTTTCCACGAACCGTCGGTAATATCCCGCAAGTCCAAGGAAACTCCTCACCTCTGCTGCTGATTTAGGAACAGGCCATGTCTCAACTGCTGAGATCTTCTCTGGATCAACAGAAATGCCATCTCCTGTAACAACATGTCCAAGAAATGAAACTCTGTCCAAGAAGAACTCACATTTGCTGAGTTTAGCATATAACTGCTCTCCCCTCAAAGTCTCTAGAACAATCCGCAGATGCTCCTCGTGCTCCTCGTGGCTCTTCGAATAGACAAGTATATCATCTATGAAGACGACCACGAACTGGTCCAAGTACTGGTGGAAGACTCGATTCATCAAGTCCATAAAGATCGCTGGAGCATTGGTCAATCCAAATGGCATGACCAAAAACTCGTAGTGTCCATATCTTGTTCTGAATGCGGTCTTCGGAATGTCCTGCTTCCGTACCTTCACTTGGTGATATCCCGATCTCAAATCTATCTTCGAGAATACCTTAGTTCCACTGAGTTGATCAAACAGGTCATTAATGCGTGGCAATGGATATTTGTTCTTCACTGTCACGGCATTCAAGGCCCTGTAATCAATGCACATACGCACTGACCCATCCTTCTTGGGTACAAACAACACTGGTGCTCCCCAGGGTGATGCACTCGGTCGGATGAAATATTTCTCTTCTAGCTCTTTTAACTGTGCCTTCAGCTCGTCCATCTCCTTCTTCGCCAGTCTGTAAACATGCGATGCTATAGGTGCTGATCCGGGTGCTAGTTCAATTGAAAACTCTACGTCTCGGTCTGGGGGTAGTCCTGGCAAATCCTCTGGAAAGACGTCTAGAAATTCTGAAATAATAGGGTGATAGACAACATCGTCCATTGCGAGCTGCATACCATCAAAGATTTTTGTGGATCCTCGGGCAAACTCAAGTTCAGGCTGGCCAGGTACCTTAAAAAGAATGCTTCCTCCAAAGCAATCGAAGAAAGCGTGGTTCTTGCTCAGCCAGTCCATTCCAAGCACAATATCAAAAGACGGCATAGGAAGGACTAAGAGTTGGGCGTTCATCTCTCTGCCACGTATCACTATAGGGCCCGATCTACAAACTCGAGTAACTGGTACAACTCCTCCTCCGGTAAGAATTCTAACACAACTAGATAATGGTGTAGAAGCAATGTTGTGTTTGGCAATAAAATTAGATGATATGAATGAGTGGGTGGCTCCCGTATCAAATAATGTCACAGCGGGAAAAGTAAAAGCAAGGGTAATACATGCTATGACATCCACCTCATGATCCATGTCATCTACCTCCATTGCAAAAGCTCGTCCGTTCCTCTGTGGTTGTCCATGTCCAGTCCTCATATACTGCTCCTCCTGAGTGGGTAGCGGTGGTCCTCTCTGAAATCCTCCTGATGCTGGGGGTCGAGGTGCTCCCGGTCCGGTCATCTGCTGGGCTGGCTTCGGTGCTGGAAGCGCTAATCTCTGAACTGGCGGTGGAAGTGCCTGCTGCATGGGGCAGTCTCTCGCCAGGTGCTGTCCAGAGCCACATCTCTTACACTGACCCAAGCGAGTCCGACAATCTCTCGAAATATGTCCGATCTTCCCACAATAATGACATTGGGGTTTTTCCGGAATCTGGTACGGTCCGGCTCTGTGTTGCTGATGCTGTTGTGCCAAGGGGCGTCTGATAGGTCCTCCCTGTTGTGTCCTGGCTGGTCCCTGCTGTATCCTTGCTGATCCTTGTTGTGTCCTCAGCTGAGCTCCCCTTCCTCTGCTAATGGTTTCCTGAAATCTGGCCTCTGTCAGTAGCTCAGCATAAGAGACTCGGGACTGCGAGCTTGTATAATGTTGAAGCTCCTGGGTCAGTCCTCGATGAAATCTCTTAGCCTTAGCCAAGTCATTTGGTATCAAAGCAGCGCCATATTTGCTGAGTCGACTAAACTCGGCATCATACTCGTCCACGGTTCGGTTCCCTTGCTCCAAGTGAAGAAACTGATCATACAAGGTATCCCTGACAGTGTCCGGAAAGTACTTCCCCTCGAAGCACTCCAAGAACTGCTCCCATGTCTGGTAAGTACCCAACTGGCGCTCTATGGATTCCCACCAGTGATGGGCATTACCATCTAGAAGCGTCCGTACACCCGTCATCCATAGGTCCGTAGGTAACTGCGATGCCTCCAGTAGCTTCTGTGTGTGAGTGATCCAGCTGGTAGTCTCCTCCGGGCTCTCAGTGCCCTTGTACTGCCTTGCACCCATCTGAACAAAATCCTTTACTGATCCAACCTTAGCTCGAGGTACTGGAGCTAGTGTTTGGGCTGGTACAGTAGCATGTGCAGCCATCCTCTCCAGTGCTGCCATAAATTCTTGTCTCTGTTCGGCTGCCTGCTGCCTCTGCTCGGCTGCCTGCTGCCTTTGTTCCTGTATCATCATCTGAAAGAATTAGAATATCTGCGCTTGGCCATCTTGCGGTACTGGGACAGGTGGAAGGTTCCCAATAGGTGAAGCGGGAAGGTCAGATGGAACTGGGGTGTGAGTCTGTCCATCTGGCCCCGGAAGCCTAGGAATTGTTGGGGTCCCTCCTTGAGTCTGACCATTGACTCCAGAAGTTGCGTCGCCATCAGCGGCAGTACATCCATTCTGCAAATCCATCTCTCTGCAGTTGATGTACGAAACGATTAGAAAAGTACAGGAATCAAACAGGATGCAAGTATTAAATAGGAAGGATGAATTTCAATCAAGCGTGGATGAGATCCTTATACTCTATTCCTATTACGCAGGCTTGTTCGGTACAGTTACGTAACCGAGACAATATATTCTTGACCTGCATGGACCACCCCAAAAACATGTCACGCCCCAGTCCCAAATACGTAGGACTAGGAATACGTAACACGCCAGCCGTATGTATACGAACTCCAATATATGGAAACCATATACACACGTACGCTGTACATGAATATCCAATCCACAGTGGTAAATATAAGTCATAACAAGTCACACGCAGTTCTATATCTCATCCACAACACCAATAATAGAATAAAGGAAATCAATAACTGAATATCAAAGAAGTAGTCTCAAATAGTAATCTCAAAGTGCAATAGTCGGGTGGAAACAAATCCACTGCAAATCGACTATAATAAACTACTAAAGGGAGAAGAGAATAAACTCTAATATAAGAATAAATGTCTAGAAAAGAATAGCAACTAAAATCTCTAAACAGCTGCAAATGAATCACATATAATCAGAAGGTAAGATCTCCTCAGGCTGATAGGTAGCATCAGGTCCAGGTCCATACTCCTGCGGGTACTCCTGCTCACCTATATCTGGAAGGGACCAGGTCCTCAGAGGGACGTAACAAGATACAAAAAGCATATGCCAATAAAGTACTGAAAATAAACATCCATGGGGTCGCCTAACCATCTAAGTGAATGCAGTTAAGAACACCTTTCCCCACAAGTGAGCTATCTGACTGAAAACTGGGATTTGGCATGGTTCTCTTTTGAAGAGCCAGGGGCCTAAAAGGCACGTCGTCTTTTGAACGCCGGTGGCCCGCCTGATAGTACATAATATATAGTGGTCATCATCACCCGTATCTCCAGCGGAGAATCCGGGCTTCACAGAAAAAGTGCAAAGGAGCTCAAATGCGGTACTTGTTGTTCTCCCCACCCAATGCTCTAAGCATGTCATGTCCATGACACGATAAACCTCTAATAACCGCCAGGTCTACTAGCATGCAAAGTTTCTATTGGCAGTTATCCCTATCCGTCGCACGACCTATACGTACCAGTGGCCAGCCGAGTACGCAAGTCCGTGTCCTACATGTGACTCACACTCGTGTAAGAATAGTGTCATGGCCAATGAAACATAAATGCCTCATGAAGATGGGGTAGTCTCATAAAGTAGGTACAATGCATGTACATAAATAAAAACATAGTACGACGACACCGTCGTTGCACCCAAGTTTTCTTGGACGCGCAGTTTATATAGCAGTTAAAATAAATGAACTAAATAAGCAGAAAATAAATATGCATGCCTCATATGGAACGTAAAAACAGTACAATGGCAAGGTATACTTGCCTGGCAAGAAATCTGTAAAGTGTACGCGCCCAAATATCAAGGACACTGAACCTGGAGCTAAGGACTCCGAACAAACGTCTCCGGATGCTGAAATAAACATCACCAACGTTTCCGGAATGAGCAAAATAGCTAAAAAGCACATCCCTTTCGTCCAATTTGGACACAGGAGCAAAACAGTAATTTCGGGTAAAAGTGGGGTCCACGTGTGGCCCACTTTGCACCGAAAAGCGTGCCGAGGGTAACAGTCTCTAAATGGGACAAACTATGGGTCAAACAACTCTAAATGTCAATACGAACCCAACGGTATGTCCAAATTTGGATTCCGATGAGCCGAACAAAATTTGGTCCAAAAAGTCAACTGTGGGACCCGCCAATTGGCGATTTGGTCAACCGTCTCAGAATCGCGTGACATTTGGGTCACAGGACCAGCGCGTTACCACGAGTCCAGTGGCGCAAGTTTCGTCGCAATCTGACAAACGTGCACAAAATACGTGCGAGTTCCACAAAAGTGGCGACACGAGATGTGTCCGCGGATACGGCCTGATTCCGGCGCGCACACGCGTCCGAATCAGTCCCCACGAATTTTCACGTGTCCCGTTATGCTGTGTGCACCATTTGGTACACTTGGCACACGGCGGGGCGGTCCCGTTTGGCGGGGCGCGCTCCGATCTCCAACTTTTGGAAAACCGGAAAAAGTGGGTGCGCACAGTTTTGTGACGAACATAACTATGTCCACAGTAACTATTAGCCTAGGGTTATTTTACAGAAATTAAACTAGGTCATGTATTCTACAGGTATCAAAAAGAATCATCGAATTCGGATCTCTGTGGTGGGAGATACGAACTCGACAATACGGGTGGTCAATCTGGAATTCTGCGATTGCAGAATTCTGCCTGTCCGTCCATTTTGGACGCTGATTTACACCTAGGGGCAAACATTTTCCGAAGTTGACTATAAAACAAATACTGGAGAGGGTTGAGGGAAGATCATACCTATGAAAACGGATCAGCGTTTGGTCGAGCGAGTCAACAGGAATTCGTGCCAGAGCGAAGGAGCCTCGAGTGGGAGACTATAGTTCGCGATGTCGGCGTCGACGGGATGGTTGGATGGCTTGGGGAGGCTTCTCTGGCTGTGTTGACGGCTCTAGATGGGAAGAGAAGTCTGGAGTTTCTAGGTTAGGGTTTTAGAACTAACTATATATATATATATAATATATATTAAGAGAGAGAGAGGGGAAGGAGCGGCGGGTCCGCGGGTGAATAGTCGCTGAATGGTCTCGGGTGCTAATGGGATCTGTGAATAGGATGAATAGAAGCGGTCTCCTTAGCAGCAAGTGTGCGGCTTAGCACAAGGTTGCTTCCTAAGGAACTCTAAGTAAGTAAGATTATTATTATTATATATACTTATTATATTAGTATTATTATTATATACTATTTAACTCTTTCTATTCTTTTCTTTCTTTCTTTATAAATATATATATACATATATATATATATTTGTATATACATATATATTATATATATATACTCTTAAGAAAATTTATAGCTTAGGGTAATGCACATCGTTAGGCTAGCAACTGTTCAAGGGGTCCCCTACATGGAATAAAATCCGAAAAATTCCTGATGGTCCCACAAGTCCTCTAAGGGCCCGAACACCTAATATAAAAAATTATTAAAAATCTATTTCTCCTATTTAGACCTAATTACTATAATTTAATTAATAATTAATAAATAAAAGGGTTTATACGATTTTCTAGGAAGGGGTTTTACACCCTCGTATATTTAAACCTGTTGCAACTAACTTGTATCTTCTTGGCAGGGAAGGCAGAGTAAGTATTGTACAGGTAGTTCAGACGGGCAGGTAAATGTCACCGAGCGGTGGCAGGTTATTTCATTAATTTTTATATCTATTGCTTACTGTAAAATAAACTTAGGCAAGTTAGAAAGACCACAATAATATGCATGCTTCATTAGAACAACGTGTTGATTGGTATAGTTGGGTTAGCTTTCTTCACCAGTACATTTTGATGTACTGGCCCTCGTTGAAACAGGTTTCCCGTGCTAAGAAGAACCAAGCGAGGAGCAGAAGTCAATCCCCCAATCCAGTCCAGTTGTAGGCACATCTTGATCTGTGCCACCCTTTGAAGTATTTTGAAGATAGAAGCTAGCAACCCAAGCAATTATGCAGCTTCATGAAAAGACCATCGTTCGACCCGGAGGTCGTATATTTTGAGTTTAGTAAGGGATGTAATGTACAGGACTGCTATCTCTTTTTGTGTCAATACTTTTATAAGCCCATGGAGGCAACCTTATGACTCAGTTCAAGAAGTTTGTAATAGATGTTCATATTATCAATAAAAAAGAACTTTTCAATGCTTCAATTTGCGTTTAAATTTATCTGCGTACTCTGAATATGTGCTCGCTATGCAAAATAAAATACTAAGCCTTGTGCGGTGCGCAACCTAGGCCCGCACGGTGATCCCGCCTGTACGGGGGACGACTATCGATTCCACAAAATTTGGGGCATGACATGTTGGTATCAGAGCACAGCTTCAAAGTTTCTTTGACTCTTGAACTAGAAATTTTCCCTTAACGATAAATCCATGTGCGAACTCCTGAACTCATTAAGGCTAAAATGAGATACGTTCATGCAATAAGTCCATAATACATTAAGATCCTGATGTAAATTACCTTCTTTTGAAAGAATGGCTCAAGCGCAATCCTCAGCGCTAGCACCAAGCGAGACACAAGCTCAGGAGAGCAGCTCTGGCACATCAGGAAGCTCTCGGAGCCAACGGGGCATGTCTCGAACCGATCCGCTTCAGCAAGTGATGCAAATATTGGAAGCACAACGACAGAGAGATGATGTCCGCCAAGCCAAGTTCGAGAGTAATCTAGAGGCCCGACTCTCAGTCCAACAAAAGCAGGTAGATACCCTGCAGCAACTTGTTCAGACTTTGGCCTCCAACCAGTCCGCAGCAACAGCAGCGACTCTGGTGGAATAACCTATACTTGAAGTCGAGACACCATTGTAGAAGCATGAAAAATACGCTAGAGAATCATACGCGTAAAACTCTCAAACATGCAGGCAGCCACATAAAACAGACTCCAGCACTGGGAGGCGTAAGACATGACTTCAGAGCCATGGGCGTATAGCAGAGCTTTAACGTTATTCAGCATAAAATATAGCTCCAAAACAACCCGCGTAATACAGTATTTCCAGACTGCTTTATGGCATAAAAGGTGGCTACCCCCCTACAGCGTAAAACCTATCTGCTTTTAATGCAGCGAAAAGTTGTACGAGAAACTCTGAATATTCCTCGAATGAACCTGTCAGACAGTACAATAAACCTGACTCCTAACAAAGAGTACTGCACGACTATCAAGAGGACGGCTGTAATGATGATCCTATACAGAGCCTCAGACTATCGTTTAGTGACAAAGCCTTGAATTAAGACGTCGTTTACGCATTCAAGGAATATGCTGCCTACTTTACACAGGCAGACATGAGCTTTTACGCTTAGGACGAGACGAAACCAACCGCCACGTCAAAAGCTGCTCTTCGTACATAACTCGAGGCACGCCTCTGCAGTTAATACGCGAGATAGGGGCAGATCTCTGCATTTAATGTACGAGATTTTGTTCTATTTCCAATGACTGGGAGAGCTATAATTAGGGCTAATACGTCCACATCACCATCCCTGCACATTATGCCATCAGGCTATTTTCAGCTATAGGAGTACGCCGTATGTTATCTCCTCGAAATACGCCGACCTGGCTATTTTCAATCATAGGAGTACACCGTATGCTATCTTCTCGAAATACGCTAACTCAGGCCATATTTGCAAAGATGCGTGATAAGGCTATTTGGCCCAGAATACGCTCAAGACCCCAGTCAACATCAAGTTTTATGTGCTACTTGGCTTCTATGCCAATATGACAGCTATTTGTCTTCTATGCCAACATGACAGCTATTTGGCTTCTATGCCAACATGATAGCTATTTGGCTTCTACGCCAGTATGACAGCTATTTGGCTTCTACGCCAGTATGACAGCTATTTGGTTTCTACGTCAGCAAGAAAACTACTTGGCTTTTACGCCAAAATTGGCTTCTACACCAATCATCTCTACGCGAGAGGCAGTTACCTATATGGCTTGCATGTCATGATCTTCGCAGCAGTTATACGCGTCACCTCATAATGGGACACGCGTCACACGAGAATTCAGGAGATCATTCAGACGTGGGTAGCAGTTATCATAACCGTCGCATAAAGAGTGCAACACTCTCCACTGTTTGACTTCTACGTCGACTGGACGGTGCAACTGGGCTCTATAAATAGAAACCCCTATTAACATAGAAAAGGATCAATTTTTTAAGAGAGAAGAGTCTAGAGCACAGACAGATAGTAGTGATTGGAGACTTTGGCACCGAGCATCCAATCCCTCTTGCGATCTCTGAAGCTTCTCCTTCTTCTACAGTACTTCTTCGTCATCGTGTGGTCCAAGGGACAAAGTGATCGACCGCAGATCAGACTCCTATAGCAATATTTCCCCATAATTAAATTTTTGTACTTAACATCCTCGTATAGGATTAATTGTACTTCTTTTTCTTGTTTGTAAACCAAAGAAAGGGTTTCGTATAAACCTAATTTTATTTCTTGCGTTTATTATCAAACACAAGATGGTGACTCTGCTGGGGACTACTTTCTCATCTGACGAGAAAGTCATTGCTCAATACGATGTTGTATCCGTCGGATCAACGAAGAAGACTTTGGTCGTTCAATTCGACTAATCTGCTTATGAAGACATGCTTCACGCAGGGGGTAGCTCTCATTCCCTCTCTGTCCAGGACAACAGAAAGCTGCATAAAGTATGGATGCCCCGGACATCCTCTACCCTTCCTGCAGGCTCTCTTTCTCCGATCAACAAGGTTACGGCATCCCAACCTTTACGCTCTGTGCGTAAAAACTCGTCTCCCGTCTGTGATATGGCAGACAAAGCTTCTGGCAATGCCTCAGCGCCAATCCAGAAGTATATAATGCGCCCTGCGCATAAAAACCTGTCTCTCGTCGCTGACGTGGCTGACATAATTTCTAGCAATGTCTCAGCGCCAAGTCAGAAATTTCAAACGCGCCCTGCGCATAAAAACTCGTCTCCCGTCGCTTACGGGGCAGACGTAGTTTCTGACAAGGCCTCAGTGCCAAGTCATAAATTTCAAATGCGCTCTGCGCATAAAAATACATCTCCCGCCTATAAGGAGGCAGATGGTCCCTGCAATCACCGTAAGGGAAAACAAATGGCAAATTTCTCGACCTCTCAACTTTTACGCCATTAAGAAAAGAATTTGTCCGCTCTTCAGATTACGCAGAATGTTGATGGCCGTTTGAGGACTTCCTCAGTTTTACACCAATCTGTGCAAAGCTTCAGATTATGCCAGGACCAGCCCCTCTGCGTAAAGAAGGCCCAGTTTGTGGATAGATACGCTCCTTATGGATCATGTGCTATGTCACTACCACTTTTCCATATAAGGGCATTTGTGTAATTTAACTATTTTAAATAATTATGAATTTAATTAATTGCTGAGTTTTGTAACTAATTATATTATTATTAGTAATGTTTAGTTTTAGGTCAAACCCTAGAACTCATTAGGACAGACCCTAGTGAGTCAACCCTAATTGTAAACCAGTTCTAGTGAAAACCCTAGAATTCTAATTTTAGGTTTGGACCTCAAACCCTAGAAGGCCTAAACCTGAGTTAATTAGGTTCTACATGAGAGGGCCAGGGGGTTTAACCTAAAAATGACTAGGCATGGAAACCCTAAACTAGGTTTAATATAAAAGGAAGCTTCTCACAAAGCCATCCTTCATGTAGAAAAGAGAAACCCTAGCCTCCATCAAGAGAAACCATCTCCCCACCCCAAAATTTTGAAATCTAGCCCTAGGTTCCATTTTCTCCTCCTCCAAAGTAAGGAAAGCAAGGAACGTGGGTCGAGAAGCCTTGGAGAAGAAGAACCTCCATTGAAGAAGCCATCTCCCTAGGTAAAACCCTATTTCTATTCATTTTAATTCTGTTTTCTGTTGTTCATACCCATTAGGAAACGCCCTTGCTGTGTAGTTTTGATTTTAGGGTTTCGATTTGGGTTTTAAGTGTCCCCAACATTGTTTTCCCCAATTATCAGGAACCCTAACCCTAGGTATTTGTATGTAGACTGATTTCATCACATATGTGTAGGTTGAACTCGATTCTTAGGGTTTTGATTGGGAACTTAGGGGTTTGTATGTAAATCGGTTTTTCTGCACACTTTGTATTTGTGGAAATGGTTATTAGGGGCTGCTTATCTCGATATATAAATTCTGCATGTTGATATACATAAATCTATATACATAAATATCTTGTATGGGTTTTGATATATATATATGCTTAAGTATGTAGATGAGTTGTGTGTTTGGGGGAGAATGCACGGTGGGGGAAGTAAACTGTGTGCCAGTTTTCAGAACTGTGCTGTGTACATCGATGGGGAAGGATCTGTGAGCAGTCGGGTTGGGAAATTGAGCACAGTTAGGCATTAACTGTGCAGTCGGGTGGAGTTGTGCTGTGTACCAGATTCTGTGAGTAGCTGTGTTCTCAGTATATTTGAATTGGATGAGTACACTATGACCTACTACCTGAAACTGATACATTTGTGAGCCTAGTGTATTCATTATGCAGTGTGTATGAGAAGGGGGGCAGAGTCAGTAGGACTTTGGTTTTGCACTATGGTTAGATGAGTTTCAGTATTTTGTTGTGGGTTTAGTGTCAGTAATCTACCCATGTATCTAGATCTATATTTCTTGTGTGTAAGGGATAAGAATTAGTAGCAATTACTGTGTATCCCTATGTTATTTCCTATGTTATTTCCTGTGTGTCCCAGAGCTTATGTACTTGTGTACCCAGACCTATATTCCTGCGTGTAGGTGTGAAGACTGAGTGAGAAATTCTGAGGTATGTGCAGTGTGTATGTGTGTATCCTAGTTTCCTTTAAGACTAGAGAACCTGTGAGATAATATACATAGGTGTGTGAGTCCCTGTGTCAGCAAACTGTGTGTGTGAGTGATGTATTAGCAGTTCAGAAACTGTGGTTGAGGGTAACTGTGTCTGTGTGTATTAGGGTGCCAGTGAGTTCACTGTGTGAAATGTTATTATATGTGTGTATTAGCTATGTGAAACTGTGAGTGTAGTATAAGTGTGTATCAGGGAGTTATGGGTGTGTGTGTATACTAGCACTGAGTGTGTGCAATTTTTGAACTGAGTAGTGATTCTCAGTGAGGGAATGGTGTCTGTGCTTGTGCACACAGTGCCATTTCAGTCTTAGAGTTATGTGTCAGTGTAAGGGTTTTGGTGAGTGTATCAGGTTTTGGGTTGGCACAGTTGGGGGCATATGGAGAATTCTGTGATGAGGCTTGGAGTTTAGGTTTTGATGTTGAGTTTTATACAACACATGAACATATGTTGGTATGTACCTAGGGGAGGAAAACTAATATTTTGAATATGGGTAAATGTTAAGATATAAGATATGTTAAGGTATAAAGTGGTTAGTGTCAGTAATATTTTTATAGGTAATATAGTTATGGTAATTATATACTAGTGTTATAGAAGTTCATATAGTGTATCAAGATGCCTATTGTAGGTAAGCTGGTGGGTGTTACCAAGGTATTAGTATAATGTAATAGGGTAGGTATTAAGTCCTAGGTGAGATATTAGTTATAGCTTAATACAAGTATATTTATAAGTCATATATATAGTATTACGAGTCACTATATAGTCTATATAGCTATATGATACCTAGTAACTAGATACTCATGAGATGGACCTAGAAACCTAGTCACAACCTAGTACCAACTAGTATAGCCTGGAAATCAACCTAGAAACCTAGGTGTAGACTGATACTACCAAGAATTTACTATTCAGACCTAGTTAGACCTAGGAAACACTTACTTACATTTTTACCTAATTATCATTCAAGGACATTATTTTGACATTGATATCTTATTTAGGTCTTTGTGATCCCACTTTGGACATCGATCCTCACACCTTGCTCAGGACCACAGGCGAGTACATTCTCTGACAGTTTTCATTGTTAATTACTTCTATAAATTGTAGTGTATTACATACTTGATTCCGACACTGTGGATACACGAGTTAGCACCCTAGATCCCCATCATGAGGAGTCGTGATTGGAATCCACCATGCTAGCTGGGGATGGGGAACTATTAGTAGATTATGTGATCATATCCAAATCCTTACCATGCATCATAGCTCACCCCACTTCTCACGTCGAGTGCGGCCTGACCATCATCATGCTTCATAGCTGTTATATATGATTAGCCTGACCATTATCATGCATCATAGCTAACCATATGGTTAGCCTGACCTCCAAGAATCATAGCTAATCATATATAACCAGCCTGATCTAGTCCCAAGCCGATCACATAATAAACTAATATTTCAAACACTTAGTTAGATGTTTATCTTTATTCAGATTCATTGTTCTAGCATTCACTATTTATTGTTCATTGCTAGATGCTCTGTTGCCTATTTCATTTCTCCTGTACTTCTTATTTTCAGCATTTATTTCCATCTTGTATCTCTTACACTGTTTATAGATTTTGTCAATTTAATGAAACTGCTGTTAGTGCTTGTGCTTCGCTCCAATCCTGACTGGATAACATTTTTCAGAGGACCTGGAGGATCTTTGCCCCACTCATTACGGCCCAGGATTAGAGGGTGATTTCACTCCAGAAACCCCAGAGGAGTTGCCTAGCCTAGAGGAGAACGTACCTGGCTGCTCTTAGACTATTTTTTTTGCATTATTGTTTTAGACTGAGACTGAGATGTATTTATTATTTTGTGACTTTGTGAGGTCATTTAGACCCAGGATTTGAGTTGGATTATTGTGGTTGGTTTTTATTAGAACTCTTTTCTATTCTCATCGTGCTATGATTTCTATTAGCTTGTGATTGAGTATATCATAGAACTGTAGATTGTTATTATTGTCCTCCGTACAGAGTTGAGATTATTGACAGGATATATTATGTTTAGACCTAGACAGCGTTCTACCGCCGATGCTGCGGCGTAGGCTGGACGTACCCACGACTCATGCCCAAATTCCGGGTGCGGGTCGTGACACGTTTTTAGTGGTGGCCCATGCAGGTCAGTAGTCGAGTCCTAGAACCGCATTAGAGCGATATCGTAGTGGTGCTCGCTTAGAGTATTACTACGAGCCTGTTTTAGGAAATAGGAATTAGACCGAGGATATGCTCAATCACAATTAGGAAATTCTGATTCTTATGACATTACTCTTAATAATTTTTCCTTTAAAATTTTTCTGTCCTTCCTTGATGATATCGTATCTATTGCCTTAATTAAATCTTTCGATCTGTCTTCAGGATGCCGCCAAGAAGGTCCCAGAGACTCGGAGCAGCAGATTCAGAGAGGTCTGCCACCTCTCGCCCTGCCGGACAGACATTCGCAGCACCTCCTACATCTCCAGTACATGTGGGAGTGTCTGCAGCATTCGGGGGTCCTCCACCACCAGTTCAGAGGGTCCCCACAGCTACGACGGCACCTCCACCACCAGTTCAGTATCCAGGAGGTGTGCCCATCGATGGAGCACAGATGTTCGCCTTGATTCAGGGCATGGTCGACGCCCAGAGGACGTCGGCAGAGGCCCAGAGAGTGCAGGCTGAGGCACATCAGGCCCAGACAGAGATGATGAGGGTGAACATGGAGAATGCTCACCAAGTGGCTCTCCAGGCTGTGGAGAGGGTCACTCAGCAACAGCAGCATCCTGGTCAGCAACAACAGAGGCCAGGCACCATTGTGGACTTCAAGAGGATGATGCCTCGGGAGTTCAAGGGGACAGAAGGGATACTCTACGCCGATGATTGGCTAGAGGATATCGAGAGGAACTTGCGTTTGGCGCAGATTCCAGAGGCACTCCAGATCGAGGCCGCTGGCAGCCAGATGTTCGATATTGCCCTGACATGGTTTCGCACGGAGCCGAGACTCTTGCGCAGAGGACTTACTTGGGAGGATTTCAAGGAGCTCTTCAAGGAGAAGTTCTTTCCTGATGTCGCCCTGGGAGCTTTGGAGAGTCAGTTCCATGACTTAGCCCAGGGGAGCTCGTCCGTCGATGAGTATGCCGCGGAGTTTTCCCGCCTGAGCCGCTTCGCGCCATCGATGATTAGAGATCCGGGGGACAGGGCCCGAAAATTCAGAAAGGGGCTGACAAGGGAGATCAAGTCTCGCACGTCGGGACATCGCACAGCTACCTACGAGGGCATATTGATGGATGCCCAAGTAGCCGAGGACGACTTGGGCCTCAGGCCCAAGAGGGGACACGATGGTTCCGGAGGAGCAAACAGTAGTACGGGACCGGGCAAACGTCCACACTTTCAGCAGCAACAGCAGAGACCCTTTCAGCAGCAGCATCAGGCACCAGCCCGAGGGCAGGTCCAGCAGCAGCAACAGAGACAGAACCAGCCCGCCATCCAGTGTGCTTACTGTGGGAAGATGGGACATACTAGAGATATCTGCAGGAAGAGATTGGGCTCATATTTGTCCTGCGGATCGACGACACACCAGCTGAAGGATTGTCCTACCTTTCGTCCAGGTCAGGGTGGAGCAGCCGCCCAGAGAGGATCAGACAGGGTGCCTACCGCACCAGGAGGCCAACAACAGAGGGGACCACTTCCACCGTAACATCAGAAGTTCGCCCAGCATCAGCAGCAGAGAGGTGCACCCCAGGGGCGAGCATACGCCATGGCAGTCGAGGAGATCGAGCCAGCAGGAGACTTGATCACAGGTTTGGTTCTTCTCGATTGTATTCCCGCATTTACCTTATTCGACTCTGGCGCTTCCCATAGTTTTGTGTCTGTATCATATGCACTTCGACATCATTTAGACACAGAACCATTAGCTAGGACTTGCAAGATTATGACTGGTGGAGGTATTATCCTAGTCCGTGATCACTGCAAGGACAGGAGAGTGTCAGTAGGAGGCCGAGAGTTGAGCGTGAGCTTACTTGTCATGCCACTTCCGGAGTACGATATTGTACTCGAAATGGACTGGTTGAGTAGGCATCATGCTACTATAGATTGTCATAGAGACAGAGTATTATTTAGACCACCAGGAGAGCCGGAGTTTGAGGTCGTCAGAGGAGCAGCGGAACTGAGCAGGGGCACATTTTGCGGAACCAGGGCAGAAGAAGAGGAGTTGCCACATCCTCTGATAGCGGAGTTCCTGGATGTATTTCCAGAAGAGTTGCCAGGCTTGCCGCCAGACAGAGATGTTGAATTCTCTATAGACTTGGTTCCAGGAGCGGAGCCCATTTCACAACATGTCTATAGAGTCAACAACAGCGAGCTGGCAGAACTGAAGAAGCAAGTTGAGGAGCTGCAGGATAAAGGCTTCATCAAATCTAGTTCATCACCATAGGGAGCTCCGGTATTGTTCGTACCGAAGAAGGACGGCACGGTGCGTATGTGCATTGATTATAGAGCTTTGAACAATATCACTATCAAGAACAAGTACCCGCTGCCGAGGATAGATGATCTTTTCGACCAGTTGAGCGGGGCGAGGGTGTTTTCAAAGATAGATTTGAGGTCAGGCTATCACCAGGTGAAGGTAAAGAGAGAAGACACGCCGAAGACAGCTTTTTGGACCAGATACGGCCAGTTTGAGTTTATGGTAATGCCATTTGGTTTAACCAATGCACCGGCAGTATTCATGAACTTGATGAACAAGGTGTTCCACCAGTACCTTAACAAGTTCATGGTGGTGTTCATCGACGATATTCTTGTGTATTCCAAGACACCGGAGGAGCACGAAGAGCACCTGAGATTGGTCTTAGAGACTCTCAGGAGGGAGAAGCTGTACGGGAAACTCTCTAAGTGTGAATTCTTCCTTGACAAGGTCGAATTTCTTTGGCATGTGGTATCGGGTGACGGAATCTCGGTAAACCCAAAGAAGATCGAGGCAGTGGAGTTGTGGGCTACCCCCAGTTCGGTAGCTGAGATCAGGAGTTTTCTCGGGCTAGCAGGATACTACAGGAGGTTTGTACAAGACTTCTCCAAGATTGCAGCGCCGATGACCAGGCTGACTAGGAAGGATGTGGATTTTGTCTAGACGGAGGAGTGCCAGGCCGCATTTGATGAGCTGAAGAAGAAGTTGACGACAGCTCCAATTTTGACATTGCCAGCAGGGACAGGTGGTTTCACCATCTACAGTGATGCTTCAGGGAAGGGTCTGGGATGTGTTCTTCAGCAGCACGGGAAGGTAATTGCCTATGCTTCCAGGCAGTTACGCCCTCATGAAAAGAATTACCCCACCCACGATTTGGAGTTAGCAGCAGTTATCTTCGCTCTAAAGCTGTGGAAACATTATCTGTACGGAGAGCGTGTGGAGATCTTCACAGACCACAAGAGCTTGAAGTACGTATTCACACAGAAGGAGCTGAACATGAGGCAGAGGAGGTGGTTAGAGTTGATGAAGGACTTTGACATCTCATTGCAGTACCATCCAGGGAAGGCCAACGTAGTCGCCGATGCCTTGAGCAGGTATCCGATGGCTATGTACTTGACGACTGATAGACATTTGTTGGCGGATTTAGAGAGTTTGGAGATTGAGGTGTTAGTTCCCGGTACTGAGATTCAGATGTGGGGATTACAGATACAGTCCGAACTGATGGACAGGATCAGAGCTGCGCAGTACGATGATGAGGCTCTGAGGAGTATCAGGGCACAGGTTCGGATGGGATTGTCGGACGACTTTACTATCGCAGATGATGGTTCCTTACGGCACGGCACGAGGATGTGTGTGCCGAGCGGGGAGCTGCGCGAGGAGGTTTTGCAGGAGGCACACCGCTCTCAGTACTCGATGCATCCCGGTGCCAACAAGATGTATCGAGACTTGAGGGAGCACGTATGGTGGTATGGAATGAAGCGCGAGGTAGCACGCTTCGTATCCCGGTGTCTAGTGTGCCAGCAGGTAAAGGCAGACCGGCAGAGGCCAGGTGGTTTGCTTTAACCTTTACCGATTCCAGAATGGAAATGGGAGCACGTGACCATGAATTTTGTTTCAGGGCTTCCACGTTCTCCAGGAGGGAAGGACGCGATTTGGGTCATCGTGGACAGGTTGACCAAATCAGCCCATTTCTTACCTTTTAAGGTGGGCACGTCGACAGAGAAGCTAGCAGAGATGTACGTATGTCAGGTCGTTAGGCTTCATGGAGTTCCTGTGAGCATCATCTCGGATCGGGATAGCCATTTCACTTCCCACTTCTGGAGGAGTCTGCAGGCTAGCTTGGGCACTCAGCTCAAGTTCAGTACCGCATACCACCCCCAGACAGATGGGCAGTCTGAACGGACTATTCAGACTCTCGAGGATATGCTACGCACTTGTGTTTTAGATCTCGGAGGTTCCTGGGAGAATCATCTGCACCTGGTAGAGTTTGCTTACAATAACAGCTACCAGGCCAGCATCGAGATGTCACCATTTGAGGCTCTTTATGGACGGAGGTGTCGTACACCGCTATCTTGGGATAACGTTGGAGAGAGAGCCTTGCTAGGACCAGAAATGGTCATGGATGCAGCAGAAAAGGTAAAACTCATCAGAGACAGACTGCGAGTGGCGCAGGATAGACAGCGGCATTGGGCCGACAGCCACCGTAGACCCCTTGAGTTTCAGGTATAGATTGTTGTTTTCTGGCTTGTGTTTGTTTGTTAGACTGCGTGTTGAGACTGTTTTGTTTTAGGTTGGCGATCTAGTTTTCCTACGAATTTCTCCTACGCGTGGAATGATTCGTTTTGGCAGAGGCGGGAAGCTTAGCCCACGCTACATCGGACCCTTTGGCATTCTCGCGAGGGTAGGTGCAGTGGCATATAGACTGGACTTGCCGCCTGCATTGGAGGGAGTGCATGATGTGTTCCACATGTCGCAGCTGAGACGGTACGTGGCTGACCCTAGTCACGTACTTGATTACTCGAAGATTGAGGTTGGTCCGACGCTCAGCTACCCTGAGCAGCCCGTAGAGATCTTGGACCGCAGAGAGAAGGTGTTGCGGAACCAAACTATTCTTTTGGTTCGTGTTGCATGGAGACATCACTCTCCAGGGGAGTCGACCTGGGAGAGAGAGGACGAGATGCGCGAGCAATACCCGTATCTCTTCTAGACTTGAGGTATATTTTCTTTTCAGATTCACTCTTGTTCTAGTTCAGTCCAATTTCGAGGACGAAATTTCTTTTAGGAGGGTAGACTTGTCACTACCACTTTTCCATATAAGGGCATTTGTGTAATTTAACTATTTTAAATAATTATGAATTTAATTAATTGCTGAGTTTTGTAACTAATTATATTATTATTAGTAATGTTTAGTTTTAGGTCAAACCCTAGAACTCATTAGGACAGACCCTAGTGAGTCAACCCTAATTGTAAACCAGTTCTAGTAAAAACCCTAGAATTCTAATTTTAGGTTTGGACCTCAAACCCTAGAAGGCCTAAACCTGAGTTAATTAGGTTCTACATGAGAGGGCCAGGGGGTTTAACCTAAAAAAGACTAGGCATGGAAACCCTAAACTAGGTTTAATATAAAAGGAAGCTTCTCACAAAGCCATCCTTCATGTAGAAAAGAGAAACCCTAGCCTCCATCAAGAGAAACCATCTCCCCACCCCAAAATTTCGAAATCTAGCCCTAGGTTCCATTTTCTCCTCCTCCAAAGCAAGGAAAGCAAGGAACGTGGGTCGGGAAGCCTTGGAGAAGAAGAACCTCCATTGAAGAAGCCATCTCCCTAGGTAAAACCCTATTTCTATTCATTTTAATTCTGTTTTCTGTTGTTCATACCCATTAGGAAACGCCCTTGCTGTGTAGTTTTGATTTTAGGGTTTCGATTTGGGTTTTAAGTGTCCCCAACATTATTTTCCCCAATTATCAGGAACCCTAACCCTAGGTATTTGTATGTAGACTGATTTCATCACATATGTGTAGGTTGAACTCGATTCTTAGGGTTTTGATTGGGAACTTAGGGGTTTGTATGTAAATTGGTTTTTTTGCACACTTTGTGTTTGTGGAAATGGTTATTAAGGCTGCTTATCTCGATATATAAATTCTGCATGTTGATATACATAAATCTATATACATAAATATCTTGTATGGGTTTTGATATATATATATGCTTAAGTATGTAGATGAGTTGTGTGTTTGGGGGAGAATGCACGGTGGGGGAAGTAAACTGTGTGCCAGTTTTTAGAACTGTGCTGTGTACATCGATGGGGAAGGATCTGTGAGCAGTCGGGTTGGGAAATTGAGCACAGTTAGGCATTAACTGTGCAGTCGGGTGGAGTTGTGCTGTGTACCAGATTCTGTGAGTAGCTGTATTCTCAGTATATTTGAATTGGGTGAGTACACTACGACCTACTACCTGAAACTGATACATTTATGAGCCTAGTGTATTCATTATGCAGTGTGTATGAGAAGGGGGGCAGAGTCAGTAGGACTTTGGTTTTGCACTATGGTTAGATAAGTTTCAGTATTTTGTTGTGGGTTTAGTGTCTGTAATCTACCCATGTATCCAGATCTATATTTCTTGTGTGTAAGGGATAAGAATTAGTAGCAATTACTGTGTATCCCTATGTTATTTCCTATGTTATTTCCTGTGTGTCCCAGAGCTTATGTACTTGTGTACCCAGACCTATATTCCTGCGTGTAGGTGTGAAGACTGAGTGAGGAATTCTGAGGTATGTGCAGTATGTATGTGTGTATCCTAGTTTCCTTTAAGACTAGAGAACCTGTGAGATAATATACATAGGTGTGTGAGTCCCTGTGTCAGCAAACTATGTGTGTGAGTGATGTATTAGCAGTTCAGAAACTGTGGTTGAGGGTAACTGTGTCTGTGTGTATTAGGGTGCCAGTGAGTTCACTGTGTGAAATGTTATTGTATGTGTGTGTTAGCTATGTGAAACTGTGAGTGTAGTATAAGTGTGTATCAGGGAGTTATGGGTGTATGTGTATACTAGCACTGAGTGTGTGCAGTTTTTGAACTGAGTAGTGATTCTCAGTGAGGGAATGGTGTCTGTGCTTGTGCACACAGTGCCATTTCAGTCTTAGAGTTATGTGTCAGTGTAAGGGTTTTAGTGAGTGTATCAGGTTTTGGGTTGGCACAGTTGGGGGCATATGGAGAATTCTGTGATGAGGCTTGGAGTTTAGGTTTTGATGTTGAGTTTTATACAACACATGAACATATGTTGGTATGTACCTAGGGGAGGAAAACTAATATTTTGAATATGGGTAAATGTTAAGATATAAGATATGTTAAGGTATAAAGTGGTTAGTGTCAGTAATATTTTTATAGGTAATATAGTTATGGTAATTATATACTAGTGTTATAGAAGTTCATATAGTGTATCAAGATGCGTAGTGTAGGTAAGCTGGTGGGTGCTACCAAGGTATTAGTATAATGTAATAGGGTAGGTATTAAGTCCTAGGTGAGATATTAGTTATAGCTTAATACAAGTATATTTATAAGTCATATATATAGTATTACGAGTCACTATATAGTCTATATAGCTATATGATACCTAGTAACTAGATACTCATGAGATGGACCTAGAAACCTAGTCACAACCTAGTACCAACTAGTATAGCCTGGAAATCAACCTAGAAACCTAGGTGTAGACTGATACTACCAAGAATTTACTATTCAGACCTAATTAGACCTAGGAAACACTTACTTACATTTTTACCTAATTATCATTCAAGGACATTATTTTGACATTGATATCTTATTTAGGTCTTTATGATCCCACTTTGGACATCGATTCTCACACCTTGCTCAGGACCACAGGCGAGTACATTCTCTGACAGTTTTCATTGTTGATTACTTCTATAAATTGTAGTGTATTACATACTTGATTCCGACACTGTGGATACACGAGTTAGCACCCTAGATCCCCATCATGAGGAGTCGTGATTGGAATCCACCGTGCTAGCTGGGGATGGGGAACTATTAGTAGATTATGTGATCATATCCAAATCCTTACCATGCATCATAGCTCACCCCACTTCTCACGTCGGGTGCGGCCTGACCATCATCATGCTTCATAGCTGTTATATATGATTGGCCTGACCATTATCATGCATCATAGCTAACCATATGGTTAGCCTGACCTCCAAGAATCATAGCTAATCATATATAACCAGCCTGATCTAGTCCCAAGCCGATCACATAATAAACTAATATTTCAAACACTTAGTTAGATGTTTATCTTTATTCAGATTCATTGTTCTAGCATTCACTATTTATTGTTCATTGCTAGATGCTCTGTTGCCTATTTCATTTCTCATGTACTTCTCATTTTCAGCATTTATTTCCATCTTGTATCTCTTACACTGTTTATAGATTTTGTTAATTTAATGAAACTGCTGTTAGTGCTTGTGCTTCGCTCCAATCCTGACTGGATAACATTTTTCAGAGGACCTGGAGGATCTTTGTCCCACTCATTACGGCCCAGGATTAGAGGGTGATTTCACTCCAGAAACCCCAGAGGAGTTGCCTAGCCTAGAGGAGAACGTACCTGGCTGCTCTTAGACTATTTTTTCTGCATTATTGTTTTAGACTGAGACTGAGATGTATTTATTATTTTGTGACTTTGTGAGGTCATTTAGACCCAGGATTTAAGTTGGATTATTGTGGTTGGTTTTTATTAGAACTCTTTTCTATTCTCATCGTGCTATGATTTCTATTAGCTTGTGATTGAGTATATCATAGAACTGTGGATTGTTATCATTGTCCTCCGTACAGAGTTGAGATTATTGACAGGATATATTATGTTTAGACCTAGACAGCGTTCTACCGCCGATGCTGCGGCGTAGGCTGGACGTACCCACGACTCATGCCCAAATTTCGGGTGCGGGTCATGACATGCTACTCACATGGCTGAACTGCTGTATTTGTATGCAGAAAGAGAGTTATGATTCCCAATATCCGCGTTCTGACTAATGTAAAAAGGCAGAATAAGCCTTCTTCTTCTTCTGTTAATCCTCCGGATTTGTACGATTTCTTGATCCAGAAACGAAAAGACAAGGGATCTTCTGATATGTCTATTACACCCCCTAGGGAGCATTGTTGTAATAGTCATAAATTTGTAGTTAATTATTGTTGTTCTAAGGCAAAATGGTCAGTTTTCGACCGGTTGAACTACTCTTTGTCCCTACAGGAAGAAGAACCGACATTCTCATCGGTAAATATGGCATCGCACATTCCTAGAGGAAGGTCAAGTTCAAGATATCATCCCTCTAGAACTCCGAGCCAAAGGAGATTCGACAGGCTCCTTGAGAATATTGAAGCAGGTGTTTTTTTAAACACTCGCTCGAGGTCGCGATAATCGGCCTCATATTCTTCCGATTCTAACACCGGGGGTCGTCAATTTCCTGAATATGATACTGACTGTATAGACTCGATCTCTACAGAGATCTATACCAATCCCTCAGTAGCATCCAGAGAAATAGGAGTCTATGCCATTGGAGATGAACATGAAGAAGCTTCCCCATCAGGAAGTACGGAACAACGCTTTACTATTTTGGAAGCATCACTCAAAGAGATGCATACCATAATGCAGAGTATGCACCAAATATTGGTGACTCAATACACAGCTGTGCTTGTTCCTCCGACTCAACTACGGATGGGGGTAGATATACCATCAAGTCAGGAGCCTATTCAAAATCAAGAATCAGCTGCTCCTCAATCTCTCAACCCAGAAAATGTATTACCTTTTGTTGGGGTCACAATACAGCCGGTCTCTCACCTCTCTGTGGTCCCTTTACCAACTGAAGATCCAATGCAAGCAGTACGGGAATTAAAAGCCCAATTTGATACCCTGAAGCATAAGGATCAGCTCAAGAAGTTGGGGATCAATCAGCCATACCCTGCTATCTGGGACGAGATCGCTTTCCCACCAAAATATAAACCACAGGCTATGGTTTTGTTTGAGGGAAAGATGTCACCAAGCCAGTACATGAACTACTTCAGCATGATGACAGTATTGTTGCAAGGGAATGACGCCCTTCTCACTCGAGTGTTTAAAGGCTGTCTGTCTGGCGTAGCCTATCAATGGTACCGTAGTCTGGCGGACAATTGTATTACTTCCTTCGAAGATTTCAAGACTCTGTTCTTTTCTCGATTCTACGAGGGAGGAATGGACATGTCTATGTCATCGCTCATCGAAGTAAAGCAGAAGGAGAAGGAGAACGTTCGTACTTTTATTGAACGTTTTCGTCAGGATACTTTGCAGATGCCTCCCGGAGTTCCAAATTCTGCCTTGGTGGACATTTGCAGGAAGAACCTTCTCCCAATGATCTCGGTATTCACGGGACCATATCAGTTCCATGATTGGCCCTCGTTTATCATATCAGCAGTAGCCGCCGAAGACAACAGTCGGAAGGCGCGTGACAATGGAATCATGATCTCCACCTCTGACAAAGGGAAACGGTCATCTTCCAATAGCAACCATCCTCATGGTTCCAAAGGAAAGGAAGCTCTGGCGATTAACACGTCCAGACAATCAACCCCAGCAACTACGCAGACAAAACCTGGGTCTTCTAGACCCATAGAAGAATATTCTTTTGATGATGATGACATTCCGACCATCTTCGACTGTCTAGTCAAAAGTGGCAAGCTCACTCTCCCCGAAGTAAAGCGGCCAAATAAAGTTGGCAGTACCAATAATCTTAAGTACTGCATTTTCTACAGGTACATACATCATCCCACAAAGGCATGTTATGTACTAAAAAGGAAAATCTAGGAGTTGATCGATACCAAGGCCATCACTCTGCGTAACAGCGAGAAGACGGTCACTGCCAACATGATCTCTCTCCAATTTGGCAATCTGCCTCCTCAAGAAGTCCCGGAGGGTGTAGTACCTATCCCGCGGGTGATGATGAACATTATTAATCTCCCTCCGACCAGGGGTCAAAATCATGACCTAGTACCCTTAACTACTAAGCGTGGGGAGATCGTGTGGGTTCATCCTTATCTGGTGTCAGAGATTGAGAAAGAGACTCAAGCTGCTAAGGCTAAGTCTAAAAAGAACTCCAGATACAAACCATGCCATATGGTTACAATATCTCTGACATCAGAAGAAGAGGCTTTGGATACTGGAACCCGGTCAGGGAAAGCCTACCTCAAGGACTATGGAGGAAATCAGGAAGAAGCAACGGCAGACACTTCAGCTGCCAAGCCTTCAGAGCCTGAACCTGTTGTACAAGAGATAGGTCCTTCTAAACCAATATCGATGGACAAGGGTAAGGAGAAAGAAGTTCGTTTCGATAAACCTTTGAAGAGTATTCAAAACAAAGGTTTAGAGAAACCTTATAACTTCGACGTTTTGGCTCAATTGGCTAATACTCCAGCCAGATTGCCCATCTTTGAGCTACTCGGGCTATCAAAAGACACTCGTCAGGCCTTGATTGAAGCATTAATGCAGGCAGATGCATGCTTGACTCAGCTCAAGTCTCCCGATAAAGAGCCCGTGGCATGTCCTCAATGCCACAGTGTGATGGAAGTAGTCCCTAACATCACTTTCACTCAAGAGGACATGTTATTGAAACATAACAGACATGACAGGCCTCTTTATTATACCGGATATGTCGGCTCCATGGAGGTAGACCGGATTCATATCGATCCGGGATTGTCGATCAGCATTATCCTTCATAGTCTGCTAAGACCATTGAGGATCCCTACAAGCGAACTAGCTTACACTACCACTACAATCGTGGGCTTTAATGCCCGAAAAAGCAAGCCGTTGGGAAAGATTCGTCTGAGGATCCAAATTGGTGACCTTAGATCAGTGGCTACATGCTAAGTCATTAATTCGAAGGTGTCTTACAATATTCTGTTGGGCAGACCATGGATCCACGATCATAATATTGTTCCTTCCACTCTACATCAATGCTTCAAATATGTAGACTCCCAAGGGACAGTGAAGACAGAATTTGCTGATCTCAACCCATTCAAAGGAGTTGAGTCCTACTACTCCGATGCCATATTGCACACCCAAGACTACGTAAAGGAGGTGTCAGGCAAGACGAAAGAGGAATCCCACTGGGAGCCAGGAGAACCGTATATTGAGCAACCTCTGTCAATCCAAGTGAAAGGACGGACTACCCGTCCTAAAGTCATGGAACCCATGGCTATCCACTTGGACAGAACCAAATTAGGAGGAGGAAAGGATCCCCTAGTGATCACTCTGAACCAGAAGCCTCCACCCTTGGTCATCAACCTTCGGCACAACAAACAGCCGATTGATGTAAATACAACCGAGAATATGGTTTCTGATGATAATAAAGAACCTCTTTTCCAGTATACTGATGCTCAATTTCCTAATCAGGAATCATCCCTCCAGAATGATATAGAGCCTATAGCACAAAAATTCTTGAAAGTTATAGACTTCTATCAACCGTATGTGTGGGAAGTGGCATCAACATCTAACGTCATCACAACATATGGGCCACATGAAGATTCTATCTTTATTGTCCCACCTACCCAAAATGATTAGCATCTAATAGTCTTCGGCCGTATGCTGAATCGACCGATTGTACAAAAAGTCTCACGAGTCTGATGCTGGGAAAATGCAGGTTTTCAGATATAGCCCACAGGCCTTGAAAATCATGCAAAGCATGGGTTATGACTTAAAGTTGGAGCTAGGCCTCAACTATGGAAAAGGCAGACGAATGCCGTTGCAAGGTGATCCCTACTGTCAACGAACTCGTTTTGGGTTAGGGTATACCACATCTCTTGCAACTTTGAACAACTCTGAATCAAGCGGAGAGACTATTTCCTCTTCTCAGGATGGTTTGTTGTCCTCCGATTCAGATGATGAACTCCCACGGGTATTGTCAGCAAACACGGTATTGACATATTCTCTCAAAATAGAGGAACAAAAATCTGAACCGTTTAAAAATGAATCCTAGGCACAGCAAATGGATACATAATGGGAACTCTAGTTCGAGCAAAGAGAACCGCCCACTGAAGATAAAGTTGTCCAAGTCGATGTTGGGGATAAAATTTTACCAAAGTCGATATTTATCGGTAACAATCTTTCCCCGGCAGAAAGGGAAGAGATGATCCAACTGATAAAAGAATACATCGATGTCTTTGTATGGAATTATGAGGATACGCCAGGTCTTGATCCAAAAGTGGCTACCCATAAACTCAACATATTACCCAATTCAAAGCCCGTAAAGCAACACCAACGCCAGTTCTGCCCGAATATGATTGATGCTATTGAAGCTAAAATCAAGAAATTGGTAGCCTGTGAGTTCATCCGTGAAGAACAACATCCTAATTAGGTCGCCAATGTAGTCCCGGTTATGAAGAAAAGCAGGAAAGTTCGCATTTGCATCGACTTTCGAGATCTAAATACGGCCTATCCTAAAGATGAGTTCCCTCTTCCCATCACAGACGTCATGATCAACAACACATGCAGTTTTGAACGCATGTCTTTCATGGACGGATTCTCAGGATACAATCAGATCAAGATGCATCCTGAAGACGAGAAGCATACTGCCTTCCGTACACCACTGAAGGTATATTGCTACACAGGCATGCCCTTTGGATTGAAGAATACTGGGGCTACATATCAGCGAGCTATGAGTAACATATTTTATGAGCATCTACGCAAAAAGGTAGAATGTTATGTAGACAATATCGCTGTCAAAAGCCGCCTCAAGGATAATCACATCCAAGACTTGAAGACAATGTTCGAGTTAATGCGCCAACATCAACTCAAAATGAACCCTACAAAGTCCTTTCTCGGAGTATCCAGCGGCAAATTCCTGGGATTTGTCATTACCGCTAAAGGCATTCAAGTCGACCCTGATAAAGTAAAACCTATCCTGGAGATGCGACCGCCCCGTAATCTGAAAGAGCTCAGGGGATTTCAAGGTCATCTAGCCTATATCAGGAGATTCATATCCAACCTTTCTGGGAGATGTTAACCTTTCTCCCGTCTGATGAAGAAAGGTGTGTTCTTCATATGGGACGAAGCCTGTCAGCAAGCGTTTGACGATATTAAATGCTACCTTACTAATCCTCCAGTTCTGGTACCTCCCGTCATCGGAAGACCATTTTTGTTGTATGTTCGAGCAATAGATCATTCTTTAGGGGCTCTTCTTGCACAGAAGAATGATGAAGGTCATGAACAGGCTATCTACTATTTAAGCAGGATGATGATCGGAGCTGAATATCGGTACAATCCAGTGAAAAAAGAATGCTTGGCCCTAATGTTTGTCATTCAGAAGACGTGACATTATGTGACGGGCCAAACTATTCATATCATCTCCAGAATCAATCCTCTCCGGGTATTAATGAGTAAGCCGAGTGTTCTTAATTCCCAACTCGTGACTTGGGTAATATTATTAACACCATATGATATGGTCTACGTCCCTCAGAAGTCCATGAAAGGTCAAGCCTTGGCTGATTTCTTAGCTGCCCATCCAATTCTGGAAACCTCCAAACTATACGAGAATATTTCCGATGAAGTTGTAGAATGTAACTCTGCAATGGAAGATGATATATGGCAGCTATTTTTCGATAGTGCTTCTCGGACTGGTCCCAAGGGAAATGTGGTTTCAGGAGTAGGAATTATTCTGGTGACTCCTGACAAACTCGTCATCTATCGAGCATATTCTCTTAGCGAACCCTGCTCTAATAATGTGGCAGAGTATAATGCCCTACTCATCGGGCTTCAAGTCGCTAAAGAATTGGATGTTGAATACTTGGAAGCTTTTGGTGATTCCCAGCTGATCGTCAATCAGGTTAGAGGAATATATGAAGTCCATAATCCAGATCTTATTCCTTATCACCAAGCAACGATCGAGATAGCCATGTCTTTTAAAGGATTCTTCTTAGAGCATGTACCTCGATCTCAAAATCTGGAAGCTGACGCTCTGGCCAGTCTAGCTGCAAATCTAGCTATTCCTATAAGAAGGCAGAATTCGGTGATCCTTCTCAACAGAGATCTATTCTGTATGAAAAATAATTTTTACATAGAACGCAGCTACGCTATAAGCGCGGTTCCTCCTAAAAGAGATTGGAGAAGTCCCTTTATTGACTTTGCAGTATACGGAATCTTACCAGAAGATCCCAAAGAAGCAGTATCGGTTAAAAGACGATCACTATGCTTCTATTTTTATGCTTCTTCACAAAGTCTATATCGCCGAACTTATGATGGACTATTGTTACGATGTCTCTCCGATGATGATGCAAAGCGGGTCATCTGAGAAGCTCATGATAGTGTATGTAGAGCACATCAACCCGGTCCTAAGTTACAGGATCGTATCAGGAGAATGGGCTATTACTGGCCTACCATGATTGTAGATGCCGTAAAATATGTAAGACAATGCAAAGCTTGTCAGGTTCATACGGATTTTATACATCAGCCTTCTGAGTATCTACATCCTACCATTGCATTATGGCCCTTCGAAGCATGGGGTATGGACATTATTGGTCATATTCACCCGTCATCTTCTAGAGGACATCGGTTCATATTGGCTATCACTGATTATTTCTCCAAATGGGCAGAGGCGATCCCTCTTGTTGAGGTAAAGACATCCAACGTGATTAGCTTTATCAAGCATCATGTTATTTATCGCTTTGGGATACCCCGAAGGATAATCTATGACAACGGGCCTCAATTTATTAGCCAAGCGTTTCACTAATTTTGCGATAAGAATCGGATACAAAATATGGCCTCTACGGCATATAATCCTGCTGCTAATGGTTTGGCGGAAGCCTTCAATAAAACTATCATTAAACTCTTGAAGAAGTTTATTTCTTCGAACAAAAGATATTGGAATGAGAAACTGGAAGAATGCCTCTGGGCATACCGTACAACGGTACGAACACCGACAGGTTGTACCCTATTCTCATTAGTCTACGGTTGTGAAGCAGTTCTCCCCATTAAAATTCAAATTTCATCACTCAGAATAACAGTGGCTAATGAGTTGACTCAGGAAAATAATGATCAACTACGGCTTCAAGAGCTAGAAGGATTAGACGAGAAATGCCTTCAAGATCAATAACGTATTGCGTTCTACGAGGATACCGAATTTGCCTAATCCTATTTTAATCCCTAATTAATCCCGATGGCCATAAAATTAAACTCGTGCCAAATCCCCAACACCCCCTCGCCATGCAAACCATCACCCGTAATTTTCTCCATAATTTTGGCGTCATTTTATGTGTTCGTGCAATTTCTCGAATTTAAGGGGCTAAGTTGCAATTTATAAATGTTAGGTGCCCTCACCCCATTGGCCAAGACCAAATGAAGAGGTTAATTATTTTAGACCGAATGCAACATCTCCTCCCTCCATTTCTCATGAAGAAATGATCATACTCATGTGAAATCCTAGCCCTCTATTTTGAATAGGCTAATCCCCACCACACATCCAATACACCCCTCCCTATAAAGCCATCACATCACCCTCACACGACCCCCAAGGCCGACCCTAATCCCTAGGTGTGGAAAACCCCCACTCTCTCTCTCTCTCATCCCTCTTTATTACATAAATCACAGCCACCTCACCCACATCCATATTTCTTTTCATCTTTCTTTCTTCTTCTTTTCTTTCTTTCTTGAAGAAACCCAACCTTGGCCAAGCAAAACTAATCCCAGCCGAGCACCATCTCCGACTGTGCCAAGCCCACCCCCGCCCGGCCTGTGCACCCGACGTCGGTCGATCCGGCTGAGCAGCTTCTCCGGTCCACTGTGAAATCCATCCAGCGACACTGTACGATTCTTCCCAACCGACTGAACCGACTCCAACCGGCGCGATCACTTCCCCCCTTCGTTCCCGAGCTCTGACTAAGACCCGAGTGCCTGGACCAGTGCCTCATCGCCCCATGGCCAGACACCCTGAGCGGTCACAGCACCACCGCCATTACTGTCATTCTTGCCCCACCACCACCTCGGCACAGCCCTTGCCGCACCGGAGTCGAGAACCTGGGCTACACGAACCAACACTCATGTCATCGCCCAACGCGTCCGGAGCACCGACGAGGTTTGAAGAACCACCCCGCAGCTCCCTCTTCAGTCCTTCCCGCGACCTATGCTGACCGGGCCAACCTTCGATATTGAGAAGAGGCTGCTACCCTTCACTGGGCTGACCCCCACTGTTCTCCTCTGGCTGCTACTGCGATCATCAGTGCCACCCGCTCGAGCCCGCAACTCTGGCTGACCCGCTGTGCAGTCTCCCCCTCCGGCCAACCGATAGTCGCCGCCTCCCTCTAGCATTGCCCAAGCCCCGCTGCTACGAGCCCCCCTCCGGCCAATCTTCTCCAACTCTGCACGCCACCTGCTGAACCTAGCACCTCGATAACGAGTCCATGCCCGCATCGGTTCCTTGTCGACCGTTGGCGTAGTATGGAGAAGCCACAATGCTCCGGCGATCTTCCCTCAACCTCCTTCTCTAGTGCGACCCGGCATTCCGAGTGTTCCCTCATTCGTGGTACACTCTTGACACTCCTTGTAATCTCCATTCTTCGTTGGTTCTTAAGTTTAGAATATTAACTAGTTAGATATTTTTTTCCAAGCTGAAATGCATGCAACTACTTGTTTATAGCAGTATTGTAATGTAGGGGGTTTAGTGATGCTCATATGGATACTTGGATAACACATGGGTTTTCTGTGGGTGCATGGAGTGGTTAAATCAAAAAGGAACAAAGTGATGGCTAGGGGATCTTTCTTGTGCATTGGTGGAATAAACATGGGTGTGTGCATGGATTATATGTTGTGTATTAAAGATGTGGGTGCCTGTGATTGTCAGTTTATGCTTACAATCCTTTAGCACACGCGAACAGCCATCATGAGTCATATGCATTTGTAGTTACTAGTTCAATGGCTAGGGGACAAAGTTGTATTGAGGAGACTTAATTAATGACTCAGGGCTATGGATATTATGGATGTATGAGGATAGAGGTTATTCATATGATAGCGTATGGAGTGGTATGTGAGCCTTGAGAAGGAACTATTAGGATTTATGATAAAATAATATGTAAACAAGGAAACTAAGTTGTGCTTGGTGCTGTGATGATGGAAAATTAGTTGACCTAATTAGACCCCTTAACTTGAGTAGCTTCTAAATAACCAATTTTATACATAAGTTATACTTTGTGCATTAGTGTCCCATAGCGTGGCTACTGATTATTATATTACTATATTTAGGTTCCTGGGATCGTACGAACGAGGAGTCAGGAGCAGGAATCATACCATTACAGCTTGGAGATCCAGGCAAGTGTACCTTGCCATCCTGTATTTCAGTTTACAGATATTTATTGTTTCATTATATACATTGTGCACGTTTTTATGTTGACGTTCGATACCTCACGTCCGAATCACAACCGAGTGCTGACGTTCATCGTAACATCTTAGAATAATTATTAGATGCCTTGTAGTACCTCGATACACGTACCTGAGTACATCAACACCCCAGGACACACTCATACACTATGATCATGCCAGATTCCTGTATCCTGATACTGACATCATGACCAGAGACTGGGACGACCTTAGGGTCGCGTCTGTTGAGTTCTTTCCGTGTGTCGAGACTGTAGATAGAGGTTCAGCGCACCATCGTTGACCGCTTGGGAAAGGGGAAGACAGTTACTAGACGTTTGGACTCCTATGCATGCGCTTATATATGTATATATAGTGATCCTGTATTCTAGAGTAGTGTATCACCCGTGTGTCTCTGTGCTCGTAGCTACGGTACGCCCCGTGTGTCTTTGTGTTCGGAGCTACGGTTTTATTTTGGACAACCCACGCGTTGAACATTGTCTTTAAACTGTGTCACACTAGTTGGTTATGATAGAGTACCCAGTCGTGCACTTGTATTTTTTGTTTACTTGGCATGTTGCATTTTTGTACCTTGTTACGTCCCTCTGAGGACCTGGTTCCCTGCCAGTTTTGCAGCATAGATAATTACGGAGCATTTGGAGTTGCTGTTGGAGACGCATGTCTGGCGAGCATGGTACCAGGTACATACATCTTATCTACCGGCATTATGGTTATTGTACATTGATTATTCATCTGCTGTTGTAGCCTAGTTTTATAGACTCATACTTCTTCTTGAGTCTATTCGAGTTAGTGTGTTATTGGGCGGCCGACTCTAGCATATATAGCTCTTTCTTGTATACTTCTGTACATTGTGGATTGAGACATAGAGGTTTACATTTATGGGATATCTAGTTAGTGCCCTTTATATTTTTACAGCTTATACGTATTCGAGTCAGACCAGAGTCTGGTCGAATGCGTAGCTAGCGTGTCACGGATTTCTGGTCCTACGTATTTTGGGACTGGAACGTGACATATTTTTGTGGTGGCCCATGCAGGTCCGATTTAAATCGTCTTGGTCACCTGACTGTGCCAAGCGAGCCTGCAAATTAGGAATAGATGTTATGATTGTTGAATAGGATCTCAATCCATAATCGATTTTAAAACTTTTTGTATGTGATTATCGCCCTTGGACTTCCACTTTGCATTCATTCAATCTTTGTCAATATCGCTATCCTTGTTCCTCGTCCCCTATTGTTCGGGGAGACGAATGCTTGTGACTGATGACTTCCCTCCAGAAGAAGATCGAAGACCAGACGACAGGAGACAGAATTCGTATACCTTTCTCGGAGAAGATTGTTACCTTATCAGGATAGATTGATGGGTTCTTTGGACTCTAGAACTAGTGTGGAAGGTTGGCAAGAGAGTTGGATCCAGTAGTACCCTACCCGTGCTTGAGGTAGCAGTGATCTTGGAAGTACTAAGAGCTGAAAGGATTATTGGTCATGACCTAGAATAATTTAGGGAAATGCATAGCCTGATGATGGAAACTAGTGGTTGTATATGATAGCAATACCAGGAATGACATTATGGACTAGAGGAGATAAAATTTCAAGCTCTCACTTGGAAGATGATGATCTAATACCAGAAATTTTAGTATGTGCTTGGGTGACATCATTATTATAATTGTAATTGTGACTTGGAGAAATGAATAACGAAAAGAAGAAATTCGAGGAATAAAATTTTAAGGAAAACCTTGAGGAGAAGAGAAATTTTACATTAGGTAAGGAAACATTTTCTTTTGAGAATTGAGGTTGAAAATAGAACAAAGGAATTTATTTTGAGGTTTAGTCTAGACTATGACATTATCCTAGATATGGATTGGTTGAGCCAATACCACGCAATGCTTAATTGTCGTCGTGGTTGTGTCATCCTTAGACCACCAGATTACCCTGAGTTTGAGTTTCTTCAGAGAGCCTGGGAGCATGGTGCCCATCTACCTTAGGGGTATACAACGCAGGAGGTGAACCAGTATACCGCCATATTATATCAAGGTTTGAAGATGTGTTCCTAGAGAATCTTTTAGGCCTGCCACCTGACAGAGAGATAGAATTTGCTATAGAGTTGACTCCAAGAGTTGAGCCGGTTATGTTCCCGTCTTCAGATTAGCACCGATAGAGTTGGTTGAGTTGAAGGTCCATAGTAGAGGATCTCTTAGACAAGGGTTACAGTCGGGCTAGTGTTTCTCTATAGGGAGTACCCATCTTAGTGTACCGAAGAAGGACGGGACGGTACGTGGCATAATAATTTCAGGGCTTTAAGAGCTGTAACAATAAAGAACAAGTATCCTATGTCATGCATCGATGATTTATTTGATTAGCTTAACGGCGTATATGTATTCTCGAAGATCGATCTCAGATCAGGCTATCATCAGATCAAGGAACGGAGAAAGGACTTCCGAAGACGGCTTTTCGGATGTAGTATGGATACTATGAGTCTCTAGTCATGTCGTTTGGCTTAACCAACGTGCTGGCAGTATTTATGAGTTCGAGGAACAATATTTCCCACTAGTACTCGGATAAGTTCGTGGTGGTAATTATTGACGACATCTTGGTTTATTCCAAGAGCCAGGAGGAGCATGAGAGACATCTCAGGATCGTGTTGGAGACGCTGAGACAGAAGAGGCAGTACGCCAAGCTCTGCAAATATGAGATATGTTCAGATAGAATAGATAGTCTACGCATCAGGACAGCTGAGAGTTCATGAGAAGGACTATCCGATGCATAGTCTAAAGCTAGCTGCAGTGGTATTGCACTAAAGCTATGGCGACACTACCCTTATAGAGAGCGTGTTGAGATTTATACAGAACACAAAGGTCTGAAGTATGCCTATACAAAGAAGGAGCTCAACTTGGGACAGAGAAACTGGCTGGAATTGATGACAGATTATGAAATTAAGTCGCAGTACCACCCTGGCAAGGAGAATGTAACTTACGACTCGTCGCCAGATGTTAGAGGATTTTTAGGAACTCAGGATTGAGAATGTATTGCCAGACATGGACGGACAGATGGCCAGTCTCGAGGTTCATTGAGAGGATTAAGGCAGCATTGCCTACAGATACGAGATTTTGACATCTGCGAGAGAGAACAGAGGCCGGCATGCAGACAGGACTCAGGATTCATGAAGACGAAACATTAAGGTGTGGAGATCGCCTATATGTTCCGAGTGGCGAGCTACGCCAAGAGTTGATGACCTAGGCTCATAGCTCGATTTATTCCATTCATCCCGGGGGTACAAAGATGTACCGAGATTTGAGGCAACATTACTAGTAGCATGGGATGAAGAGAGAGATTGCGAGATTCGTGGCAAGATGATTGGTATGATTCCAGATTCATGTCGCATTTTTGACGGAGTATGCAGAAGAGCCTAGGAACTCGTCTCAAGTTCAGCACCGCATATCATCCACAGACTGATGGTCAGTCAAAGCGCACGATACAGATATTAGAGGATATGTTGAGAGCGTGCATGATTAATTTTAGAGGATCATGGGAGGACCACCTACACTTGGTGGAATTCTCCTACAATAACAGTTACCAGGCTAGCATACAGATGGCACCTTATGAGGCACTGTACGGCAGGAAATATAGGTCGCCAGTTTATTGGAGTGACGTGGAAGAGCGTCAGATACTTGGTCCAGAGTTGGTGACACAGACAGTAGAGAAGGTCAAGCAGATTCAAAGCCACCTGCGTGCAGCTCAGGACAGACAGAAACACTGGGTAGATGTGCACCACAGACCATTGGAATTCAAGGAGGGTGACCATGTGTTTTTTAGGATATCGCCTACTCGTGGTACCATCAGACTCGGAGGCAGAGGCAAGCTGAGTTCGAGGTACATCGGGCCTTTTGACATCTTGGAACGAGTTGGCAAAGTGGCTTACCGTCTTGCATTGCCTCCATCATTAGAAGGAGTACATGACGTATTTCATATATCGCAACTGAGGAGATATGTCGTAGACCCTAGCCACGTGCTTGATCATTCGGAGATTATAGTCGGGCCCAGCCTATCTTACGTAGAGCAGCCAGTAGAGATCCTCGATCATAGCGAGAAGACTTTAAGAGGGTAGACTATTCGACTGGTCAGAGTTGCATGGAAGCACCATTCACCAGGCGAATCTACTTGGGAGCGCGAGAATTCTATTTGGCAGTGGTTCCCATACTTAATTGAGGAGCAAGGTACGATTTTATATACGGTATTTGATTACTAGTTGTTTTAAAATTCTCTTAGCTATTATCGTGCTTTACTTTTAATTTTGGGGATAAAATTTTTCTAAGTTGGGAAGAATGTAAACCCCCAAGATTTATTCTATAGATAGTCAGATTGGATTTGGGAAATTTTGGATTTTTCAGAAGATGATGAGGTTTAGAGTAGAGTTGAGTTGTCTGTGATTTTATTTTATTTAATTAAAACCCTTGGCGCACCCTATCATAGTTTAATTATTCGGAGCCCAATATTAGCCCATAAATTCCACCGGACTTTTGTACTTCTGACTTGACTTGCCAATTTAGGCACTGGACTTTTTCGTCACTCAAAATCATATTTTTGTTATGCTCTAATTTAATTGCAAAATTTTCCGTAACCGATATTCATATTTAATTCCGTATCGGACACCTGTGTCGTTACCCTCAATTTTGAGGTGCCAACTTAACCCGTTGAGCCGGACCGACTAAAGGGTCCAAGACTGACTCCAAGCCCCCACCATTTTTGGCCTTTGTGTCATTTCCGAATTTTGACCCCAAGTGCCCCCATTTAATTTAAAAGCACGGGACACTTTAAATCTATTTTAATCGAGGATACCGATTTTGCCTAATCCTATTTTAATCCCTAATTAATCCCGATGGCCATAAAATTAAACTCGTGCCAAACCCCCAATACCCCCTCGCCATGTAAACCATCACCCGCAATTTTCTCCACAATTTTGGCATCATTTTATGTATTCGTGCAATTTCCCGAATTTAAGGGGCTAAGTTGCAATTTATAAATGTTAGGTGCCCTCACCCTATTGGCCAAGACCAAATGAAGAGGTTAATTATTTTAGACCGAATGCAACATCTCCTCCCTCCATTTCTCATGAAGAAATGATCATACTCATGTGAAATCCTAGCCCTCTATTTTGAAGGCTAATCCCCACCACACATCTAATACACCCCTCCCTATAAAGCCATCACATCACCCTCACACAACCCCCAAGGTCGGCCCTAATCCCTAGGTGTGGAAAACCCCCACTCTCTCTCTCTCTCTCTCCTCCCTTTTCATTACATAAATCACAGCCACCTCACCCACATCCATATTTCTCTTCATCTTCCTTTCTTCTTCTTCTTTTCTTTCTTCCTTGAAGAAACCCAACCTCGGCCAAGCAAAACTAATCCCAGCCGAGCACCATCTCCGATTGTGCCAAGCCCACCCCCGCCCGGCCTGTGCACCCGAGGCCGGTCGATCCGGCTGAGCAGCTTCTCCGGTCCACTGTGAAATCCATCCGGTGACACTGTGCGATTCTCCCCGACTGACTAAACCGATTCCGACCGGGGTGATCACTTCCCCCCATTGTTCCCGAGCTCTGACTGAGACCCGAGCGCCTGGACCAGTGCCTCATCTGTAATACCTCGTTCCGCTTAAGCGGACTGCCGATTCAAACGGCAAAGTGCAAATGTCCCGACCTGCCTTGCTCAGCGAGGCAACTCGTTTGAGGCAAGGATATCCAGACTTGGTCCCTACAGGAGTTCGACTTAGGCTTTCAGAGGCTCGCTCGCAGTATCACTCGACCAAGGCGGATCATCACTAAGGTGGGTGGCTACGGTGAACTTGTCTTTACTTAGCCAGCACACATAAAAATACGGAATGATACATGCTAGTCGCTAGGTGAATCACCCCCTACATGCTAATAAGAAATACAACGCACCTAGCTAAGGGAATAATCCCAATTTCTATTGCTTATGCTAGAACATGGAAATGAAATATTGCTCATGTATTCAGACCCTCGCATGCTACCTTTGTCTTGGGCAACCCGACCCGCTATGCCTCGTACGGTTTCGCTCGGCTTACCTTCGGGCCCGAGCGAACTTGAATGCAATAAGTTATACAAGTGCCTGCTTGCTTGCTTTTATATATTGCCTAGTTTCAATGCTTGCTGCATAACTATGCCCAGACCGTGAAATACTTAGCTTGTCATACATTCATTTAGGTTCTCCTCGGAAGACTACCTGATAGTCGTTCCATGCATGAATAAACCTGAATGTATCCGGGACTGTTAGGTCGCTAAGGCAATTCCTGAACCAGGGAACTTGCACCAATCCTGTGATCCAAGAATCCCTGCTCATTGAGCAATACTGTCCTGTACTGAATCAAATGGCTCATGGAGCCGATACTCAATATTTAGAGTAATCCTGATCCTGTCTCAACAAGTTACAAATATATATATATATATATATATATATCCTGACTTGAACTTGTTCCATATAGCTTGTTCTATATATATATATATCCTGTCCTAAACTTGTTCCTGTACCTGACCTGTCCCTGAAGATTAGAGACTTGCATGGTCACAGGACAACTTGGAAACAAGGTTTTAGTTTCGCAGACGGTCGCTGGGACACTGGCACCGATCTGATCCGGACGAAACTCCTGATAGTCGCCTGCTATAGGACGGAATGCCCTGGGACGTCCTGTTCTATGCGTCGCACGACATTCCGTACTGAGACTAGACCGTCCATTATGGCGCCGTGCCAGTGATCTCATGTTCATATAGATAAGTCATCCTCGCTTAGCGGCTATGCGCGTGCGAGTCATTGCATCGCATCGAGAATAACTGAACACCTGAACGATCATGATGTAACAACACTTGTGCATAAAGAGAACTTGATCATCGTATGCAGCACACCTGATAATTCCTGTAACCCGTACACCCAGAACGGGACCTCGCACTGAAACTCTTTTGTTTGCATATGCCTTGCTCCTGAATGCTTATACATGTTTCTGCTTAATTTAACTTGGTTTGCCTTGGACAGGGAAGGACAAATGGTAAGTTGATAAGTCTCGCCGTGTTTCCTCTCATGTCGCACGGCGCACGGCCACACGGATTAGGTTATTTAAATCTTACATGAAACTGATCCTAAGGCAACTAGAAAGACAACTAAATAGTTGGGCACGAAACTAATATTACGTGTTTGGATTTATCGAGCAGGCGAGTAGCCTCCCCACCAGTGCATTCATGTACTGATAACCCACCAGATTGCTTGCAGGGTGCGGGAGAACCTCGTTCGGTGCGGATGCCTCCTTCGTGTGTGCTAAGGCGTGAAGTTCAACTCAGAAGCCTTGGAACGCTGCGTTCGGAACTGAAGCACATATACAAGATATAATGTTAGAACATCGCCTGAACATTGCCTGTATATCATCCATAAATGTAGCCACTTGGCACGTTTTTATGTTTCAGAGAGAGAGCTCGAGCGACTTGTAATCTCGGCTATATGCTGCCTGCAACACTTGTTTCAATATGAATAAAAGAGCTTGTTTTACTCCAACTTGTGTTTCCATGTTTCCACTATATTGTCGACTCAGTGAACCTGTTATCGATCGCCTATGCGTTCATGATTCTGCTGCACTCGGATAATCTGTGCGACTCTGTGGCTTAGAACTCTTACCGCCAGCCAATGAACCACGGCCTTGCACGGGCGCGACTAATGCTCGTACGGCATCACGCCCGGATGGGCCAGATTGATCATTCCGCGGGAGCGCTGGCGCAGTGATTCTCGCCTAGCGGGAACGACCGATTTGCCTGTGGGAGATCGGGGCGTGACAGATTGGTATCAGAGCCTGGCTTATACGCCTTTGGACTTTGTTTCTAATATCTCTGTTTCGAAAGCTCGTTCGTGGGTTATGTGCACACACTCTCTCAATGCCTCGATGGGATGTTCCAAACAATAAGTCTAAATACTTTCAAAGAGTTGCATTTGAATGGTATGATTGCCTGTGTAGAATTATGTTGCAAGGGCCTTTGTGCCAACCTGTACTAGTCCTTATGGGATTAGATTCATGCTAGACTCGTGCATTTTGTGCAACCCGAAATGCCTGTACATGTTTACCCAACTGGTCAGTGCGAAAATGAATATTGCCCGGACGGTTAGCTGTCACGCCCCGATCTCCCGTCGGAATCGGCCGTCCCCGCTAGGCGCGAATCACCGCGCCAGCGCTCCCGCGGGACGTACGTTTCCATCGAGACGCGATGCCGCGCGAGCCTAGGGTTGCGCCCGCGCAAGGCAAATACCGAAACGGCCGTTGATAACTAGTTCACAGAGTCGTCATAGCGGAAACATAAAATGAACACGAGTATTGAATCCAAATTAAGCTCTTTATTGATATGAAGTAAAGATTACAAGCGGCGCTAAGCCGAGATTACAATCGCTCATGCTCTCTCTCTCTCTCTTACATTGAATATGCCCTTAGGCTTGGAACCAATACAAACGATCTGGATGATGATGTTCCCATACATTATGTCTCATATATGCGAGCTCCAGGTCCGTGCGCCACGCTCCAAGACGCCAAGTGCGGTCCGGCGCCTCATTGCGATAGCGATCTCCGAATCGTACGAGTTCCCCCTGCACCCTGCATGCAGACTGGTTGGGTATCAGTACATTGAATGCACTGGTGGGGAGGCCTCTCGCCTACGCCACAAAACAAGCACGTTCATTAGTTATGTGCACCGACTAGTTCCGTTGTCTTTCTATTCTTTTGCCTTAGGATCAGTTACATGGCAATATAAAGAAAGTAATCTCCGTGTCAGCTCAAGAGTGTCATATTCATGAACAATTGAGTTCACCTTACCATTTCTTACCATTCGGCCTTCCCTGTCATATGCAGCAATATAAACAATTATCTACGAAATAACAAGAAGCAACTATAAAACCCAAGTGTTATGCCGTGCCTCTGCAATCATAAGACCCATTTTACTAGAACTATGTATGATACCATGCATCCATTCTAATTATGCATAATGTCGTGCAAACACACTCCTCCCCGTTTCTCCTTTTCTCAGTGCGGATAGCCGCTATGCAAACATGACTTATCTATATGAAGGTCACTGGCTCTGTTAGCCATGTTGGACAATATCTGCGATGGACGGCTGTCTCCCCAGCTCGGTTGCTAGCCTTGCTGGGCCTCTTAGCCGTCTAACGAGTCGACGCCCATCCAGGTCGGTAGCAAGCCTTGCTGGATGTCCCGATCTCGCCCGCTAGTCATCAGCTAGCGTACCGCCAGGACTACACTGGCACTCCGTCCTCCCGGGCCGACACGATTCGGATGCCTCAGCAATCGTGTCGAGGACTTTCTCTACCTGGTGCGCAACCAGTTGTCCGTGACCATGCAACTACTCCCCCAACTTCCAATCCTAGCCGAGGACAACACTTGGATCAATCTTTGCCGAGGACTACACTCGGATCAATCCTTGCCGAGGACTACACTCGGATCTATCTTTGCCGAGGACTACACTCGGATCTTTTCTTCTTTATGCAGCTCTCTGATTAGAGACTGCCTCGGCGATCTGCATATCCCGAGTACATTCATTTCCTTCCATCTCCTGACTTGGAACGACTATTTGATAGCCTTCCACGTCTATGCATGCAACCTGATTTTTACTCCATCCTGTGTCATGATTCGTGCGGTGCAACGCCTCAGTAAGAACTCACACTACTTTATGGTATATATGAAGGAAATTACTACATTCCAACTCAACAATCCCGACTACGCAAATAGCAAGTAAGATTTCCAAGTTCTACTCAATGATAAGGCGGGGTCATCCCCTTGGCTATGTGCGTTCATCTCTTTTATTAGCATGCAAAGGTTATCGCCTGTAAACTAGCATGTAACATTCATTTTCTTAGTGTGCAGCTAAGTAGAGACAGGTTCACCGGGGCCACCCACCTTAGCGATGTATCGCATCGGTCGAGCGAGACTCCGGACACGCCTCTGATAGCCTAAGTCTGACTCCATTGAAGATCCCAGCATGAAAGCCTTTGCATCGAACGAGCCATCTCGCTGAGCAAGGCGGGTTGAATAGCTACACTTGTGCCGTTTGAATTGGCCCTCCGGGTTGAGCGGAGCGGGTCGTTACATCATACACCACTCAGAACAAGTCTCGTCCTCGAGACTTCCTGAGCGCAACTCGTACCATCGCATATCTTCTAAACCCACTCTATACACCTTGCCTAACTTCCAAGGACTGTCTTAATACCATAATCATTTACTTTCTCACCATGCGTTATGCCAACGTTAGCCAATTCTCATCGAACGACTCTATCGTTCAATGCTATCGAGTTATACTCAACTCATTCGTTGCACTCCCGACTCAAAATCTACTGCACCTACCAATATGTCATGCCCCAATTTCGGCTAATCGATAATCGTCCCAGGGGCGTGATGCCGTGCACGTATAGGGCTATAATACCCAAGCACATGGTATTCTATAACTTAATGGGCACTTACAACTCACAATTGGGTGGACTCGTCCAACTTGTTATATTACCTCTTATAGGAACCAAATGCATCCGAACACATTCGACAGTTTACTTGACGTTGTCTTATCGAAACCCATCGTTACGCCTAAACCAAAGGTTTGAACTTGGGCTAATTTTCCAATCTCGTTTGCATCACTCTCTTTGAGTCACCGTCCAATCTCGCTAAGTAAATCGCACCCAATCACGTACGTTTTCTGACTCAGTCTATATTGCGCCTTAGCGCAGAGCTAAATTGCCCACCTGGGGTACGCTTAAGTCCTTCGCACCTTTGGCTCAATCGAACTTAACTTCCTATTCGTTTTACTCGTTCCGTTCGCCCGAGTGCTAAATCATTTTATCCGAATGATCTATTCGTTCAACTATCGCATCCCCAAACTCAGTCTCGTACTGCGCCTTAGCGCAGAACTATCCCGGTAGCACGAGGAACGATACAATCTTTCCTCTATGAGAATTTAGGTTGAGGCTAAATCATTTCAGTTGCCATACTCATCCATGCGAATCCGAACATTTTCCTTTGCAGCTGCATCCGAGTTATGCATATCGCTAAGTCTGGATCGTACCCATATTCAAGGCGTCCCCCAAATATGTGTATTTCAACCAAGCTCAGTGACAGCTAAGTCTGACAAGCTACTCGTGAAAATCTTTCGAAACGCAGATCATCCTGCTATATGAATGACCGAACTCTTGTTCGATCCAGCTATCGTCTTATCCTTTACCGTCGCGTAACCTATCCAACCAAACCAATTATCACCCGAGTCCTATCTTGCATTACGTTTGTTTCAACGCGAACGTTGCTAGTGTATATTCCCAATTCCAAATTCTAACTCTAAGTCTTGTTGCCCCAGTTCTATTATTCTTCCCGAACGATACTCTGAAGTCAGCCACTCCAGTTTAACTCAAGGCATAGGGTCGTCTGCCTAGTCCCTAGGCCAGCACACACAGTCATAGGTACAACTCAAGTTTGCGACTTATCGCGCAACCGCGTTGCACAACGCTCGCCCCAAACACCCTAAGGTCAAACCATTGTTCCTTTACACGGGTATTCTACCCAAGCTCGTTTCACTCAGATTTCTAAACATCGAGCACAGTTCATCCTATCACACCAACACGCTCGTCCAACCGAACCCATGATACGCCCATGTTTCAGGGTTAACCTATCGATTCGCACATACTATCTCTTTCATCTCGTTTAATAGGATTCACTAATCCATCATTTTCTACGCTTGTATCACTAAGCCACAATTCCATTATAAACCATCGATGTATATCATGAACTCTAAGTCGTCCAACACAATCTACGTATTCGTTCATGAAAACGTCCAACATCTCTTACTTCATGTTTCTAAACTAACTCCTCACCAAAAATCCTTAGACTCATCTTATCCTGAAACTTGTCTTATCGTATTAAACTACAAGTCAGAATGATCCCTCAATTGTCATATTCCGGTCTCCCGCTAGTTCAATCATCCTCGTCGGACGTGATATCACCACGCCAACGCTCCCGCGGAATGATCGTCCTATCCGGACGTGACGCATGTGCGAATAAGAAGTTATACCCGCACAAGACAAGAAGGTCAATCTTTATGGTTATCCTCGAACGAACAGACACCTCATCATCAATTTTCGTTTTATCCCAAGTTGTACATCGATCCCTCAAGTCATGTTCTTCCAACAACCGTTCTTACTGCAATCAAAATTCGCTAAGCCAAAATATCCAACTTCAATATTACCATTTTGAACATTTCTTTGTCTACTCTTAGCATTCCTCAAACAACTAAGTTCAAATCCCAAACTCAAAGTCTATCCCATTTGACACGTATCCATTCATCGTGTTCGTTTGGAATAATCACCGAACATGTTCCCTTGAGTTCGATTATCCCTGCCGAACGTGAAATCACCACGTCGGTGCTCCCGTAGAATAATCGTTCTCACTGGGACAGATTTCGGATGTTATCTTTCCGAACTTGATTTCAAGATCGTTCTTCCAACTCCAAACCAAGTCTGCTACCGCTTATCTCAATTCTATCAAAATCCTAATTTTTCCAACTTGCATCAATCCGAGTTATCTTCCAACCATTATTATAGTTTAAAATTTCCCGAAAGTGAAATCATCGCATTCGTACTCAATCTGAATTCTATCGAGCGATATCCTACTCAAATCTAAATTTTCCACGCTCGCTATCATTCATTTACTCCATTGTTTCTAATTGCACTTACTTCGATCGCATCTCAGATTATTCAATCTCGACTCAAGTTTTAAATTCGCTTGTTTCAACTCAAACTCGCTCGTACAATCCTCTAAGTCTTTTCCGACCATGATATCGATTTCCAATTGCCCTGAATTTCTATTTGTTGTAAGCCTTATCCCTTATTCAACTCATTGTAACTCGTTCGAACCAAACATTGCATGCTTTCTCCGAGTTCGTTTACTTGCTAGGCACTGTTTATTTATACTAAGGCTTTACCCAATCTCGTCGCTTGTCGCTAGACTCGCTTAACTCTCCGAATCCACGACTTCGTTCGAGCATTTCTAAGCCGACCAATACACCACTCAGGGTTCGAGTTATACTCCCTGAATCTTTACAACTCATTATATCCACAATTCGCATAATCGAACAGGGGACTATCGTATACACCACTCAGGAATCGAGTTATTCTAATAACTCCTGATTCGCGTTCGCATCCTTCACTCGTATTCCCAATTCGTTCCTTAGAACTTTAACACAGTCCCTAATTATCGCCTTAGCGATCTTAGACTCGTACACACCTCTATTCATAGTCCTCTATATAGACTATGCTTCAAATCATAACTTATCGCTATGAATAACCGTCCAAACTATTTCTGAAAATTCCATACACGATTCCAATTATTCGCCTTAGCGGCACTCCGATAAAGTCTCTATCGATTTTCCTCCCGAGTCAAACTTTATTCTTATCCGAACAACACCCAAATCTCGCTGCAACTCGCTAGCACCAAGGGTCTTGGTGCACGATACTCAACACAGCTTGGCCAAAAGGCCATGTGCAAAGACCACTGTCTGAACGATATACCGTCTCGCACTCTACTCGCTTGGTATTTTCATATCGACATATAACTTGCCGATTAACACGAGCCTACTCTCACAACGTCTTTCACAGGATGGGACAAAAGCCCTCGCATCATAATCCCGTTCAAGCAACCGTATAATTTACACGCGCTTTTCGAAAATATTTAGACTTATTGTATGGAACATCCATCGAAGCATCGAGAAAGAGCATCTACCACTTCTTCAATACACAAGTTCAAAACTGAGAGAATCAAAACGAATTCCAAGGACATAAAGCCGTGCTCTGATACCAATATGTCACGCCCCGATCTCCCGCCGGAATCGGCCGTCCCCGCTAGGCGCGAATCACCGCGCCAGCGCTCCCGCGGGACGTACGTTTCCATCGAGACGCGATGCCGTGCGAGCCTAGGGTTGCGCCCGCGCAAGGCAAATACCGAAACGGCCGTTGATAACTAGTTCACAGAATCGTCATAGCGGAAACATAAAATGAACACGAGTATTGAATCCAAATTAAGCTCTTTATTGATATGAAGTAAAGATTACAAGCGGCGCTAAGCCGAGATTACAATCGCTCATGCTCTCTCTCTCTCTCTTACATTGAATATGCCCTTAGGCTTGGAACCAATACAAACGATCTGAATGATGATGTTCCCATACATTATGTCTCATATATGCGAGCTCCAGGTCCGTACGCCACGCTCCAAGACGCCAAGTGCGGTCCGGCGCCTCATTGCGATAGCGATCTCCGAATCCGTACGAGTTCCCCCTGCACCCTGCATGCAGACTGGTTGGGTATCAGTACATTGAATGCACTGGTGGGGAGGCCTCTCGCCCACGCCACAAAACAAGCACGTTCATTAGTTATGTGCACCGACTAGTTCCGTTGTCTTTCTATTCTTTTGCCTTAGGATCAGTTACATGGCAATATAAAGAAAGTAATCTCCGTGTCAGCTCAAGAGTGTCATATTCATGAACAATTGAGTTCACCTTACCATTTCTTACCATTCGGCCTTCCCTGTCATATGCAGCAATATAAACAATTATCTACGAAATAACAAGAAGCAACTATAAAACCCAAGTGTTATGCCGTGCCTCTGCAATCATAAGACCCATTTTACTAGAACTATGTGTGATACCATGCATCCATTCTAATTATGCATAATGTCGTACAAACACACTCCTCCCCATTTCTCCTTTTCTCAGTGCGGATAGCCGCTATGCAAACATGACTTATCTATATGAAGGTCACTGGCTCTGTTAGCCATGTTGGACAATATCTGCGATGGACGGCTGTCTCTCCAGCTCGGTTGCTAGCCTTGCTGGGCCTCCTAGCCGTCTAACGAGTCGACGCCCATCCAGGTCGGTAGCAAGCCTTGCTGGATGTCCCGATCTCGCCCGCTAGTCATCAGCTAGCGTACCGCCAGGACTACACTGGCACTCCGTCCTCCCGGGCCGACACGATTCGGATGCCTCAGCAATCGTGTCGAGGACTTTCTCTACCTGGTGCGCAACCAGTTGTCCGTGACCATGCAACTACTCCCCCAACTTCCAATCCTAGCCGAGGACAACACTCGGATCAATCTTTGCCGAGGACTACACTCGGATCAATCCTTGCCGAGGACTACACTCGGATCTATCTTTGCCGAGGACTACACTCGAATCTTTTCTTCTTTATACAGCTCTCTGATTATAGACTGCCTCGGCGGTCTGCATATCCCGAGTACATTTATTTCCTTCCATCTCCTGACTTGGAACGACTATTTGATAGCCTTCCACGTCTATGCATGCAACCTGATTTTTACTCCATCCTGTGTCATGATTCGTGCGGTGCAACGCCTCAGTAAGAACTCACACTACTTTATGGCATATATGAAGGAAATTACTACATTCCAACTCAACAATCCCGACTACGCAAATAGCAAGTAAGATTTCCAAGTTCTACTCAATGATAAGGCGGGGTTATCCCCTTGGCTATGTGCGTTCATCTCTTTTATTAGCATGCAAAGGTTATCGCCTATAAACTAGCATGTAACATTCATTTTCTTAGTGTGCAGCTAAGTAGAGACAGGTTCACCGGGGCCACCCACCTTAGTGATGTATCGCATAGGTCGAGCGAGACTCCGGACACGCCTCTGATAGCCTAAGTCTGACTCCATTGAAGATCCCAGCATGAAAGCCTTTGCATCGAACGAGCCATCTCGCTAAGCAAGGCGGGTTGAATAGCTACACTTGTGCCGTTTGAATTGGCCCTCCGGGTTGAGCGGAGCGGGTCGTTACATTAGCTATGCACTCAGCCATTCGGCTAAGTTGTGTAGAATATCGTGCACCAAGACCCTTGGGTGCAAGCCGGTTATAAAACGAGATTTAAATATCGTTTAGGAATGATACAAGTCAGACTTAGAGCTGCAAATCGATAGACTTCATCGGATTTATCGCTTAGGCGAATATTAAGAATGCTGCTTGGTTATGGAAAATAGCTCGAACGAAATTCTTGTTGGAAGAAAAATCAAATATAGTTGCTTGGATGACTATCAATCCCGAATATATATATATGAGATTAGATTTTATCAGGCGAACCCTGAGTATCGTGCTAGAAATTGTGGAACGAGTTAGTGAGTATGGTAGCAATAATGCGAGCACCGATTAAGAACTCGATGGAATGACTCAATTCCGAGTGGTGATGGATCATCTAGAAACGTCCAAACGGATCCATAACCCGTGCGATATTCAGACTGAACGATATGAGAATAACTTGAGTAAATGATAAGGCTTATATTAAATAGAAATTCTCAGAAATGGAAACCAATATCTTGGTTAAGGAAAACTTGTTGGAAATTGAGAATTGAGCGAGTGATTTTGGATTGAAACCAAAGGATTGAACTTGAGTACAATATCGCTCAATATAAGTTAGCCCGAGAATGAATACTATGGTTCGATGAGAGATATAAGCGATAATGGAACTGGCTTGATGTTTGTAAGGACAATCTTGAAATCGAGTTTGGAAAGGTAACTCTCGAAATTAGTCCCAACGAGAACGGTTGTCCTGCGGGAGCACCGGCGTGGTGATTCGCATACAGCGGGGATGATCGGACTCCAGGGAACATGTTCAGTGATTATTCCGAACGAACTCGGTGAATAGAACGTATTAAAATGGAAACGACTTGGACTCGAACATAGAAACTTGTTTCTTGAGGAACTATAATCACTGCATAAACGAATTTGACTTGATGGGTATACTGTTGGATGGAATTTAAAAGGATAAAGGATAAGGTGTCTCGATCATGTTAAAGATAGCCATAACATTCAAACATTCTTGTCTTGTACGAGCATAACTCTATGTCGCACATGCGTCACGCCCGGATTAGGACGATTATCCAGTGGGAGCGTTGACGTAATGATCTCACTCCAACGTGGATGATCGAACTTGCGGGAGACCGAGGCGTGACAACTTATGGATCGTCTTGACTTCTGGTTCGATACGATAAGACGAACTTGGAATGCAGGTGATTGAAAATGTTTCAATAAATTAGTTAGCCTTGAACCTGAAATAAATCATGTTGGATGGTTTTCGTGAACGAATACGTGAATCAGGTTGAACACCCTGGAGAAAAAAATCTAAGGTTTAGAATTGAATCTTGGCTTGGTGGACTAGGCTTGGAATGGATATAAAATTCTATCAAAATATAATTGAGGAGATAGAATATGTAAGCTACTAGGCTTGTCCTGCAACTTGGATATATATTGGATTTTAGTGAACGGACTCGTCCCCCGTGCAACGAACGTGTAAATGAAAGTAGGTAAATCTGTGCTCGATGTTTAGAAAATCTGAGTGAAACGAGCTCGGGTAGAATACCCCCTGTAAAATGAATAATGGTTTGACCCTAGGAATTGGGGCAAGCATCGTGTGACAAATTGTACGATGAATCGCGATATGCTTGAACCTGTACCTATGACCTTGTGAGCTGACCTAGTGATAGGAAGACGACCCTGTGCCGAGTGAATGAACCTGTGCTACCGACTTTACCATATTGCTTGTATAAAGCATCATGACTGGGAAGCAAGACTTAGGGTTAGACTTGGGAACGATAACGTATGTAAGTTGACCCGAATGGATGGACGTTAGTCGGTATCAGATTGATCGTGATTTATGGTAGTGCAAATACTTGGTTGAAATGGAAATGATATGGAATTAGATTGAACCCTTGAAATTTTCGCAAGTAGCTTGTCCGATTTCACTACCCCTAAGTTTGGTTGACTGCATGTGTTTGAGGGACGCTTTGAATATGTGCACGATCCAAGACTTAAGAAATGTGAAACTCGAGTGCTAAGACTTCGCTATCGCTAAGTTGGTTGACATGCATGTGTTTGAGGGACGCTTCGAATATGTGCACGATCCAACGTGCGATATGCTGATATCAAAAGCTAGTGCAAGTGAATATCCTCCTGAACAGGCACAACGACTTGTATAGGTTTGCCTCTGCCTTAGATCGCTATCCAAGATCGATCGAAATGTACCTCGTGTTAAGAAACTTGTCCCGCGCCAAGGCACAAATGAGACTGACTCGGTATACACGCAACACGACGTAAGTATCGAGTAGGAAATTATGTTCCAATGGATCTAGTGGTACCGATAGCTACGCTTGGGCTAGATTCAAAAATCCGATAGTATGGCTTGCCCTCAGGAAGTCTCGAGGATGAGACTTTTTCTGAGTGGTGGATAATGTAATACCTCGTTCCGCTCAAGCGGACTGCCGATTCAAACGGCAAAGTGCAAATGTCCCGACCTGCCTTGCTCAGCGAGGCAACTCGTTTGAGGCAAGGATATCCAGACTTGGTCCCTACAGGAGTTCGGCTTAGGCTTTCAGAGGCTCGCTCACAGTATCACTCGACCGAGGCGGATCATCGCTAAGGTGGGTGGCTACGGTGAACTTGTCTTTACTTAGCCAGCACACATAAAAATACGGAATGATACATGCTAGTCGCTAGGTGAATCACCCCCTGCATGCTAAAAAGAAATACAACGCACCTAGCTAAGGGAATAATCCCAATTTTTATTGCTTATGCTAGAACATAGAAATGAAATATTGCTCATGTATTCAGACCCTCGCATGCTACCTTTGCCTTGGGCAACCCGACCCGCTATGCCTCGAGTAAAATGACTTATATATATATAGTAGTGCACTGTTAACTTCCTACACTGCACGACCCTAGATAACTTCGTTCGGAAAGGCCTCGTACGGTTTCGCTCGGCTTACCTTCGGGCCCGAGCGAACTTGAACGCAATAAGTTATACAAGTGCCTGCTTGCTTGCTTTTATATATTGCCTAGTTTCAATGCTTGCTGCATAACTATGCCCAGACCGTGAAACACTTTGCTTGTCATGCATTCATTTAGGTTCTCCTCGGAAGACTACCTGATAGTCGTTCCGTGCATGAATAAACCTGAATGTTTCTGGGACCGTTAGGTCACTAAGGCAATTCCTGAACCAGGGAACTTGCAACAATCCTGTTGTCACTACCACATTCAGAAAACAGATATATTTTTGACTTTTTATAATTATTAGTATTGTGGTATTTATATTAAATGATTTCTTAATATTGTATTTAATTTAGATAATTGCATGAGGTATGTATTTAAATATATTATATTATATACTGTGTTCTTGACGTCTGAGCTGGTAGACTTGACCTAGAGGCCACTAGACGAACACCTGATCGAATATTGGGAATTATGTATTTAATTGTTTTATTTTAGAATTTATTATCGGAGGTTGTATTTAATTACCGTAATTTATTTAATTATTGCGCGTTGTCGTTGCTTCGATATTTGGAGCGCTACCCTGACTTTTGCCCTCCAACAAATTTCACAACCTTGCCCTAGACATGCCCGCCTTCCATTCTGATATTTTTGCAATCCAAAATTATGCTCTCTATACCTCATTTTTAGCCGCACAAAAATCGTCGCGAACGTTTATTTAAATCCTAAATAAATTCCTATTTTGTATCGTTGTGCGTTCCAATCAAAATTGGAGGCAAATCTTGACCTATTTTTCGTGCGGCCCAAATTAGGGTAATATTCTATTCTGAGTCTTCTTCATTAATGATATTGATGACCCGACCTGATTTTGGTCCCAGGTACTCCTAATTAATTTTAGAACACAGCTTGCATTTTATTTCTAATTAAATTGAGGATAAAATTTTGACTGATTTCATAAATCCTAATTTAATTCTAATACCCGATTAATTAAACCCGTGCCTAACGCACAACACCCTCTCACCATGAAAATTTCTAAACATATTTTTCTCCACAATTTTTTTTGTCATTTTATGTGTCCGTGCAATTTCCCAAATTTAAGGGGGGCAAATTTAAAATTATTGCATTTGGTGTAAACGCCCTATTGGTTTAACCCAAATAAAGAAAACCAACCCCCCTAGCTTTGACCAGTCAACACCCTCATCTCACATGTATGAATTTTCTCCATATCAAATCCTGGCCACTCAATTAAAGTGGGTACATCACCACCCTTCATTCTCATCTCACCCCTCCCTATTTAATGTCCTATCCCCACTAGCCCTAATCCCCAAAAATTCCTAGGGAAGCACACCTCCCCACTAGCCCCCAAGCCCCTACCCGCAGCTTCTCCTTCTCCCCTTCATTTTTCCTTTTTCTTCTCTTCTTCTTCCCGTTCCTTCTTCTTTCTCCTAATCTTGAGAGTAGAGAGAACAATTGATGACGAAGGCGGCAGAGGAGGAACTCCGACGAGTCAGCGAGGCGGCCGTTGTCGCCTCCGGAGGCAGCGCCGGGCAGAAGATCTCGCTGGCGATCCGCGTCACGAAGAGCAACAGCATCTGGGGGAAATCCGGCCTCCTGGGGGCAACATGGCCAAACCTAGGGTTCTAGCTCTCACAACCGCTTACCCATCAAAAGGTCAAAGGACTAAAGCTCTTCTTTACGTCTTGAAGTATTCATCTGGAGGAGTTCTTGAGCCTGCAAAACTGTATAAGTTAAAGCATCTAACAAAAGTGGAGGTTGTCCCAAATGATCCTACTGGCTGTACCTTTATGCTGGGGTTTGATAATCTTAGGAGCCAGAGTGTTGCTCCCCCGCAGTGGACGATGCGTAACTTAGATGACAGGAATCGGCTTCTTATTTGCATTTTAAACATGTGCAAGGGGATAACAGGTCATATGCCCAAAGTTGTTGGCATAGATATTGTTGAAATGGCTCTTTGGGCAAAGGAAAACAATCCCAAAGTGACTAATCAAGCGAAGGCGCATGATGGACCAGTTGTATCTGTTATGGCACAAAGTGATGCAAAAGTTACTGTTGGAAGAGACCTCGTTTCACAAGCTGAAGAAGAGGACATGGAGGCTCTTCTTGGCACGTATGTCATGGGGATTGGTGAAGTAGAGGCTTTTTCTGAAAGGTTGCAGGGCCCTTCTCTTCATAAGTGCCAATACCCTGGTCTGGAGAATGTTATCTTGGTTAAAGGATCTGGACCACACAAGTTTGATAATGGCGTTCATCCTGATCAGCCCATGAAGGAAGTAATTGTGAGCCTCTCTCTCTCTTTTAGTATATGTTTTGTTTTGCGCGTAGGGTTTTAACTTAGTCTTTAGACCTAATGTGGCTTGAGCTAACATTGATATAAGTATAAGAAATCAACCGTAAATTTTGATAGAGATAAGAAATTTTGACTTGTTTAAATAATAATAATAAAATTGATGGTCTTTATATATATATTTCTAAAGTGGGTTCCAAAATAAGTAATTCTGTTAGACTTTAATGCTTTGGCTTTTCATGTTGTTAATTATTTTACACAATTCATTAGATTTTTATATAAATACTTTTAAATTAAGTTATAAATAAAACTATAAGTATATTTCTAATATTGGGCATTGATTAAATAGGTCATTGAGATATATTATAGTATAAGAGTTTTGTAAATAACTAGGTCAACCCTTTTCTTTTATTAAACTTGATTATTATTTGAGCTTAGCTAATTTGTACTTTTCTTGTTCTCTGTGGGCTGTTGTGGACCCACTATCCCTATCTCGAAATTTGTGCCATAACCTAATTTTTGGAATTCTTTATATAGTTTCTAGCTATTTGGACTGCTCCGGACTCATTGGAACTAACTGCTACTTCATTTGGGATCACCTTGAGAAGTGTGGCATTATATACATTCTCTGATTAGTTAATATACACATATATAAATATTTGATTAGTATAGATACAAATACGTATTTTGGTATATAAATATATATTTATATACATCTATTTAGTGTATATACACATATACGTATTTTGTACAATTACTAATAGACACTTATATATATATATTATATACATTTTTATTGGTATATACTATTAGTGTAAAGGTGTATTTATATACGTATCCCTACTAGATGACCCTAGTTGACTAGAGCCATGCCTGGCATAGCCCTGAGGCCAGTGTATTTCTATTGTGTGTTAGTGTAGCATCTGATACAAGTTATATTATTATATGTGTATAGGACTGTTGGATCCTCCAGGCGATACTCTGGAACAGGACCTCGGTATTCACCAGCTAAGGACCCAAGGCGAGTACATTCTCTGATTAGTTTATAATTTATGATATCTCTTATGTTCACTGTATCTAGTGTAGATATCCATGCTCTTGACACGTTGGTTACACGGATTGGTATACACGGATCTCGTCATGAGATGTTATTCCTTATTCATGGTGTAGCTTGTACAAGACTTGTTTCCTTGTTATCTTGTGCATGTACAGACACTGATTTTCGGGGAGACTTGCTACCTCCCCAGGGAATCCCGTGCCATAGCGTACCATGATTGGATCTACTATACCAGTCGGGGATGGAGAGTATTTTAGTATAGATATGTGATCATACCCAACTTTTTATGCATCATAGCTCACCCCACATCTCACGTCGGGTGCGACCTAACCATCTCCATGCTTCATAGCTGTTACGTGTGATTAGCCTGACCTCTACATGTATCATAGCTAACCAACGGTTAGCCTGACCTTACATGAATCATAGCTAATCACATGTAACCAGCCTGATCAAGTTCCCAAGTCGATCACATGTTAAAGCTAGTACTCATACACTTAGTCATAGGTTCTTGCTCATGGACATATTGTTTCTTCTCCTGCATTTACTTACAGTATTTCTAGTATTTCTTTTATTACTCGTACCTATACATGCTTCTGGTATATTTCCATCTAGAACTGCTATATAGTTTATATCATTAATATAGAACTGCTATTTAGAGATGTACTTTGCTCCTTCCTGACTGGAAAATATTTTTCCAGACCATGACCTTAGTAGACTGGTTTCTGACTCACTTGAGGATTGGAAGTTAATGATTGCAGGTATGATTATTTTGTCGTTAGACTTGTCTTATATTTCTTGCTTGCCTTGATATCTCATCGTGCTTTAGTTTATGTGATTGAGTACTTCTAGCATTATTTTATGATATCCACGTCTCCTTATGGAGTTGGGTACTCACGTGAGTTTGATTAGATAGTTACATGACCTAGACAGCGTTCTACCGCCGATGCTGTGGCGTAGGCTGGACGTACCCACGCACTCGTGCCCCTAAACTGGGTGCGGGTCGTGACACGTTTTTAGTGGTGGCCCATGCAGGTCAGACTTCGCTAGTTGTGCGATGTCGTAGTAGTGCGACGTCATAGTTGTACCACTACGTACCTGCGATAGAATATAGGACATAAGATACTAGGATGAGAGGGGATACTCAATCATAAATTATTTGAGAGATTCCTGGGACGACCCTTGAGAATCTCATTATAAATTCCAATTTAAATCCCTCCCCTTGTTCCCGTCTACTCTCGCTTGTTGTTATTGAACTTGATCCTTATTGATCAGTTATTAAATTAAAATCTTGGTATCATTGTTGAGTTTGATTCTTGTTGACCAGCTGTTAAATTTAATTCTTGGTATCGTTGTTGAGTTGATTTCATATCGAGATGAATTTTACGGGCTAAAATTTACGGTATCATCTGATAACATATGTTGATGAGGACAGTAAGAAAGGTAAAACGTCTACTTTGATTATGGACCCTAGAGTTTATCGCAGCCATATTACCTGTCGTGATGAGAACGTAGGAACCTGACTTGGATGTACATACTATAGTTATGAAACTTAGAGTCTCTCGTAGCCATACCGGTTGGCGTGGCAAAGATTCTATATGACATGATTATAGAGTTGCATACCTTAGTTACGAAACCTATCGTTTATCGCATCTATGCTTACTGGCGTGGCGAGGATTCTGAGTGTCATGATTTCAGACAGACGTGTATGATTATCAGGTTGTATCTTAAATTGGTTCTTAAAGTATCATCTCAAGACTTATCTATTTATGTTATTCCAGGACTTTGTTCCATCGCTTCTTTTCTTTACTAGCAGTAAAGATACCTTCAGTCCTTAACCCAGTTCTTTTGAGCCTTATTTCTTTAAGGATCCTTGTTAGTGTGATAATTAGTGACTTGCAATTTTGGTTGTGACTTGTATTAGTTGACTGAGTGTGACTTGTGAGTTGTAAGTGTTTCTTAGTTGGACATGTGAGCAGTAGGCTTTAAACTAGAGTTAGCCCTTAGCATTGTACCTTGTACAAATGGTTCTAGGATAAGTGTCATTAGAGACTGTGAGTAGAAGGAGAGAATAGAGTATCAGTGATAGTTCAAGAGTTAGTATCAGAGCTAACATACCCGCCCTGGATAATCATGATTATGCACTTGAGTAATCTATGTAAACAATTAGGTATCAAGGAATAGTATTAAGGATTAATGGGTCATAACGTTCAATTTGATGATTGATATCGGGCGTGTTAAAGGTAAAGAAATTTATATGCATGAGGAGTTATAATGAGGTGTCATGAGTAGAAAAATATCAGAATAGGTAATGAAGATGGTGAAGCGTATCACAGATTAGTGTAACAGGCTATGAAAGGTTAAAAGAAAATACCTATACAACCATCGAGATGAGGAACCATATACATGCCCATGAGAGTAAAGAAACATGAGTGTTATAGTAGATACATGTAATCATGAGTTATAATGAGCTTGATGAGATGATCCATTAATGAAGCTAGTGATATAATACCAAGAGTGCTAATGGTTCTATATCGAAGATTAGTCGAGAATAACGTTAATAACAGTAAGCACTCTGTGTGATGATAATTAAATGATATACCAGTTGACTTAAATTGAAATCATGAAAGAAAATACAGGTGATGATAACTTTGATCATTGGAGATAATAGTGCAAGTGATTCGGGAAGTACAAATTTAGTACACAGTTGTAGACAATAGAGGTATTGAGTGCACCTCGAGTATTAGAGACCGTGAGCACTTATATGTAAATTTGTGGATTTATAAATTAAAAGAGTGGAAATGAATTTTAAACTTTGAGAATTATTGAGGAGATGAGATTGTGTCGTTAAAATTTTTTTTGGATTTCAAATATTGATTCAATAAACATGGTCAAGGCTACAAAGATTTTAGAAGTGATTAAAATTTTTTTTATTTCGATGTTGAGTATCTGACTTTGAGGAGGTATATGCAATTTATTTTTAAATTGATCGAGAAGTTAAACCTTGACGATTATTTTGAGGATTAATTTTATGGTAGATGAGAGATATGAATATTAATATATTAATAGATGATATACACGTGTCAGGATCTGTTGACTTGAGCATGATGGAGATGGCACCGCAGACTGACTTGGGTGTCCATCTAGAGTTGTATTGGAGAGAGAGCAGTACTTAGTATGGTGTTACACTTGGTGTGCACTGGAGTGATGAGAACAAATAGTATGGACAATTGTAGTAGGAACGAGAACTAGCAGTGGGTGTACTAAAGTAGAACAGGGGTACCTAAAGAGATAGAGGTATCAAACATTACATGCACCAATTGACCTATAATCGTGTTAGAGGTTCTTGGTATCAGATTTTGGCATTAATAGACAGGTGTGTGCAATACAGATATATTCATGGATCTTGTGGATTAATGATTAGTTGAGATGGGTACCAGTGTACAGGAATAGGAATTAGTTAGTGAATGTGTTAGAGTTAAGTGTTTGTTAGAGATAGTAGATACTACAAGTAATATGTTAGCAGGTTCTTTCTTTCCCTCCTAATGTTCCTTTTTCCGTCTTTTGATTGATTGATTTTCCTAGTACTGTAGTTGTATGCATGATTTCTTGTTAGAATAATTAGTAGTACACCCTGACAGAGACTGCAGTACCATGACAGAAGACACATGACCTATATATTTTCTTAGATTGCATGGCTGTAGGTAGAATTTTTCTTAGACCATGATCGTTGGGGTTTAGACCATAGCAAAGATTTTGACAAGGTTATGACTTGACAAAAAGGGACAAGATGATTAAATTTGTGGATACGCATTGATTTAAATAAAGAATTAAGGGGTTAGTATAACAGAATTGATGGATCATTGATTTTACGAAGATCGAGGTATGATTAAAATTCGAGGATAAATATTAACTTAAATGGAGAGTTAAGAAATTTACATGTCAAATTGAGGATTTATTAAATTTAGTAAGGTTATGATAGGATAGAATTGGTGATTAAAAAAAATTTGTGAAAATTTAGGAGATTGTCATTATATTTATTTGACTGCAAGTTATGAATTTTTAAAATTTTATATTGTAGACGTTGCAGTGTCGCACTGTTGAGTATTTTGAGGAAAAAGAAAACTGAAGAATTAGATCATTGATGGATTATTGTTTGGATTCAGACTTTTGGGACGAGATTCAATACATTGATTGAAATTAAATTTGAGGAACAGATATCAAATTCCGAGTATAAATATTTTTAAATTTAAATTCGTGGGAATTGTGAGGAAATGGAAACTGATTTTTATTTTGAGGATATTTCAGAAATATAGTAATTTCAAATTTTTTGAAAATTGTGAAACGACAAGGTGGATTATTTCAGGATTATGTGGGTTGTTGAATTTCACTATTTATGGAAAATAATAATGTGTATGAGTAAACACTACTTTGAGGACTTTAAATTTTGAGGACGAAATTCTTTTAAGGAGGGTAGACTTGTCACTACCACATTCAGAAAACAGAGATATTTTCGACTTTTTATAATTATTAGTATTGTGGTATTTATATTAAATAATTTCTTAATATTGTATTTAATTTAGATAATTGCATGAGGTGTGTATTTAAATATATTATATTATATACTGTGTTCTTGACGTCTGAGCTGGTAGACTTGACCTAGAGGCCACTAGACGAACACCTGATCGAATATTGGGAATTATGTATTTAATTGTTTTATTTTAGAATTTATTTTCGGAGGTTGTATTTAATTACCGTAATTTATTTAATTATTGCGCGTTGTCGTTGCTTCGATATTTGGAGCGCTACCCTGACTTTTGCCTTCCAACAAATTTCACAACCTTGCCCTAGACATGCCCGCCTTCCATTCTGATATTTTTGCAATCCAAAATTATGCTCTCTATACCTCATTTTTAGCCGCACAAAAATCGTCGCGGACGTTTATTTAAATCCTAAATAAATTCCTATTTTGTATCGTTGTGCGTTCCAATCAAAATTGGAGGCAAATCTTGACCTATTTTTCGTGCGGCCCAAATTAGGGTAATATTCTATTCTGAGTCTTCTTCATTAATGATATTGATGACCCGACCTGATTTTGGTCCCAGGTACTCCTAATTAATTTTAGAACACAGCTTGCATTTTATTTCTAATTAAATTGAGGATAACATTTTGACTGATTTCATAAATCCTAATTTAATTCAAATACCCGATTAATTAAACCCGTGCCTAACGCACAACACCCTCTCACCATGAAAATTTCTAAACATATTTTTTTCCACAATTTTTTTTGTCATTTTATGTGTCCGTGCAATTTCCCAAATTTAAGGGGGGCAAATTTGAAATTATTGCATTTGGTGTCAACGCCCTATTGGTTTAACCCAAATAAAGAAAACCAACCCCCCTAGCTTTGACTAGTCAACACCCTCATCTCACATGTATGAATTTTCTCCATATCAAATCCTGGCCACTCAATTAAAGTGGGTACATCACCACCCTTCATTCTCATCTCACCCCTCCCTATTTAATGTCCTATCCCCACTAGCCCTAATCCCCAAAAATTCCTAGGGAAGCACACCTCCCCACTAGCCCCCAAGCCCCTACCCGCAGCTTCTCCTTCTCCCCTTCATTTTTCCTTTTTCTTCTCTTCTTCTTCCTGTTCCTTCTTCTTCCTCCTAATCTTGAGAGTGGAGAGAACAATTGATGACGAAGGCGGCAGAGGAGGAACTCCGACGAGTCAGCGAGGCGGCCGTTGTCGCCTCCGGAGGCGGCACCGGGCAGAAGATCTCGCTAGCGATCCGCGTCACGAAGAGCAACAGCATCTGGGGGAAATCCGGCCTCCTGGGGGCAACATGGCCAAACCTAGGGTTCTAGCTCTCACAACCGCTTACCCATCAAAAGGTCAAAGGACTAAAGCTCTTCTTCACGTCTTGAAGTATTCATCTGGAGGAGTTCTTGAGCCTGTAAAACTGTACAAGTTAAAGCATCTAACAAAAGTGGAGGTTGTCCCAAATGATCCTACTGGCTGTACCTTTATGCTGGGGTTTGATAATCTTAGGAGCCAGAGTGTTGCTCCCCCGCAGTGGACGATGCGTAACTTAGATGACAGGAATCGGCTTCTTATTTGCATTTTAAACATGTGCAAGGGGATAACAGGTCATATGCCCAAAGTTGTTGGCATAGATATTGTTGAAATGGCTCTTTGGGCAAAGGAAAACAATCCCAAAGTGACTAATCAAGCGAAGGCGCAAGATGGACCAGTTGCATCTGTTATGGCACAAAGTGATGCAAAAGTTACTGTTGGAAGAGACCTCGTTTCACAAGCTGAAGAGGAGGACATGGAGGCTCTTCTTGGCACGTATGTCATGGGGATTGGTGAAGTAGAGGCTTTTTCTGAAAGGTTGCAGGGCCCTTCTCTTCATAAGTGCCAATACCCTGGTCTGGAGAATGTTATCTTGGTTAAAGGATCTGGACCACACAAGTTTGATAATGGCGTTCATCCTGATCAGCCCATGAAGGAAGTAATTGTGAGCCTCTCTCTCTCTTTCAGTATATGTTTTGTTTTGGGCGCAGGGTTTTAACTTAGTCTTTAGACCTAATGTGGCTTGAGCTAACATTGATATAAGTATAAGAAATCAACCGTAAATTTTGATAGAGATAAGAAATTTTGACTTGTTTAAATAATAATAATAAAATTGATGGTCTTTATATATATATTTCTAAAGTGGGTTCCAAAATAAGCAGTTCTGTTAGACTTTAATGCTTTGGCTTTTCATGTTGTTAATTATTTTACACAATTCATTAGATTTTTATATAAATACTTTTAAATTAAGTTATAAATAAAACTATATGTATATTTCTAATATTGGGCATTGATTAAATAGGTCATTGAGATATATTATAGTATAAGAGTTTTGTAAATAACTAGGTCAACCCTTTTCTTTTATTAAACTTGATTATTATTTGAGCTTAGCTAATTTGTACTTTTCTTGTTCTCTGTGGGCTGTTGTGGACCCACTATACCTATCTCGAAATTTGTGCCATAACCTAATTTTTGGAATTCTTTATATAGTTTCTAGCTATTTGGACTGCTCCGGACTCATTGGAACTAACTGCTACTTCATTTGGGATCACCTTGAGAAGTGTGGCATTATATACATTCTCTGATTAGTTAATATACACATATATAAATATTTGATTGGTATAGATACAAATACGTATTTTGGTATATAAATATATATTTATATACATCTATTTAGTGTATATACACATATACGTATTTTGTACAATTACTAATAGACACTTATATATATATATTATATACGTTTTTATTGGTATATACTATTAGTGTAAAGGTGTATTTATATACGTATCCCTACTAGATGACCCTAGTTGACTAGAGCCATGCCTGGCATAGCCCTGAGGCCAGTGTATTTCTATTGTGTGTTAGTGTAGCATCTGATACAAGTGATATTATTATATGTGTATAGGACTGTTGGATCCTCCAGGCGATACTCTGGAACAGGACCTCGGTATTCACCAGCTAAGGACCCAAGGCGAGTACATTCTCTGATTAGTTTTTAATTTATAATATCTCCTATGTTCACTGTATCTAGTGTAGATATCCATGCTCTTGACACGTTGGTTACACGGATTGGTATACACGGATCTCGTCATGAGATGTTATTCCTTATTCATGGTGTAGCTTGTACAAGACTTGTTTTCTTGTTATCTTGTGCATGTACAGACACTGATTTTCGGGGAGACTTGCTACCTCCCCAGGGAATCCCGTGCCATAGCGTACCATGATTGGATCTACTATACCAGTCGGAGTGGAGAGTATTTTAGTGTAGATATGTGATCATACCTAACTTTTCATGCATCATAGCTCACCCCACATCTCACGTCGGGTGCGGCCTGACCATCTCCATGCTTCATAGCTGTTACGTGTGATTAGCCTGACCTCTACATGTATCATAGCTAACCAACGGTTAGCCTGACCTTACATGAATCATAGCTAATCACATGTAACCAGCCTGATCAAGTTCCCAAGCCGATCACATGTTAAAGCTAGTACTCATACACTTAGTCATAGCTTCTTGCTCATGGACATATTATTTCTTCTCCTGCATTTACTTACAGTATTTCCAGTATTTCTTTTATTACTCGTACCTATACATGCTTCTGGTATATTTCCATCTAGAACTGCTATATAGTTTATATCATTAATATAGAACTGCTATTTAGAGATGTACTTTGCTCCTTCCTGACTGGAAAATATTTTTCCAGGCCGTGACCTTAGTAGACTGGTTTCTGACTCACTTGAGGATTGGAAGTTAATGATTGCATGTATGATTATTTTGTCGTTAGACTTGTCTTGTATTTCTTGCTTGCCTTGATATCTCATCGTGCTTTAGTTTATGTGATTGAGTACTTCTAGCATTATTTTATGATATCCACGTCTCCTTATGGAGTTGGGTACTCACGTGAGTTTGATTAGATAGTTACATTACCTAGACAGCGTTCTACCGCCGATGCTGCGGCGTAGGCTGGACGTACCCACGCACTCGTGCCCCTAAACCGGGTGCGGGTCGTGACACCTGTGATCCAAGAATCCCTGCTCATTGAGCAATACTGTCCTGTACTGAATCAAATGGCTCATGGAGCCGATACTCAACATTTAGAGTAATTTTGATCCTGCCTCAACAAGTTACAAATATATATATATCCCGACTTGAACTTGTTCCATGTAGCTTGTTCTATATATATATATCCTGCCCTGAACTTGTTCTTGTACCTGACCTGACCCTAAAGATTAGAGACTTACATGGTCACAGGACAACTTGGAAACAAGGTTTTAGTTCCGCAGACGGTCGCTGGGGCACTGGCACCGATCTGATCCAGACGGAACTCCTGATAGTCGCCTGCTATAGGACGGAATGCCCTGGGATGTCCTGCTCTATGCGTCGCACGATATTCCGTACTGAGACTAGACCGTCCATTATGGCGCTGTGCCAGTGACCTCATGTTCATATAGATAAGTCATCCTCGCTTAGCGGCTAGCCGCGTGCGAGTCATTACATCGCATCGAGAATAACTGAACACCTGAACGATCATGATGTAACAACGCTTGTGCATAAAGAGCACTTGATCATCGTATGCAGCACACCTGATAATTCCTGTAACCCGTACACCCAGAACGGGACCTCGCACTGAAATGCTTGTGTTTGCATATGCCTTGCTCCTGAATGCTTATACATGTTTCTGCTTGATTTAACTCGGTTTGCCTTGGACAGGGAAGGACAAATGGTAAGTTGGTAAGTCTCGTCGTGTTTCCTCTCATGTCGTACGGCGCACTGCCATACGGATTAGGTTATTCAAATCTTACATGAAACTGATCCTTAGGCAACTAGAAAGACAACTAAATAGTGGGCACGAAACTAATATTACGTGTTTGGATTTGTCGAGCGGGCGAGTAGCCTCCACACCAGTGCATTCAAGTACTGATAACCCACCAGATTGCTTGCAGGGTGCGGGAGAACCTCGTTCGGTGCGGATGCCTCCTTCGTGCGTGCTAAGGCGTGGAGTTCAACTCAGAAGCCTTGGAACACTGCGTTCGGAACTGAAGCACATATACAAGACATAATGTTGGAATATCGCCTGAACATCGCCTGTATATCATCCATAAATGTTGCCACTTGGCACGCTTTTATGTTTCAGAGAGAGAGCTCGAGCGACTTGTAATCTCGGCTATACGCCGCCTGCAACACTTGTTTTAATATGAATAAAAGAGCTTGTTTTACTCCAACTTGTGTTTCTATCTTTCCACTATATTGTTGACTCAGTGAACCTGTTACCGATCGCCTATGCGTTCATGATTCCGCTGCACTCGGACAATCTGTGCGACTCTGTGGCTTAGAACTGTTACCGCCAGCCAATAAACCACGGCCTTGCACGGGCGCGGTTAACGCTCGTGCGGCATCACGCCCGGATGGGTCAGACTGATCGTTCTGCGGGAGCGCTGGCACGGTGATTCTCGCCTAGCGGGAACGGCCGATTTGCCTGCGGGAGATCGGGGCGTGACATCATCGCCCCATGGCCAGATACCCCGAGCGGTCACAACACCACCGTCGTTACTGTCGTTCTTGCTCCACCACCACCTCGGCACAGCCCTAGCCGCACCGGAGCCGAGAACCTGGGCTACACGAACCAACACTCATGTCATCGCCCAACGCATCCGGAGCACCGACGAGGTTTGAAGAACCACCCCGCAACTCCCTTTTCAGTCCTTCCCGCGACCTATGCTGACCGGAACGACCTCCGACGTCGAGAAGAGGCTGCTACCCTTCACCGGGTGTCACGACCCAATTCCGTAGAATCAATTGAGGCGTCCCCCGAATCATGACCGCCGTGTGGGCCTGGGGTTGCGCCCGCACAAGGCTTTAATGATTTGCATAGCAAGCACATATTCAGAGTACGCAGATAAATTAAAACACAGATTTGAAACATGGAAAAGTTCTCTTTATTGATAATAAACATCTATTACAAACTCCTGAACGAGTCAGCTAATATGCCGAACGGCTTACAAAAGAGATGACTCAAAATAAGATAGCAGTCCTGTACATTACATCCCTTTATAAACTCAAAATAATAAAGACCTCCAGGCTGGAGGATAGCTTTGCCACGGAGCTGTATTTGTGTATGAAGAGTTGCAGCTTCAGACTTCAAAAGGCTTCAGGGGCGCGGTGAAGATGCACCAACAGCTGGACTGGATCGGGTAGACGACTTTGGCTCCTCGCTCGGTTCACCTTGGTGCGGAGAACCTGTTTCAACGAGGGTCAGCATATCGAAACATGCTGGTGAAGGCGAGCTAGCCGAACTATACCAATCAACACGTTGTTTTAATAAAGCATGCATATTTGTGGGTTTCTATCTTGCCTTAGTTCATTTACAAGTAAGCAGCATATAGAATTTACTGAAATGAACGTGCCACCATTTGGTGGATTTTACCTGCCCGTCTGAATTACCTGTACAATACTTACCATGCCTTCTCTGCCACGAAGACACAAGTTAGTTTGCAACAGGTTTAAATATACACGATGATCACTGGCATGATTGCCATAATGGACTAGTCCGGGACAAGGATAGCAGGCTACGAGAGTACACGATGCGCTGCAAGCTATCCTATCCCGTACACGATGACTATACACGAGTTTCGCCCGGATCGGATCGGTGCCAGTGCCCCAGCAACCGTCCGCAGAACTATACCTTGTGCACAAGTTGTCCATGATCGAACACGATTAACAAGTTAACAAGTCATGCATTTGAGGCAACACGAGTGCAAGAACACGAGTACATGACAAGTAGTATTGCATGATTTATTTAGCATAGCCTCCCTGAACAATTATGCATATACAAGATGTGTTCTATACTTAGCATATTTTATAGAACATTTGCACGAACAAGCATACATAAGATAACAGTTCACATGTTTGGTTGACAAGCATAATAACCAAGTCTGTTCTCTTTTATCTTAGTTTCTTTTATTATTACTTGGTATCGTTTGATCGGGGCATAGAAGAGTGCAGATTTATTAGATGTGAAGCTTGGAAGCAGGGCTAGCTAATCGGGTTGGTAGCCACTCACTTAGATTGATGGAAGGAGAAGGAAAGAGGCGCTTCACGACTCCGCTCGTAAGCCGCCTACTGCTCGTTCACCTGCGCACGAACAGCTCGATTAATACTTCTTTCTCTCTTTCCAATCTCGAAATAGAAGTGCAAGTCAATGAACGAAAACAATGAAAACCATCGAAACCATTCAAGAAAAATAAGCAAATCCCAAAACCAACTCAAAGCACGAAAGCAACAAGCGACATCAAAAACCGAGGCAATAAAAGATAGCAGCGGAGAGGTCCCTCCTGACTCTGCCGCTAAGCCGATCCTTGGGGCGCAGTCCACTGAATATGGGAATCGATTCCGAAGAAACAAATCCATAATGAGGACGAGTTCTTAATTCAATCTATCCCGATCGAACGATACCGACTTGTGTTTCTTAGCCGCGCTCTCCGCACCGGGAGAACGGGGCGCTACATCCTACCCAACTAATTAGAAGTTTCGTCCCGAAACTTATGATAGAACCTACCGTTATGGAGCATTTCGTTGGGGACGACGATCAGGAAGGTTCGGACGGAAATTTATGGCATGGCCTGATTGTCCACACGCTAGGCATAACCCAAGTCTCAAGCGACAATTGTTGGCTGTGTGCCCACGCTTTTTACAGAAATTACACGATGTCCCTGGGTTCCCTCTTTGGTGCCCTCCGTTGTTAGGGTGCTTTGCAGCAGTATTTTCTCTGTCGTTGCTTTGGCGTTTGTGATTGTAGGTATGCACAGCGCCGGCAGGAACGTGAGGATAGTGTGGCTCAAGAGATAGGGCATGATTCATGACTTCACGCATTGTATGATACTGATGAACAGCTACGTGCGAATGGATGACAGGGCGTAGTCCACCTTCAAACCTTCTAGCTTGACTCGCTACATCAGGTAAATAGGCCCTAGCAAATTTGGAGAGTCGGTTGAATTCGGCGGAGTACTCCTTAACTGTCATGCTGTCTTGCAAAAGCTGCACGAACTCGTTTTCCATTTGACGTTGTACTGGAGGGGGTACAAACTCCTCTTCGAACGCGGCACGAAAAGTCGTCCACGAGATCGCCTCCTCTCCGTGATCAAATTGGAGAGATCGTCGATGCACGTCCCACCAATCGTGCGCGTTGAGGTGGAGCTGTAGTTGCGCGCAGGCGACGTACTTCTCTTCGGAGACCTCTAGCAGAGCGAAGTGATCTTCAAGTTCGGCCAACCAATCTAGAGCTACGACTGGGTCCTCAGTCCCGTTGAATGGGGTATTGCAGACTTTCTTGAAGTGGCCAAAGTCGAAGGCAGTCACGTCCCTCATCCTTGGAATTTGTGGCGTCTCTACTTCAAGCACGGGTTATTCCACCAGAGTCGCTGGCATTGCCGTGAACTGGTTGGATGCCAAAGTCTGAACGATCTGTTGCAGGGTATCTACCTGCTTCTGTTGGACTGAGAATCGTGCTTCTATATTATCTTGAAACTTGAGCTGACTCTCTTCCGCTCGCTTCTCGACCCGTTCATAGCGAGCCTCGTCCCTTTGTTAGTTTGCCTCCAACATCTGCAACATTCGTTGGACGAGATCGATGCTTCGCATGGCTCGCTGGCTCTCTGAACTTCCCGAAGTACCCGAACTACTTCCTTGGCCTTGCATTTCGTCCGGTGTTTGCGCTGCAGATTGCGCTGGAGCCATTCCTTCAAAAGAAGGTAAATTACATTAGGATCATAATGTATTATGGACTTATTGTATGAACGTATCACATTTTGGCCTAGCGAGTTCAAGAGTTCGTACAGGAATTTGATCGTTAAAGGAACTTTTCCAGCACGAAGTCTAAGGAACTTGAATCTGTGCTCTGATACCACTATGTCATGACCCAATTTCGTAGAATCAATTAAGGCGTCCCCCGAATCGTGACCGTCGTGCGGGCCTGGGGTTGCGCCCGCACAAGGCTTTAATGATTTACATAGCAAGCACATATTCATAGTACGCAGATAAATTAAAACACAGATTTGAAACATGAAAAAGTTTTCTTTATTGATAATAAATATCTATTACAAACTCCTGAACGAGTCAGCTAATATGCCGAACGGCTTACAAAAGAGATGACTCAAAATGAGATAGCAGTCATATACATTACATCCCTTTATAAACTCAAAATGATAAAGACCTCCAGGCTGAAGGATAGCTTTGCCATGGAGCTGCATTTGTGTATGAAGAGTTGCAGCTTCGGACTTCAAAAGGCTTCAGGGGCGCGGTGAAGATGCACCAACAGCTGGACTGGATCGGGTAGATGACTTCGGCTCCTCGCTTGGTTCGCCTTAGTGCGGAGAACCTGTTTCAACGAGGGTCAGCATATCAAAACATGATGGTGAAGGCGAGCTAGCCGAACTATACCAATCAACACATTATTTTAATGAAGCATGCATATTTGTGGGTTTCTATCTTGCCTTAGTTCATTTACAAGTAAGCAACATATAGAATTTACTGAAATGAACGTGCCACCATTTGGTGGATTTTACCTGCCCGTTTGAATTACCTGTACAATACTTACCATGCCTTCCCTGCCACGAAGACACAAGTTAGTTTGCAACAGGTTTAAATATACACGATGATCACTGGCATGATTGCCATAATAGACTAGTCCGGGACAAGGATAACAGGCTACGAGAGTACACGATGCGCTGCAAGCTATCCTATCCCGTACACGATGACTATACACGAGTTCCGCCCGGATCGGATCGGTGCCAGTGCCCCAGCAACCGTCTGCAGAAGTATACCTTGTGCACAAGTTGTCCATGATCAAGACTGTAGATAGAGGTTCAGGTTCAGCGCACCATCGTTGACCGCTTGGGAAAGGGGAAGATAGTTACTAGACGTTTGGGCTCCTATGCACGCGCTTATATATGTATATGTAGTGATCCTGTATTCTAGAGTAGTGTATCACCCGTGTGTCTCTGTGCTCGGAGCTACGGTACGCCCCATGTGTCTCTGTGTTCGTAGCTACGGTTTTATTTTGGACAGCCCACGCGTCGAACATTATCTTTAAACTGTGTCACACTAGTTGGTTATGATAGAGTACCCAGTCGTGCACTTGTATTTTCTATTTACTTGGCATGTTGCATTTTTGTACCTTGTTACGTCCCTTTGAGGACCTGGTTCCCTGCCAGTTTTGCAGCATAGATGATTACGGAGCATTTGGAGTTGCTGTTGGAGACGCATGTCTGGCGAGCATGGTACCAGGTACTCACATCTTATTTACCGGCATTATGGTTATTGTACATTAATTATTCATCTGCTGTTGTAGCCTAGTTTTATAGACTCATACTTCTTCTCGAGTCTATTCAAGTTAGTGTGTTATTGGGCGGCCGACTCTAGCACATATAGCTCTTTCTTGTATACTTCTATACATTATGGATTAAGACATAGAGGTTTACATTTATGGGATATCTAGTTAGTGCCCTTTATATTTTTACAGCTTATACGTATTCGAGTCAGACCAGAGTCTGGTCTAATGCGTAGCTGGCGTGTCACGAATTTCTTGTCCTACGTATTTTGGGACTGGGGCGTGATACATGTGCCAAGTTCTGCTGAGCTGTATCCATTCGGTCCTTCAACTTATCTCGAGCTGCCAAGGACTGTAGTGCCCACTCCTTTGCCTGAGCGAGTTTAGTTTCCAATTTACGGACTCTTGCTTCATTTCCCTCATGTTCGGCCTCGCACCAGGTTATCTGAGAAATAACCTCCTCCAAGACGGTCCACTCTTTATCCATCTCCTGCTATTGTGCCTGGATGGATTTATTGAAGCATTCCATCTGTTCAGCAAACTTCGCAGTCAAGGAGTCTTACTCGGCCTGAATCATCTCATCGATGTTGCCTTGAGATAGTTGCAATACTCGTTAATGGGTTATTCCAAACCATTAACTATTTGCTCTAGCGTATTAGCCCTTTCAGCATCACTGAAATTTTTAATCTGCACTATAGTGAGATTGGAGGACATCTTCATAGCTCGAAGCCTAGATTCTTCTCCAACACCATCGATATCAATATTTTCAAAGTGATATAGAATACGCTAGTATACTATTCAACTAGCATGGCATAGCTCGAGTGGACGCTGGGAGTGGCTGCGATATCGGTAAATCCCCCTCCAGGAATGACTGTAGAGGAAGTTGCCACAGTCGTTGCATCTACAGATGGCGCTACAAAAGAATGAACACCAGCAACTTCTACCGTTGCTGGTGTACTCAACGAAGGAGGCACGGTCGCTATGATGGGCTCATCCTCCTCTGAAGATATCAGGACTATATTGGGCGAGGCTACACCCGAAAATGTTGTGTAAGAAGGATCGACAGCTTCAAAGCATGCCCCTTCAAAGTCGAGCGCTACCGTTTCATCGGCAGTATCCGCTACAAAGTTAAAAGTTGCATCAACTCCGCCCTCCCCTGAGATGTATTCACCTGAAAAGAAGACAAGAGAAAGTTAATATCAACCTGATGTTTATTTTTCTAAAAGAGGCGTAAAGACAACATTTACCCATGGCTGATGGTATATATATTGCGTCCGCAGCCAGTACAGCTAAATTATTTCTTAATGATGCTAAGCGAGCTGTCATACCTGGAGAAGAGGGTACACCAACTGACACTGGCGGGTAGTCTTCCCAGTCTTCACCAAGATCCACTCGAGGCTCATCGGGTAGAATCTTGCTGGAAATACTTACAGACGAGGCAGGGGTTACTCCCATTATTGGTCTGGATAAAGGTATTCTTAAAATGCTTGGCCTTGTAAGCGATCTCGTAGCACTACCTGAAGCAGTAGTAGCAGCAGCGATCTCGAGCAAAGAATCTCCAGCACTGTCGGCCGAAACTGTGGAGGTTCCCTCTCTAAAAGGCGAAGGACCTCTAATCAACAAATCATCCCCAACCGGGGAAACAACATGCTCGCTCCTAGAAGCCTCCCTGGTATAAGCCCTTTTCGGACCTCTGGCAATCCTCTTCTTACGGGGAGAGGGTTCTTTCAGAGCAGAAGCCTTCCTTTTATGGGGGATAACGAGAGGCTCTGCAGGCAGAGCTAGTACGCCTCTCGGTATTGTCGTCAAGAATTTGTCTGCCCTGGCGGTGTCTTCATTCTCATCCGAGAAAACAGACGGAACATCCTCCCTTCTAGTAGACCTATGGGAGGGCATCCTAAAACTTTTATGCATATCAAAATTGCGATGGAAGGTATTGATGGACGCATAGAACTGCACGTACGAGTAAAACATACACAGCTCCATGGAAAGAGAAGTCGCGGGCACCGCAAAAGTTGCACCAGTGCAGCCCGTGATAAAGTACCGCCACCCTCTGGCTCCATCAATGAGTCCACCTCTAGACTTGAAGCTGGTGATGGTATTTCTCACATGCAATTGATCATACCCAAACTGCCTGGCGAACCGACTGGCCAGATAGGGCTCCAAGAAGCAATGATCATCACTCATGTATAGCAAGTGAGAAGGTCTAATACAGACCAACCAATAGAAGGCTTCAGGAGAAAGAATAGTTCCCCCATGACCTTCATCCTTGAGTTTCCTTCCTTGTTGATTGATGTGTACAGGGGGAATGATACAGAAGATCTTCCAGCTGTGGCTATGTTTAACGCCCGCCGGCAATCTGTGACGGTCGCCACGTTCCAAGAGGAATTCTTGTAATTCAGCAAGAAATTATTTTCTGAACTGCTGGCGGAACCGGGAGACATCACCCGGGCGTTGTGAAGAATTAACCATCCTATCAAGTATAGGAATGGTAATTCCACCCTGGGAAAGCTTTTACGCCCGTCTCATCAGCGAGCAGCCCATCAGTAAGGGCCCTCAGACCTGCTTGTATTTTATATACCATAGCAAGAAGCAGGCCCAGCCTTGCTCCAAACACCAAACGTACTACGGGCCATAAGGTGTTGCGATGGATGCGATCCGCAGACGCAATGCCCGGCACTATCCAGCGGCGTAGCCAGACGGAAAGAAAGTCAGCCAATTGAGCTTCCTTTGACAGAGACTTCCGACAATGCCTCATATAACTGAAGGCTTTTGTGCCTACAGGGTAACCCCCTATCTCCCCGTCAAAAATATGATCCGGATCCCCTGCATCTTCGATGAGGTCGTCGACCGTGTCAGCATTGAGCATGCTCAGGAGGTTCAAGGGCCTATCTTGGCTATCTACCACCTTGTCCGGCTTAGCATTTCTGGCCTGGTAGAAGAAGAGGTATGTTGCCCAATTGTTGATATGAGCCAAATCAGACGGCCCCTTGTAGAATGTGGTACAAGCAAGGTAGTATCTCATCAACTCCTGATACACCGCCACTGCCCGAGGGTTTGTATCCCTCAATTCCTTGTTTGTAGGGACATACTCTTCATAAGGAGCGTCCCCCATTGGCAGCCTTGAAATCTCTGCCATCTTATGAAGGGCTAAGCCTAACTCCCCCAATGGAGTGGCAAAAGTCCCAGTGAGCGAATTGTACCGCTCCATCAAGGCTAAGAACAAGTTAGGGTTGACAAGCAACCCAATACTTGTGGCACTTACGGCCGCGAACAAGCCAATATTTTCCAGCTCCATCTGGAAGTGCTTTAGGGCCCAGGCAGTCAAACTGGCCCATTGAAGATTCCCCAGGCTAAGCCATCCACTGGTCCGAGGGTTGACTCTGGGGTACATTTCTCCCTGCCCCATGAAGTCATTGCAGAAGGTCGATATCTGAACTGGCTGGATCAGCGAAGTGTCCTCACTCGGGATACTACCCGGCAGTAATCCCCTAAAGGGCATAATAGGGCCCAAAGGACGGCTCATATAGGCCCCCCAGTCGCCACCCTTGTTGTACAAAATCTTCCCCGTTCGGCCGTAAAGATCTGGAGTTAGCACCCACATCATCTTTCTAGGATGTGTAGCATGGAAGAAGGTGGAGATGGGGTAATCCCTGGGCATCGTCGGCAAATACATGACCGTGCCCTCAGCAGTGAATACCCAATCCTCCTTCTTGGGCTTGGGCTTGGTCTGGGATTGCTTGTCAATAACATCCCCAAATGAGAAACTCGGTTTCCTATACTCTGTCCTATCTATGTATGCCAGGGGCTCCCCACTGATCATACTCAGCAGCATGCACTCTCCTTGGGACGATATCAGGGTTCCCCTCTCTTCAGGGTAATTGGCTCCAGAAATGGGGAATGTCACATGCGACAAGTCCTCCAAATAATTCGAGGTCAGCATCCCGGCAGCAGAGCCCATCACCTCAGCCAAAAGAGGGATCTGCAAGTCCACTCCAAAACGCAAGAAAATAAGTTAGTTTCTACACTAGACATTACACTCTTGCAGTTTGCTCCAAAGATTATCAGTCTGTGCTTTTACGCCAAGACTGCAACAACTTGAATTTTTATGCGGAAATCTTTTTTTGAGGCATAAAATTCAAGGTTGGCAGTATACGCCAAAACTTAACAGTCTGTGCTTTTACTCCAGACTGCCAAAATTTGAGTTTTTACGTCGGAATTTTCATCCAGCGTGTAAAACACAAAGTTTGTAGTATACGCCAAATTTCGACAGCCTGAGCTTTTTACGCCAGACTGCGAAAAGATGATTTTACGCTGACACATTAGAAATATGGGCGTATTGGTTCGCATACACGTACAACGTGTACGGAAAGTCATCTATTCTCCTCGAAGTCCTTTTACTTATGACATCCGGAGCACGGCTCAACAGAGGGGCGTCGCGTTTCGATCGAGGCTCGTTCAGCCTAATGGGAGTTGCTCGCGCTTGAGAAGAGGATCGAGAAGAGGAAGAAACCTTCTTTCCCTTAGCAGTGGAAGCTTGTTTAGGGGCCATGGCGATTCTGAGTTCTCAAAGAAGAAACAAAGAAGAAAGGTTCTTGAAAAGCTTGGATTTTTGTGAAGACAGATAAAAGTTTTTTCTCTCAAGACCTTGGGTTATTTATAGAGTTCGGATAACTTTTCGAATTCCTAACCAAATCCGATATTTAATATTCGGTTATGATTTGGGGACTACGTCAGCCTATTATTTAAAAAAAAGAAGACGGACAGTCAGTGGATCCAGAATTTACGTGCAGAGCAGATCTATGATTTTACGCTCAGGAGTTTTTACGCTCAAAGGCTACAAATCTACGGTTTTACGCTCAGAGGCTATAAATCTACGGTTTTATGCCCGGATACTTTTATGCTCAGCAGCTTTTTCGCTCGAGAGGCTACAAACCTACGGTTTTATGCTCAGAGGCTACAAATCTATGATTTCACGCTCAGAGGATTTTTTCGCTCAGAGGCTACAAATCTACGATTCTACGCTCGAAAGCTACAGATGGCCAATTGTAAGGATTTACGCAGACAATGTTCCTTTTTGGCTACAAAATATTCCAAGTGCCCAAAACATACAGAATTCAGCATTAAAAATGACTATTCTTCTTGGGTCGATTGGAAGTTCATTCGAAGTCCAGTCAGAATCTTTTCCTCAAAAGTTCAAGTATGGCCTGTTTGACGGCCATTTCTCGTCCTATTTCAAAGGATTTTCGAAAAATTATTCTTGAAGAGGATGGTCTGAACAAGAATTCTTCGTATCAGAGAAGTGACAGTTCAGAAATTCTATGCGACTCCTCATTCAAACAAACAGCATGACAGTTTGGATATTCAGCTTAATGCTAAGAAGCTTTCTACGCGTCTTTAGTTACGCGTAAAAGATGGGACAAGATCAGATACTCTTTTATTAGAGTCAGCGTAAAGTTATTCAGATGTGTTGAAGCTACACATATTCAGACTTTTTCACAGCAAATATGGCAAATTATCAGATGCGTAAAAGAAGACAATCTTATTTATTATGATTACATATGATGGAAATCCTTTTTCTACAAAGGGTTTCTCATTTTCATTTAAGATCATACCAAGAATCTGCTACGTCAGGTTACCGTATTGGTGGAGATCTTTTTCTTCTTCTATGGCACTTCATCGGCTTCTGCAGCCGATGAACAAGAAAATGGTGAATGGCGGAAGGATACAGAATTGGACTTGTCTAAATTATTCAAGCTATCCTCCATACACCATGGCAGGCATGCCCTAGAATTGTGTTGGGGGTTCAGACCCAACTCAATATTGGAAGACAGGGCCAAACTCCCTACCCTCGTCCACCGCCATGATGGGAAAAAATATAGCTTGCAAGTTGTGTGGCCAAATGAGACCCTTCCTCTCTCCTGGACGAATCGCCATATAAATTATTGATCATCCCGAGCAAAGGAAGCTATGATATCCTTCCATGATCCATCATTGCAGAGGATATTTGCTTGAAGATGCCTCTTTCTACGGCTCCTTGTAGAAGCATGAAAAATACGCTGAATAGCTATACGCAGCATTTTGGTGCTGGACAGCATAAAATATGACTTCAGAGCCATCGGCGTACAACAGAGATTTTTCGCTAAGTACAGCGTAAAATATAAGCTCAAGGACTATCCGCGTAATGTAGTATGTCCAGGCTGCTTCAGCGTAAAAAGGGTGCTACATCGCCTTTATGGCGTAAAACTCATCCGCTTAAATACAGCATTGAAGTGTACGAGGAACGCTTCGTATTCCCCGAAATGAACCTGTCAAATCATGCAGTGAACCTAACGTCTGACTCCTAACAAAGAGTAATGCACGATTACCCAGACGACGGCTATAATGATGGCACAGCACAGCGACCCAGGCTGTCGTTTAGTGACATTTCTTTGGCGTAAACCGCTTTTACGCATACAAGGGAATACACTGCCTAGTTTTACACAGGCAGATGTGAGCTATTTACGCTCCACAGAAGACAAACAGGCTGCCACGTCAAAAGTTGCTCTTTATATAGGGCTCGAGGGACGTCTCTGTATTTAATATGCAGAATAATGGCAAATCTTCGAGACACGCCTCTACATTTAATGCGCGGAATGGTGGTAGATCTTCGAGGCATATCTTTGCATTTAATGTGCAAAATAATGGCAAATGGTCGAGACATGCCTCTACATTTAATGCGCAGGATGGGGGTAGATCTCTGCATTTAATGCAAAAGATTTGATAATATCTCCGAAAGCCGTAATTTTGGCTAAAACGTCCACATCATCACTTTTGCGCATTACGCCATCAGGCTATTCTCAGCTATGGGAGCACTCTGTACGCTATCTCCTTGGGATACGCCAACTCAGGCCATATTTGCATTAGTGCGTATTAAAGCTATTCGGTCCAGAATTCGCTCAAGCCTCAGTCAAGGGAGGAGGATCAGCTATCTTCTATGCCTACTCGGCTTCTACGCCCACTCGGCTTCTACGCCCACTCAGCTTCTATGCCTACTCGGGTTCTATGCCTACTCGGCTTCTACGCCTGCTCGGCCTCTACGTCGGTTTGATAACTATTTGGCTTCTACGCCATGGTGACGGTTATTGGCTTCTACGCTAACCTTTTTTTATGCGAGGGATAACTTCCTACGTGGCTTCTATGCCGTGATCTTTGTAGCAGTTATACGCATTGTCTCTTAATGGGACGCACGTCACACACTCATTCAAAAGGTCATTTATATGTGGGCAACGGTTATTTTAACCATCGCGTAAAAAGTGCTATACTTTCCACTACCCGGCGTCTATGCCGACTGAGTGGTCACTGTCACTAAAGTCCTATAAATAGAGACCTCTATCAACAGAGGTCCAAGGTCGAGAAAAAGGGTAAAAAAATCCAAGGTCGAAGAAAGGTCAAAAAACTGAAGGTAAAAGATTCCAAGATCAAAAGGGAAGGTCAAGGAACTAAGAGTCGAAGAGTCTTCGAGAGAGAAGAATCCAGAGCTCAAGCAAAGAGTAGTGATCGACGACTTTGGCATCAAGCATCCACTCTCTTTTGCAACCTTCGAAGCTGCTTTTTGTCTTCTATGGCACTTCTTCATCATCGTGTGGTCCAAGGGACAAAGTGATCGACTGCAGATCAGACTCCTATAATAATATTTACCCAGATTAAAAAATTGTACTCGACATCCTCGTATAGGATTAATTGTACTTCTTGTTTGTAAACCTAAGAGCGGGTTTCGTATAAACCTCATCTTATTTCTTTTGTTTATTATCAAACACAATATGGCGACTCTGCTGGGGAACGTCTTTCTCTTCTGACGAGGAAGCAATTGCTCAACACGATGCGGTATCCGTGGGATCCGTGAAGAAGACCCTGGTCGTCCAGTTCGACCAGTCTGCCTACGAAGATATGCTTCGAACAGGGGGTAGCTCTCACTCTCTCTCTGTCTAAGATAACAGGAAGCTGCGTAAGGTCTGGATGCCCAAGACATCCCCTACCATTCCTGCCGACTCTCCGATCTCTCCGACCAACCAGGTTGTAGCTGCACAACCTTCGCGCTCTGTGCATAAAACTCAGTCTCCCGTCTCTGACATGGCAGACAAAACTTCGGACAATGCCTCAGTGCTAGTCCAGAAGTCTACTTCGTGCTCTGCGCATAAAACTGTCTCCCGTCCGTGACGTGGTAGACAAAACTTCTAACGATGCCTCGGCACTAGTTCAGAAGTCTAATCCGTGCTCTGCGCGTAAAATCCAGTCTCCCGTCGATGACGTGGCAGACAGAATTTCTGACAATGCCTTAGCGCCAAATCAAAAATTCCGAACGCACTCCGCGCATAAAAATGCATCTGCCCTCCGCGGAAAAGCAGATGATCCCTGCAATCTACGCAAGGGAAAGCAAGCGGCAGACTGCTCAACTTCTCGGCCTTTACGCCAGCAAGGGAAGAATCTGCCCGCCCTCCGGATTACGCGAGGAGCTGATGGCCGACTGAGGACCTCCTCGGCCTTACGCCAACCCGAGCAGACCTACGAATTAAGCCAGGGGAAGCCCCTCAACGTAAAGAAGGCTCAATTTATGGAAAGACACCCTCCTCGGGGATTATCCGCTACCCAGATAGCCAACCTGTTGTATACGGGTGGCACAGGGAGAACCATGGTTCCCAACATCCGCATGCCCACTGATGTGAACAGAAGGAACAAGCTATCTTCTTCTTTTGTAAATCCTCCTGACCTGCGTGAGTATCTCATCCAGAAATACAAGGATAGGGGATCTTCCAGCATGTCTATTACGCCTCCCAGGGAGCACTATTGTTATAGTCATAGGATTGTAGTTAATTATTGCTGTTCTGAAGCAAAATGGTCGGTTTTCGACCGGTTGAGCTACTCTCCGTCTTTCCAAGAAGAAGAGCCCACACATGCATCTGTGAACATGGCTTCACATATACCTAGAGGAAGATCGAGCTCAAGACGTTATCCCTCTAGAACTCCGAGCCGAAGGAGATTCAACAAGCTCCTTAGGAACACTAAAGCTGGGGTGTTCCAAAACACCCGTTCGAGGTTACGACAACCGGCTTCGTACTCTTCTGATTCTGATGCTGGGGGTCGCCAATCTCCCAAATCAGATACTGAAAGTATAGAGTCAACTTCTATAGAGACCTATACTAATCCTTCAATGACACCCAGGGAGATGGGAGTTTATGCCATTGGAGATGAACGCGAGGAAGCTTCCCCGTCGGGAAGCGCTGAGCAACGCATTACTGTACTGGAGACATCTCTGAAAGAGATGCAATCCATGATGGAGAACATGCACCAGATGATGCTGACTCAACACACAGCTGATATGGCTCAAGCATCGGTCCCTTCAACTCAGATATGTGTGGGGGTGGACTTACCACCATCCAACGCGATCCAAGAGCCTGCTCTAGATCAGGAGTCAGCAGTTCCTCCGCTTCCTCACTCGGAGAATGTATTATCTCCCGTTGGAGTCGCGATGCAACTGATTCCTCGCCACTCTGTGGTTCCGCTACCGGCTAAAAATTTGATGCAGGCAGTACGGAAGTTGAAAGCCCAATTTGATGCCTTGAAGCACAAAGATCAGCTCAAGAAATTAGGAATCAACCAGCCTTACCCGGCTATCTGGGAAGAGGCCCCATTTTTCTCCTAAATACAAACCACATATTATGGCTTTGTTCGAGGGAAAAATATCACCGAGTCAGTACATGAACTACTTCAGTATGATGACGGTGTTATTACAAAGGAATGACGCCCTCCTCACTCGGGTGTTCAAGGTCTGTCTCTCGGGAGTGACTTATCTGTGGTACCACAGCCTGGCGGACAATTGTATTACTTCCTTCAAAGACTTCAAAGCTTTATTCTTTGCACGATTCTACGAGGGAGGGATAGACATGTCTATGTCCTCTCTCATCGAAGTGAAGCAGAAGGAAAAAGAGGACGTTCGTACCTTCATCGAACGTTTTCGTCAAGCCACTATACAAATGCCTCCCGGAGTTCCAGACTCGGCATTGGGGGACATTTGCATGAAGAACCTTCTTCCCGTAATCTCAATGTTCATAGGACCATATCAGTTCCATGATTGGCCCTCGTTCATCATCTCAGCGGTAGCCGCCGAGGACAATAGTCGGAAGGTGCATGATAATGGCATCATGATCTCTGCCTCCGATAGAGGCAAGAGGTCATCCCCTAACAGCGACCATCCTCGTGGTTCTAAAGGAAAAGAAGCTCTGGCAATCAATACGTCCAGGCAAAAGACTGCGGCAACCACACAGACGAAACCTGGGACTTCCAGGCCCATTGAAGTATACTCTTTCAACGACTACGATATTCCGAGCATATTCGAGTGTCTCGTCAAAAGCGGCAAGATTACTCTTCCTGAGGAGAAGTGGCCTAATAAAGTCGGCAGTACTAATAACCCCAAGTACTGCATCTTCTATAGATACATATACCACCCTACAAAGGCGTGTTATGTACTGAAGAGAAAGATCCAGGAGCTGATCGATGCTAAGGCCATCACTCTGTGCAACAGCGAGAAGACGGTCACATCCAACATGATCTCTCTGCAATTTGGCAATTTGCCTCCCCAAGAAGTCCCGGACGGTGTTACACCTATTTCTCCGACAATGATGAACATCGTTAATCTCCCTCCAGCTAGGGGTCAAAATTATGACCTGCTACCCCTAACTACCCAGCGGGGCGAGATCATATGGGTTCATCCAGATCTGGTGTCGGAGATCGAGAAAGAGACTCAAGCTGCTAAGGCTAAGAAGAACTCGAAGCATAAACCATGTTACAGAGTTACGGTACACTCGGCATCAGAAGACGAGGTCTTGGCTACTGGGACCCATTCAGGAAAAGCTTACCTCAAGGACTATGGAGCAAGTCAGGAAGATGCACCGGCAGACGCTTCAGCTGCCAAACCTTCAGAACCGAAACCCGCCATACCAGAGGCCGGTCCTTCGAGACCAACTTCGGCAGACAAAGGGAAGCGAAAAGAAGTGCACTTCGATAAACCTTTGAAAAATATTCAAAATAAAGGTTTAGAGAAGCCATACAACTTCAACATCCTGGCCCAATTGGCTAATACACCAGCCAGGTTGTCCATCTTCGAACTACTCAGGCTCTCTCAAGACACTCGTCAAGCCCTGAGTGAAGCATTAATGCAGACGGATGCATACTTGACCCAGCTCAAGTCCCCTGACGAAGAACCCGTGGCATGTCCTCAATGCCACAGTGTGATGGAGGCGGTCCCGAATATCACTTTCATTCAAGATGACATGCTGTTAAAGCATAACAGGCATGACAGACCCCTCTATTACACCGGGTACGTCGGTTCCATGGAGGTCGACCGGATTCACATAAATCCGGGATCATCAATCAGCATTATTCCTCATAGTCTGCTCAGACCGCTGAGGATTCCTACCAGCGAATTGGCTTACACCACCACTACAATCGTGGGTTTCAACGCCAGAAAAAGTAAGCCATTGGGGAAAATTTGCCTGAGGATCCAGATTGGCGACCTCAGATCAGTGGCTACATGTTACGTCATTGATTCAGAGGTGTCCTACAATATTCTGCTGGGTAGACCTTGGATCCATGACCACAGCATCGTTCCTTCGACTCTACATCAATGCTTTAAATATGTAGATGCCCAAGGAATAGTACAAACATAGTTCACTGACCTGAACCCATTTAAAGGAGTAGAATCATACTACTCTGATGCCATGTTGTACTCTCAAGACTACATGGAAGAGGTGTCAGGCGAAGCAGAGAAGAAATCCCACCGGGAGCCAGAAGAACCTTCTGCCGAGCAACCTCTGTCAATCAAGGTGAAAGGGCAAACTACTCGTCCAAAAGCCATCGAGCCTATGGCTATCAACCTGAACAAAACCAGGTCAGGAAAAGGAGGTGATCCTCTAGTGATCACTTTGAACCAGAAGCCTCCACCCTTGGTCATCAACCTTCGGCACAACAAGCAGCCGATTGATGTAAATACAACCAGGAACACGATTTTAGATGATAATAAAGATCCTCTTTTCCAGTATATTGACGCTCAAATTCCAAATCAGGAACCCTCTCCCCATGACGATATAGAACCTATAGCACAAAAATTTTTGGAAGCTATAGATTCCTATCATCTGTATGTGTGGGAAGTAGCGTCATCATCCAATATCGTCACGACATATGGACCATACGAGGATTCTATCTTCATTGTCCCGCCTGCCTTCAGCGTTCAGCGTTCAATAGTCTTCGGTCGCATGCGCAATGAACCGACTGTACAAGAAGATTCTTTCGATGATGATGCTGGTAAAATATAAATTCACATATACAGCCCACAAGCTTTGAAGATCATACAAAGTATGGGTTATGACTTGAAGCTGGAACCAGGTCTCAACTACGGGAAAGGCAGACGAATGCCGCTGCACGGCAATTCCTACTGTCAACAAACTCGTTTCGGGTTAGGATACACCACCTCCCTTGCAACTTCTGAGTCAAACGGGGATATCTTTTCCTCTTTTCAAAATGGCTTGTCGCCCTCCGACTCATCTCATGCTCTCGAACGAACATTATCAGTAAATACGGTAGTGACAGATTCCTTCGAAGCAGACGAACAAGAATCTGAACTATTTGAGAATGACGCTTGGGCTCAACAAATGGATACACATTGGGCATTCCGCTTCGAGCAGAGAGAATCTCCCATTGAAGATAAAGTTATCCAGATTGACGCTGGGGATAAGCTTTCGCCAAAGCCGATATTTATCAGTAACAATCTTTCCGAAGAAGAAAGGGAAGAAGTTATCCAGCTGATAAAAGAATATATCAACGTATTTGCGTGGAATTATGAGGACATGCCGGGTCTTGATCCAAAGGTGGCTACTCATAAACTCAATATATTGCCCGATTCGAAGCCTGTGAAGCAGCACCAACGCCGGTTCTGCCCAGATATGATGGACGCCATTGAAGCTGAAATCAAGAAGTTGATAGCCTGCAGTTTCATCCGGAAGAACAACATCCCGACTGGGTTGCCAATGTTGTCCCGGTCATGAAGAAAAATAGGAAAGTACGTGTCTGCATTGATTACCGAGATCTGAATGCAGCCTGCCCCAAGGATGAGTTTCCTCTTCCTATCATAGACGTCATGATTGACAATACATGCGGTTTTGAACGTATGTCTTTCATGAACGGATTTTCAGGATATAATCAAATCAAGATGCATCCTGAAGACGAGAAGCATACTGCCTTCCGGACACCATTGGGGGTATATTGTTATACGGTCATGCCCTTCGGATTGAAGAATATCGGGGCTACGTACCAACGGGCTATGAGTAACATATTCTATGAGCATTTACGCAAGACAGTGGAATGTTACGTGGACGATGTAGCTGTCAAAAGCTGCCTCAAGGATAATCACATCCAAGACTTGAAGACAGTATTTGAGTTGATGCGCCAACATCAACTCAAAATGAATCCTACAAAGTCCTTTCTGGGTGTATCTAGTAGCAAATTTCTGGGATTCGTTATTACCGCTAAAGGCATTCAAGTTGACCCTGACAAAGTCAAGGCCATCTTAGAAATACGACCGTCCCGTAATCTGAGAGAACTCAGAGGATTTCAAGGTCGTCTGGCTTATATCCGGAGATTCATATCCAACCTCTCTGGGAGATGTCAGCCTTTTTCTCGTCTCATGAAAAAAGGTGTATCCTTCGTATGGGACGAAGCCTGTCAGCAAGCGTTTAATAATATCAAACGCTACCTCACTAATCCGCCAGTTCTGGTGCCTTCCGTCATAGAAAGACCATTCTTGCTGTATGTTCGAGCGATGGATCATTCTCTGGGAGCTCTTCTCGCACAGAAGAACGATATGGGTCATGAACAGGCTATCTATTATCTAAGCAGGATGATGGTCGGAGCTGAAGACCGGTACAGTCCAGTGGAAAAGGAATGCTTGGCTTTGATGTTCGCTATTCAGAAAATGTGACACTATGTCACAGGCCAGACTATTCATATCATCTCCAGGATCTATCCTCTTCGGGTACTGATGAACAAGCCGAGTGTTCTTAATTCTCGACTCGCGACTTGGTCGATATTATTAACACCGTATGACATGGTGTACGTCCCTCAGAAGTCCATCAAAGGCCAAGCATTGGCTGATTTCCTAGCTGCTCATCCGATCCCGGAGGCCTCCAAACTATACGAGGATATTCCCGACGAAGTTGCATAATGTAATTCCGTAATGGAAAGTGACGCATGGCAACTATTCTTCGATGGTGCCTCCAGGACTGGTCCCAGGGGAAACGTGGTTTCAGGAGTAGGAATTATCCTGGTTACTCCTAATAAACTCGTCATCTATCGAGCATATTCTCTTAGCGAGCCATGTTCCAATAATGTGGCAGAGTATAACGCTCTACTAATCGGGCTCCAAGTCGCTAAAGAATTGGGTATCGAATCTCTGGAAGCTTTCGATGATTCTCTGCTGATCGTTAATCAAGTCAGAGGAATATATGAAGTTCGAAATCCAGACCTCATCCCCTATCAACGAGCAACGGTCGAGATAACCCTGATATTCAATGGGTTCTTCCTGGAACATGTGCCTCGATCTCAGAATCTGGAAGCTGATGCCCTAGCCAGTCTAGCTGCAGATTTAGATATTCTTATAAGAAGGCAGAATTCGGTAATCCTTCTTAATAGAGATTTATTCTGTATGAAAAACAACTTTCACATAGAACGCAACTACGCTGTGAACATCGATCCTCCGAAGAGAGACTAGAAAAGTCCCTTTATATATTTCGTGGCATACAAAATCTTGCCGAAGGACACTAAAGAAGCAGTATCCGTCAAAAGACGATCATTACGCTTCTATTTTGATGTGTCTTCACAGTGTCTATATCGCCGGACCTACGATGGACTGCTATTGAGATGTCTCTCCGATGATGAGGCACAGCGGGTTATTCGTGAAGCTCACGATGGCATATGCGGAGCGCATCAACCCGGTCCTAAGCTACAGGATCGTATCAGGAGAATGGGCTATTACTGGCCTAGTATGATCACAGATGCAATATGGTATGTAATACAATGCAAAGCCTGTCAGGTTCATGCAGACTTTATACATCAACCTTCTGAACATCTACATCCTACGATTGCATCCTGGCCTTTCGAAGCATGGGGTATGGATATCATTGGTCATATTCACCCGTCTTCTTCCAGAGGTCACCGGTTCATACTGGCCATTACGGATTATTTCTCCAAATGGGCAGAGGCGATCCCTCTTGCTGAGGTGAAGGCATCTAATATGATCAGCTTCATCAAGCATTATGTCATTTATCGCTTTGGGATACCCTGGAGAATAATTCATGACAATGGGCCTTAATTCATCAGCCAAGCATTTTATCAATTTTGCGATAAAAATTGGATACAAAATGTGGCCTCTATGGCATATAATCCTGCAGCTAATGGTTTGGCAGAAGCTTTCAACAAAACCATTATCAAGCTCTTAAAAAAATTTGTCTCTTCGAATAAGAGGGATTGGAATGAGAAGCTAGGAGAATGTCTCTGGGCATACCGCACAACGGTACGAGCACCGACAGGTTGCACCACATTCTCATTGGTTTATGGGAGCGAAGCAGTCCTTCCCATCGAAGTCCAAATTCTGTCACTCAGGATAGCAGTAGCTAATGAATTGACTCAAGAAAAGAATGACCTATTAAGGCTTCAAGAGCTAGAAGGATTAGACGAGAAACGCCTTCAGGCTCAACAGCGCATCGCGTTCTACCAGGCACGTATTTCTAGATCTTTTAATCAAAAAGTAAAGGAAAGAGTGTTCAGAGTTGGCAAGCTAATTTTAGCTGTGAGAAGGCCGATGATTCTTACTCACAGGAGTAAGGGTAAATTCCAACCCAAATGGGAATGCCCTTATGTGATCGAGACGACGTTCTCAAACGGCGCTTACAGGTTAGCCAAGCCTAACGGAGACTTGTTGATGGCATCAATGGCAAATTCCTGAAAAGGTACTACGCTTAACCTCCTTTGCTCAAATGGAGTATGGTGAAGATCTCATTCTGACAATACTACTTCCAAAATAAAACTAGTTGGATCGTATTCTATCATGTCCATATAACCTCTGAATAGATATGTTTACCTAATTTGGAACTTCAAGACCTATCACGTCCATATTACCTCTGATAGTGTTTTGTGTACAAATTTTAGTCGGAGCATATTCTATCATGTCTATATAACCTCTGAATAGATATGTCCTGCTGAAACTTACCGAGAGTATATCACGTCCATATTACCTCTGATATCACTTTCACCGAAATCTGTCATTTATATTCCAAAATGATGGGTCCACAAAGTCAGATAAAAGCCTCTTTATTATTCCCAGAAAGAGCAAAATTACATTGAAAAGCAAAAAAGTACATCATTTGGGGGGGGGTTAGGTCGCAAATCTGTCGTGCCAGAGCAGCCATTCTCTCATCCCTGGAGTTCAAGACGTCGGCGCGAGCCCGTTCCAACCTTGCCACATCATTGTTCAAAGCAGCTAACTCGGACCGAGCAAGTACAAAACCTGCATGGATGACACCCACATGCGTCAGGTTCTGCTGAGCAGTCTCCATTCGATTCTTCAGCACATCTCGAGAGGCCGACAAAGAGACATCCTCCTCCTCCGCTTGAGCGAGTTCATCTCTCAATCTGCGGACCCTTGCTGTCACTTCCTCGTATTTGACTTCGCACTGAGTCAGCTGAGGAATGACATACTCCAGTTCGGCATGATCATGATCCATCTTCTGCTGCTATTCCTGGACGGATTTGTCCAGAGCTTCCATTTGCCCAGCAAGCTCTGCAGTCAGGGAGTCATACCTAGCTTGAACGAGACCGTCAACGCTGCCTCGAGATAGCTGCGAATATTCGTTAATGGGTCCCTCCAAACCATTAACTATCTGCTCCAGTGTGTCAGCTACCCCAGTGTCGTTGAATTCTCTAATTGGCACTATCGTAAACTGAGAGGACCTCCTCAGCGCCTCGAAGCCTAGATTCTTCTCCAACACCATTGATATCAACGTTTTCATAGTGGTGTAGAAGATACTAGTGTACTGCTCAGTCAGCATAGCTAGATCCGAATGAACGTTGGGAGTGGCTGCAATATCGCTGAACCTCTCTCCAGGAACGATAGCAGACGATGTTGCCACAGCCGTCGCCTCAACAGATGGTGCGATGAAAGAAGATGCGCCAACAACGGACGAAGTGACCGGCGTACTCAAAGGAGGCATTATCGCAATGACAGGCTCATCCTCCTCTTGAGATATCAAAACCACTTCGGGCGAGCCGGCACCCGAAAATATTTTCTCTTCGAAGTCGAGCACCTCTATGTCATCGCCAGGAGCTGACACAGAGCCAAAAGGCGCGTCAACACTGCCCTCCCCGTAGATGTCTTCCCCTAAAAAGAAGACAAAAGAAAGTTAATATCAAAATGATGTTAATTTTTCTAAAAATAGGCGTAAAGGCGACATTTACCCAGGGCCGATGGTATATATGTCGCGTCTGCGGCCAGTACAGCTAAATCATTTCTTAATGATGCTAGGCAAGCTGTCATACCTAGAGAAGGGGGTGTGCTAATTGACATCGGCAGGTATTCTTCCGAGTCTTCACCCATATCCAATCGAGGTTCATCAGCTGGAATCTCGCTGGGTGCACCTACAAACACGGTAGGAGTTTCTCCCGTTGCCGGTCTGGATAAAGATATCCTTATTTGGCTCGGCCTGGTAGGCGATCTTGTACCACTACCTGAAGCGATAGCAGCGACAGCAGCCTCAAGCAGGAATTCTCCGGCACTGCCAGCCGGAACTGTGGAGGTTCCCTCTCTAAAAGGCGAGGAGCCTCTAATAGGAGAATCATCCCCAACAGGGGAAAATGCAGTCTCACTTCTAGGAGCCTCATGGCCGGGAATCCTGAAAGGACGACTAATTGTCTTCTTCTTCTTCTTGCGAGGGGAAGTCTCCTTCGGAACAGGAGCCCTTCGCTTACCAGAGATTACCAGAGGCCCTGCAGGCGGAGGTATTTTACCCCTCGGTACCGCCAACAGAGGTTCATCTGGATTGACGGAATCTTCACCCTTGTTAGAAGAGACCGAGAGGATTTCGACTCTTTCCGCAGACTTGGAAGAGGGCATCCTAAAACTTCCATGCATATCAAAATTGCGATGGAAGGTGTTGGTTGCCACAGAAAACTGGGCATACGAGTGGTGGATGTGCAGCTCCGTGGAGAGTGAAATGACGGGCACGGTAAAAATTGGTTCAGTACAACCCATGATGAAGTATCGCCATCCTTTTGCTCCATCAATGAGTCCGCCCCTGGACCTGAAGCTGGTAACGGCATTACCCACGTACAATTGGTCATACCCAAACTGCCTGGCAAACCGACTAGGCAGGTAGGGCTCCAAGAAGCAATGGTCTTCACTTTTGTACAATAAATAGGAAGGTCTAATGCAGACCAACCAATTAAAAGCCTCAGAAGAAAGAACGGTCTTCCCGTCGCCTATATCCTGAAGTCTGATCCCCTGTTGATTGAGATGTATAGAGGGGACAGTACAGAAAAGATTCCAGCTGTGACTGAAATTCAGCGTCCGCCGACAGTCTAAAACTGTGGTCACGTTCCAAGAGAAATTCTTGTAATTCAGCAAGAAATTACCCCCCTAACTACTACCAGAGCCGGGAGACATCACCCTAGGGTTATGGAGAATTAACCATCCCATCAAATACAGGTATGGTAATTCTACCCTGGGAAAGCTATCACATCGAGTTTTATCGGCAAGCAGCCCATCGGTAATGGCCCTTAGGCTAGCTTGTATGCGGCACACCATTGCAGGGAGCAAGCCCAGTCTTGCCCCGAACACCAGACGCACTACAGGCCATAGCGTATTGCGGTAAATGCGGTTCGCAGATGCAATGTCGGGTACCACCAGTCGGCGCAGCCATATAGAGAGGAAGCCAGCCAGTTGAGCTTCCTTGGACAGAGGCCTGCGACAATGCCTCAAATAACTGTAGACCTTAGTGCCTGCAGGATATTTCCCTATCCCTTCGTCGAGAATCTGGTCTGGAGCCCCAGCGTCTTCCATAAGATCGTCGACTACCTGAGCACTAAGCACGCTCAGAAAGCTCAGAGGCTGATCCTTGTTATCCAAGACTTTCTCTGGCTTAGCAGCCCTGGCCCGGTGAAAGAAGAGGTAGGACGCCCATTTATTTGTATGAGCCAAGTCTAAAGGCTCATTATAAAAGGTGGTGCAAGCAAGGTAGTGGCACATCAGCTCCTGGTACACTGCCACTACCCGAGGGTATGAATCCTCCAACTCTCGGTTCGTGGGAACATACTCTTCATAAGGAGTATCCCCCATTGTCAGTCTCAAAATCTCTGCCATCTCGTGGAGGGCCAATCCCAACTCCCCCAGTGGGGTAGCGAAAGTCCCGGTGAGCGAGATATATCGCTCCATCAGAGCCAGAAACAGGCTAGGGTTGAGAGGTAACCCAACACTGGTAGCACTCACAGCTGCGTACAGACCAATGCTCTCCAGCTCGGTCTGAAAATGCTTTAGGGCCCAGTCAGCTAAGCGAGCCCATCGAAGATTTGTAGGGGTGATCCACCCACTGGTCCGAGGATTAACCTTGGGGTATACTCCTCTATGCCCCATGAAATCATTGCAGAAGGTCGGTAATTCGACCGGCTAGAGCAGTAAACTATCTTCACTCGGGACACTGCCCGGGAATAATCCCCTGAACGGCATCACAGAGCCGGAAGGGCGGCTGATAAATGACCCTTGGCCAGATCCTTTCTGGTAAAATATCTTCCCCGGCCGGCCATGAAGATCGGGAGTCAGTGTTCACGACATCCTCCTGGGATGTGTAGCATGGAAGAATGTCGAGATGGGATAGTCTCTCAGCATCTTGGGCAGATACAGAACCAAGCCCCCGGCAGGGAAAACCCAGAGTTCTTTTTTGGGCTTCGTCTGGGACTGCTTGTCAATCATGTCCCCGAAGAGAAAAGCCAGCTTTATATATTGGGCCCTGTCTATGTACGTCGGGGGCTCTTCGTTGATCATGTTCAACAGCGTTCACTCGCCTTGAGACGATATCAGGATCCCCCTTCCTTCAGGATACTGGGGTCCGGAGATAGGAAATGTCACGTGGGACAAATCCTCCAGGTAGTTGGAATGCAGCATCCCGGCAGCAGAACCCATCACCTCAGCCAATGGAGACATATGCAAGTTAACTACAAAGAGCAAGAAAGACACGTCAGTTTCTATACTAGACAATCTTGCAGCATATGCAAAAAAATCAACAGTCTGTGCTTTACGCCAAGACTGTAAAAACTTGATCTTTTACGCTGGAATCTTATTCCAAGGCGTAAAATTCAAGACTGGTAGTATAAACAAAAAACCTGACAGTCTGTGCTTTTACGCCAGACTGCCAAAGCTTGAGTTATTACGCCGGAATTGTTATCCAGAAGCGTAAAACTCAAATTTTATAGTATACGCCAAGTTTTGACAGTCTGTGCTTTTACGCCAGACCGCGAAAATATGGAGTTTTTACGCTGACACATTAGAAATGTGAGCGTAAAAGATAAAACATCTCTGTGCATCATCTTTCTCAAAGAGGCTATCAGCACAGAAGATGACCTAGCGCGTTCACGTACAACGTGTGCGAAGGATTTTTATCGTTATTTTCGTCCCAAAAGCTTTACCTTTAACTCCGGGTGCGCTGCTCGTCGGCAGGATACTTCGTTCAGAATGAAGCTCGCCCTGCCCGACGGAAGTCGCTCTCGCTTGGGCAGAAGAGCGAGAAGAAGAGTCAGTCTTCTTTCCCTTAGAGGAAGAGATCGGTTTTGGGGCCATTGCTGAAAACTCTGAATGCTCGGAGAGGAAACTAAGGAGAGAACTCGAAGAGTCGAAGGCTTTCTTTTGCAAAAGACAGATGAAAAGTTTTTCTCTGAAAGCCTGGGGGTATATATATAGAGTTCGGATGGACTCCTCGAATCCCTAACCAAATCCGATATTTAATATTCGGTTATGATTGGGGACCACGTCAGCCTGTTACTCAGGGAAGACGGATAGTCAGCAAATTCAAAAAGTTTTCGTGCAAAGCAGATTTGTGGTTTTACGCTAAGGAGCTTTCTACGCTCGGCAGCTACAGATCTACGTTTTTACGCTCATAGGCTATAAGTCTATGGTTTTATGCCCGGATGCTTTTATGCTCGATAGCTTTTACGCTCGAGAGGCTACAAACCTACGACTTCACGCTCAGAAGCTACAAATCTATGATTTCACGCTCTGTAGCTTTTACGCTCAGAGGCAACAGATCCACAACTTCACGCTCGGAAGATTTTCTTTTCAGATGCTACAAATCTACAGTTTCTACGCCCGGATGCTCTCATGCTCAGCAGCTTTTATGCTCGAGAGGCTACGAACTTATGATTTAATGCTCATCCATATTTACAAATCTATGACTTTTAGCATATCTGAGAATACGCAGGCCAGAATATGCGTATATCTGAATAATTCTCAAGGCGGTCAATTGTAAGAGTTCACACAGAAGATACTCCTTTTTGACCCCAAAATATCCCAAGTACCCAAAGCATACAGAGTTCAACATTGAAAATTACTCTTCTTCTTGGGTCGATGGGAAGTTCATCCAGAATCCAGTCTGAATGTTTCATCTACAGTTCAAGATGGCGACTCAGTTTTTGACAGCCATTTCTCGCCCTATTCCAAGGGATTTTCGAGAAATCATTCTTGAAAATGATGGTCTGAACAAAAATTATGTTTATCAGAAGTGACAGTTCAAAATTCTACGTAGCTCCCCATTCCTAACAGCAGGACAGTTCGAATACTCGACTTAAATGCTAAGCGGCTTTCTGCGCATCCTTAGTTATGCGTAAAAGACAGGACGGGACCTAGCACTCTTTCTATCAGAGTCAGCGTAAAGTTACCAGACGTGTTGAAGCTACACATATTCAGACTTCATCACAGCAAAAACAAATATGGCAAGATAATTATATGCACAGAAGAAGACGATTCTATTAAATAATGATTACATATGAGGAAAATCCAGTCTACAAAGGGTTTTTCTTTATTTTTATGATTACATATGAGGGAAATCCCGTCTACAAAGGATTTTCTCATCGTCATCGGAAGGCCACCCCCAGAATTTGTCCTGCCAGGTTCTCGCATTGGTGGAGATCTTCTTCCGTCTTCTTCAGCAGTTAGTCGGTTTCCGCTACCGATTAACAAGAAAATGATTAATGGCAGGAGGATACAAAACTGGGCCTGCCTGAATTATTCAGAGCCCATCCTCCATACGCCATGACAGATTGAGTTGGGGTATTTTACCCAACTCAATACTCGAGGACAAAGCTAGTTTCTGCTCTGGTCCACAAAAGTATCGGAAAAAAACACAGCTTGCAAGCTGTGTGGTCTAACATGACCCTTCCTCTCTCCTGGACGAACCGCCATACAAAGTTGCTGATTATCCCGAGCAAAGGAAGCTATGATATCCTTCCATGATCCATCGTTGCAGAGGACATTTGCTCAAAGACGCCATCTTTTTTGGCTCCTTACATGCTGGAAGAACATGGTCTTCTTCCTCCTCAAGTCGACCCTACGAACTCTGGCGATCATCTCTGTGTTGTAACACCCCGTTTCGCTCAAGCGGACTGCCGTCTCAAACGGCGATAGTGCAACTGTCCCGACCCGCTTTGCCTCAAACGAGAAGCAAGTGATATCCAGACTTGTCCCTACAGGAATCCGGCTCAGGGTTTCAGAGGCTCGCTTGACGTATCGCTCTACCGAGACGAAATATCGCTAAGGTGGGTGGCTACGGTGAACTTGTCTTTGCTTAGCCAGCACACATAAAATCTGGAATATTCATGCTAGTTGCTAGGTGATTCACCCCCTGCATGCTAATAAATCCAACGCACCTAGCTAAGGGAATAATCCCAACTTGTATTGCTTGCTAGAACATGGAAATTGAAATACTGCTTATATTCAGACCCTCGCATGCTAAGTCCCTTAACGGTTTTATCCCTCGGCTTACCTTCGGGTCCGAGCAACGTGCCTGCTTATGTTCCTTAGAAACGCATGCTTGTCTGCTTGAATGTTACCGTGTTTTCATCCAAACCCCGGAAGACTACTAAGTAGTCGTTCCGTGCCTGAACGAACCTGCAAGTATTCGGGACCGCTAGGTTACCAAGGCAATCTCTGCCCCAGGAGATTTGCATCAAGGCAAAAGACAGTCACTGAACAACGAAACAGGCAATGCATCTTGTCTTGTACTATTGTTGCCTCAACAGCTTGCCTCTTGTCTTGTACTCTTGTCTTGTACTCTTGTTGCCCCAACCAAGGCCCCGTTCGATCATGGACAACCAGTGCACTGGGTAATGGTCTCACGGGCGATGCTGGGGCACTGCCATCGACCCGGTCCGGGCGAGATAATTGTTCTTAGTCTCTTGTTCGGCGGAATGGCATGCAGCGCCTCTTGTACTTTGTTTCATACCATTCTCGTCTAGACTAAATAGTCTCTTGTTCGGCGAAATAGCTTACAGCGCCACTTGTTCTTTGTTGCAAACCATCTCGTCAAAGACTATACCGTCCATTATGGCATACGACAGTGATCGCCTTGTACTTAACTTGTTGCATGCTTGCTTGTAAATGAAAGATAAACAAATCATCCTCGCTTAGCGGCTATCCGCGTGCGAGGCATTATATAGCATCAAGAACAACTAAACACCTGAACGATCTTGAAATAAATACTCTTATTTGCATATGCTATGCCTCCTGAATGTTTATACATACCCCTGCTTAAATTAACAATGTTTGCCTTGGACAGGGAAGGATAAATGGTAAGTTGGTAAGTCTCGCCGTGTTTCCTCTAACATCGCACGGCGTACTGCCTGACACGTTAGGCTATTCAATATCTTCATGAAACTGATCCTACGGCAACTAGAAAGACAACTTAATAGTTATGCACGGAACTTGTATTACGTGTTTGGATTTGTCGAGCGGGCCAGTAGCTTCCCCACCAGTGCATTCAATGTACTGATAATCCACCAGTTTGTATGCAGGGTGCGGGAGAACCTCATTCAGTACGGATGCCTCCAACGTGCGTGCTAAGGCCAGGAGTTCCCTCTGAAGCCTTGCAACTGTGCGTCCGGGACTGAAGCACATATACAAGACATGATGTTGGAACATTGCCCGAACTCGCCTGAACATCGACTCTACAATCATTCCACAATTGTAGCCACTTGGCACCCTTTTACTGTTTCAGAGAGAGAGGCTTGAGCGACTTGTAATCTCGACTATACGCCGCCTGTAACACTTGTTCATATAAATAAAAAGAGTTGCTTACTTCAAACTTGTGTTTCAATGCTTCCGCTATATTTGTCGACTCAGTGAACCTGTTACCAAATCGCTATGCGTTCATGACTCTGCTGCACTCGGACAATCTGTGCAAATCTGTGGCTTAGAACTCTTGTCGCCAGCCAATGAACCATGGCCTTGCACGGGCGTGGATCACGCTCGTGCGGCATCACGCCCGGATGGGTTAAGCGATCGTTCTGCAGGAGCGCTGGCGAGGGTGATTCCCGCCTAGCGGGAACGGCCGATTGCCTGCGGGAGATCGGGGCGTGACATGTTGGTATCAGAGCCTGGCTTCTATGCCTTTGGACTTCGATTCGATATCTCTGTTTCGAAAGCTCGTTCATGGGTTATGTGCACGCTCTCTCTCAATGCCTCGATGGGAAGTTCCAACAATAAGTCTAAATACTTTCAAAATATATTTTGAATGATATGATATGCTTATTTGTCTGGTTGTATACTGCGAGTGGCCTTTGTGCCAACCTGTGCGAACCCTTGAGAGTATCGCTAGTAGCTTGTCCGATTTTTACTAACTCTAAGTTTGGTTGAATGCATCTATTCGAGGGATGCCTTGAACTAGTGCACCATCTAAGACTTCAGAAAAGGTGAACTCGAGTGTTAAGACTTCGCTATCACTGAGCTGGTTGACGTGTTCACGCTAGAGGGGCCCTTCGAAAGTGCGCACGATCCAGTCTAAGCGATATGCTGATTTCGACGCTTGTGCAAGTGAATATCCAAATGAACAAGTGCAACGACTTGTCTAGGATTGCCTCAACCCTAAATCACTGCTTGTCCTTAGTAAGTCTCGTGGACGAGACTTTTTCTAAGTTGGGTAGGATGTAACACCCCGTTCCGCTCAAGCGGACTGCTGTCTCAAACGGCGATAGTGCAACTGTCCTGACCCGCTTTGCCTCAAACGAGAAGCAAGTGATATCCAGACTTGTCCCTACAGGAATCCGGCTTAGGCTTTCAGAGGCTCGCTTGACGTATCGCTCTACGGAGGCGAATCATCGCTAAGGTGGGTGGCTACGGTGAACTTGTCTTTGCTTAGCCAGCACACATAAAATCTGGAATATTCATGCTAGTTGCTAGGTGATTCACCCCCTGCATGCTAATAAATCCAACGTACCTAGCTAAGGGAATAATCCTAACTTGTATTGCTTGCTAGAACATGAAAATTGAAATATTGCTTATATTCAGACCCTCGCATGCTAAGTCCCTTAACGGTTTTATCCCTCGGCTTACCTTCGGGTCCGAGCAACGTGCCTGCTTATGTTCCTTAGAAACGCATGCTTGTCTGCTTGAATGTTACCGTGTTTTCATCCAAACCCCGAAAGACTACTAAGTAGTCGTTCCGTGCCTGAATGAACCTGCAAGTATTCGGGACCGCTAGGTTACCAAGGCAATCTCCGCCCCAGGAGAATTGCATCAAGGCAAAAGACAGTCACTGAATAACAAAACAGGCAATGCATCTTGTCTTGTACTATTGTTGCCTCAACAGCTTGCCTCTTGTCTTGTACTCTTGTCTTGTACTCTTGTTGCCCCAACCAAGGCCCCGTTCGATCATGGACAACCAGTGCACTGGGTAACGGTCTCGCGGGCGATGCTGGGGCACTGGCATCGACCCGGTCCGGGCGAGACAATTGTTCTTAGTCTCTTGTTCGGCGGAATGGCATGCAGCGCCTCTTGTACTTTGTTGCATACCATTCTCGTCTAGACTAAATAGTCTCTTGTTCGGCAAAATAGCTTACAGCGCCTCTTGTTCTTTGTTGCAAACCATCTCGTCAAAGACTATACCGTCCATTATGGCATACGCCAGTGATCGCCTTGTACTTAACTTGTTGCATGCTTGCTTGTAAATGAAAGATAAACAAATCATCCTCGCTTAGCGGCTATCCGCGTGCGAGGCATTGTATAGCATCAAGAACAACTAAACACCTGAACGATCTTGAAATAAATACTCTTGTTTGCATATGATATGCCTCCTGAATGTTTATACATGCCCCTGCTTAAATTAACAATGTTTGCCTTGGAAAGGGAAGGATAAATGGTAAGTTGGTAAGTCTCGCCGTGTTTCCTCTAACATCGCACGATGCACTGCCCGACACGTTAGGCTATTCAATATCTGCATAAAACTGATCCTAAGGAAACTAGAAAGACAACTTAATAGTTGTGCACGGAACCTGTATTACGTGTTTGGATTTGTCGAGCGGGCAAGTAGCTTCCCCACCAGTGCATTCAATGTACTGATAATCCACCAGTTTGTATGCAGGGTGCGGGAGAACCTCGTTCAGTGCGGATGCCTCCAACATGCGTGCTATGGCCAGGAGTTCCCTCTGAAGCCTTGCAACTGTGCGTCCGGGACTGAAGCACATATACAAGACATGATGTTGGAACATAGCCCGAACTCGCCTGAACATCGACTCTACAATCATTCCACAATTGTAGCCACTTGGCACGCTTTTACTGTTTCAGAGAGAGAGGCTTGAGCGACTTGTAATCTCGGCTATACGCCACCTATAACACTTGTTCATATAAATAAAAAGAGTTGCTTACTTCAAACTTGTGTTTCAATGCTTCCGCTATATTTGTCGACTCAGTGAACCTGTTACCAAATCATTATGCGTTCATGACTCCGCTGCACTCGAACAATCTGTGCGACTCTGTGGCTTAAAACTCTTGCCGCCAGCCAATGAACTATGGCCTTGCACGGGCATGGATCACGCTCGTGCGGCATCACGCCCGGATGGGTTAAGCGATCGTTCCGCGGGAGCGCTGGCGAGGGTGATTCCCGCCTAGCGGGAACGGCCGATTGCCTGTCGGGGCGTGACATGTGTGGTGTAGAAAATATGGGAAGAACAGGTTAACTCCTCAGCCTTTATATAGGCAAAAGAGAACGCACCGAATCCCAACAAATCCCCAATAATCCGCTAGAAAGTCAACCTTGAAGAACATCTCAGACTTGACTGTTTCACGCTTCATTCAAAGCGTTTCAAATTACGAGGAATTTGAAAGCTCTGAAGGGGGTCTTGTAGAAGCATAAAAATACGCTGAATAGCTATATGCAGCATTTTGGTGCTGGGCAGCATAAAATACGACTTCAGAGCCATCGGCGTACAACAGAGCTTTTCTGCTAAGTACAGCATAAAATATAAGCTCAAGGACTATCCGCATAATGCAGTATGTCCAGGCTGCTTCAGCGTAAAATGGGTGCTACATCGCCTTTATGGCGTAAAACTCATCCGCTTTAATGCAGCATTGAAGTATACGAGGAACGCTTCGTATTCCCTGAAATGAACCTGTCAAATCATGCAGTGAACCTGACGTCTGACTCCTAACAAAGAGTACTGCACGATTACCCAAACGACGGCTATAATGATGGCGCGGCACAGCGACCCAGGCTGTCATTTAGTGACATTTCCTTGGCGTAAACCGCTTTTACGCATACAAGGGAATACGCTGCCTAGTTTTACACAGGCAGATATGAGCTATTTACGCTCCACAGAAGACAAACAGGCTGCCACATCAAAAGTTGCTCTTCGTACAGGGCTCGAGGCACGTCTCTGCATTTAATGCGCAGAATAATGGCAAATCTTCGAGACACGCCTCTACATTTAATGTGCGGAATGGTGGCAGATCTTCGAGGCATATCTCTGCATTTAATACGCAGAATGATGGCAAATTATCGAGATACGCCTCTGTATTTAATGCGCAGGATGGGGGCAGATCTCTGCATTTAATGCAAGAGATTTGATAATATCTCCGAAAGCCGTAATTTCGGCTAAAACGTCCACATCATCACTTTTGCGCATTACGCCATCAGGCTATTCTCAGCTATGGAAGCACGCTGTACGCTATCTCCTTGGGATACGCCAACTCAGGCCACATTTGCATTAGTGCATATTAAAGTTATTCGGTCTAGAATTCGCTCAAGCCTCAGTCAAGGGAGGAGGATCAGCTATCTTCTATGCCTACTCGGCTTCTACGCCCACTCGGCTTCTACGCCCACTCGGCTTCTATGCCTACTCAACTTCTACGCCTGCTCGGCCTCTACGTCGATTTGATAACTCTTTGGCTTCTACGCCATGGTGACGGTTATTGGCTTCTACGCCAACCTTTTTCTACGCGAGGGATAACTTCCTACGTGGCTTCTATGCCGTAATCTTCGCAGCAGTTATACGCATTGTCTCTTAATGGGACGCGCGTCACAGGCTCATTCAAAAGGTCATTTATACGTGGGCAACGGTTATTTTAACTATCGCGTAAAAAGGTGCTATACTTTCCACTACCCGGCTTCTACGCCGACTGAGTGGTCACTGTCACTAAAGCCATATAAATAGAGACCTCTATCAACAGAGGTCCAAGGTCGAGAAAAAGGGTAGAAAAATCCAAGGTCGAAGAAGGGTCGAAAAACTGAAGGTAAAAGATTCCAAGATCAAAAGAGAAGGTCAAGGAACTAAGAGTCAAAGAGTCTTTGAGAGAGGAGAATCCAGAGCTCAAGCAAAGAGTAGTGATCGACAACTTTGGCATCGAGCATCCACTCTCTTTTGCAACCTTCGAAGCTGTTTTCTGTCTTCTACGGCACTTCTTCATCATCGTGTGGTCCAAGGGACAAAGTGATCGACTGCAAATCAGACTCCTATAGCAATATTTACCCAGATTAAAAAATTGTACTCGACATCCTCGTATAGGATTAATTGTACTTCTTGTTTGTAAACCTAAGAGGGGATTTCGTATAAACCTCGTCTTATTTCTTTCGTTTATTATCAAACACTCCTTACATGCTGGAAGAATATGATCTTCTTCTTTCTCAAGTCAATCCGACGAAGCTCGGCAACCATCTCTATGTGGTGAAGAAAGTGTGGGAAAAACAGGTTAACTCAGTCGCATTTATATAGGCAGAGGAGATCACACCAAATTCCAACAAATTTCTAAATATTTGCCAAGAAATCAGCCTCGCGGAACGAGTCAAACTTGACCGTTTCATGCTTCATTCAAAGTGTTTCAAATTACGAGAAATTTGAAAACTTTGAAGGGGGTCTTGTAGAAGCATGAAAAATACGCTGGAGAATCATACGCGTAAAACCCTCAAACACGCAGGCAGCCGCGTAAAACAGAGCTCCAGCACTGGGTGGCGTAAGAAATGACTTCAGAGCCATGGGCGTATAGAAGAGCTTTAACGCTATTCAGCGTAAAATATAGCTCCAGAACAACCCGCGTAATGCAGTATTTCCAGACTGCTTTATGGCGTAAAAGGTGGCTACCCCCCCAACAGCGTAAAACCTATCTGCTTTTAATGCAGTGGAAAGTTGTACGAGAAACTCTTTGTATTCCTCGAATGAACCTGTCAGACAGTACAATGAACCTGACTCCTGACAAAGAGTACTACACGACTATCAAGAGGATGGCTGTAATTATGATCCTACACAGAGCCCCAGACTGTCGTTTAGTGACAAAGCCTTGAATTAAGATGTCATTTACGCATTCAAGGAATACGCTGCCTACTTTACACAGGCAGACATGAGCTTTTACGCTCAGGATGAGACGAAACCAACTGCCACGTCAAAGCTGCTCTTCGTACAGAACTCGAGGCACGCCTCTGCAGTTAATATGCGAGATAGGGGTAGATCTCTGCATTTAATGCACAAGATTTTGTTCTATTTCCAATTACTGGGAGAGCTATAATTAGGGCTAATACGTCCACATCACCATCCCTGTACATTACTCCATCAGGCTATTTTCAATCATAGGAGTACGCCATATGCCATCTTCTCGAAATACGCCAACTCAGGCCATATTTGCAAAGATGAGTGATAAGGCTATTTGGCCCGGAATACGCTCAAGACCCCAATCAACATCAAGTTTTACGTGCTACTTGGCTTCTACGCCAATATGACAGCTATTTGGCTTCTATGCCAACATGATAGCTATTTGGCTTCTACGCCAGTATGACAGCTATTTGGTTTCTACGTTAGCAAGAAAACTACTTGGCTTTTACGCCAAAATTGGCTTCTACGCCAATCATCTCTACGCAAGGGGCAGTTACCTACGTGGCTTGTATGCCGTGATCTTCGCAGCAGTTATACGCGTCATCTCATAATGGAACACGCATCACACGCGGATTCAGGAGATCATTCAGACGTGGGTAGCAGTTATCATAATTGCCGCGTAAAGAGTGCCACACTCTCCACTGTTCGGCTTCTACGCCGACTGGACGGTGCAACTGGGCTCTATAAATAGAGACCCCTATTAACAGAGAAAAGGATCAATTTTTTGAGAGAGAAGAGTCTAGAGCACAGACAGAGAGTAGTGATTGGCGACTTTGGCACCGAGAATAAAATCCCTCTTACGATCTTTGAAGCTTCTCCTTCTTCTACAGCACTTCTTCGTCATCGTGTGGTCCAAGGGATAAAGTGATCAACCGCAGATCAGACTCTTATAGCAATATTTTCCCATAATCAAATTTTTGTACTTAACATCCGCGTATAGGATTAATTATACTTCTTTTTCTTGTTTGTAAACCAAAGAAAAGGTTTCGTATAAACCTAGTTTCATTTCTTTCGTTTATTATCAAACAACCGTCAATACCAAGGACGAGGAAAGTGACTGCCTTCACCTTTGGTAACTTCAAGAAAGTCTACAACACGCCATTTAAGGGGACTGAGGACCCAATCGTGGCCCTAGATTGGCTTGTCGAGCTTGAAGACTATTTTTCTCTCCTAGAAGTACCTGAAGAAAAGCGCGTCGCATGTGCTCAACTGCAGCTTCGCCTCAATGCGCACGATTGGTGGGACGTGCATCGACGATCTCTTTCAGTTGAGAATGGAAGGGAGGCGATAGCATGGGCTACCTTTCATGGTGCATTTGAGGAGGAGTTCATACCCCCGCCTGTACGACGTCTGAAGGAAAACGAGTTTGTACAACTACGGCAGGGCAGCATGACTGTAAAGCAATATTTTGCAGAATTCAACAAGCTTGCCAAGTTTGCTATCTCCTACTTACCCAATGCATCGAGTCATGCCAGACGATTCAAAGGAGGTCTATGTCCTGATATCCATGCACACGTAGTCGTTCCACAGTATCAGACAATGAGAGAAGTCTTAAACCATGCCCTCTCCCTCGAACCGCAGTATCCTCACATTGCTGCCGGTTCTGTGCAAACCTCCAATCACAAATGCCAAGGCAACGATAGAGAAAACACCGCTGCAAAGTGCCCTAACAATGGCGGTTTGAAAAAGGGAAATCCAGGGCCACCATGTTCCTTCTGTGGAAAGCTCTACCATACGGCCGAGAAATATCGTCAGAAACTTGGCTTATGCCTTATTTATGGAGATGCGAACCACGGGATCAGTGATTGTCCTCTGAGCCGCAACAATCGTCGCACTCAACAACCCAATCAGTCTGCGGGAAACCAGGCCAACGGAGCTGCACCTCAGCAAGGGCGTAATCAGGCTCAAGGCCGAGTCTATACCATGACACGAGAAGAAGTTTTGGCCTCGGACACTGTGGTGTCAGGTACTTTGCTTTTTAGTAACATACCTGCTCGTATACTATTTAATTCTGGTGCAACGCATAGCTTTATATCTATGAACTTTGTTGCGGAGAACAATATAGAAATGACTCCGTTGTATTTAGATTTAAGTGTTAGCACCCCATCCGGTACGAAAATACCTGTCCGTTCAGCATGCCAAGGAGGTCACATCTGTATTGGAGGAAGGAAGCTATCGCTTGATGTTTTAGTTCTAGATGTTCGGGACTATGATATCATTTTAGGAATGGATTGGCTTGGTGCCTGTGCGGCAACTATAGAGTGTGCAGAGAAATAAGTCCTCTTCCGTCTGCCTGGAGAAGCCGAATTCTGCTACACTAGTAGTCCAGCGACTGATGCGACCAGGGCCTGCATGGTAATTTCTGCAACATCTGCTCGGCGAATGTTACACTCAGGCTGCGAGGGATTTATAGCGTCGGTTCAGGACACACGGCAGGACTGTGCAAACGTTGAGTCTACTTCCGTTGAGGCGGAGTTTCCCGATGTATTTTCGAGTGAACTACCCGACATGTCGCCCGACCAAGAGATTGAATTCACTATCGATACATTTCCAAATACGCAACCGATCTCCAAGCCTCCGTATAGAATGGCCCCTGCAGAACTAAAGGAATTAAAATGCCAACTTCAGGAATTACTAGATCGTGGGTTTATCCGTCCTAGCGTGTCTCCTTGGGGCTCTCCTGTGCTCTTCGTGAAGAAGAAGGATGGAACGCTATGCCTCTGCATAGACTATGGGGAATTGAACAAGGTCACAATCAGAAACAAATATCCTCTGCCACGGATTGATGACCTGTTTGATCAGCTACAGGGGGCAACAGTGTTTTCAAAAATCGATCTTCGCTCGGGTTATCACCAGCTGAAGATTAAGCCTGAAGACACGCTGAAGACTGCCTTTCGAACCCGATACGAACATTATAAATTTTTAGTGATGTCGTTTGGACCAATGAATGCACCTGATGCATTCATGGATGTAATGAATCGTGTATTTTGGCCCTTCATCGATAAATTTGTGGTGGTTTTTATCGATGATATCTTGGTGTACTCGAAGACTAGGGATGAGCACGCAGGACACCTGCGGATGGTGCTGCAAACCCTTGGAGACAACAAGTTGTATGCCAAACGGAGTAAATGCGAGTTTTTGCTGGACAACATATCCTTTTTGGGGCATATCATCTCTGCGCAAGGCATAGCAGTAGACCCACGGAAGTTAGAAGCAATTGTGCAGTAGTAACGGCCGGAGTCAGCTAGCGATATCCGAAGTTTTCTTGGACTGGCAGGCTACTACCGTAGATTTATACAACACTTTTCTAAAATTCCTTCACCCCTGACTCAGCTCACACGAAAAGGTGCAAAGTTTATTTGGATGGACGACTGTGAAGCTTCATTTACGGAGTTAAGGCAGCGCCTCGTCTCTGCCCCAATCCTCACTCTGCCGAACGGACCGGATGATTTCAAAATATACAGTGATGCATCAGAAAAGGGTCTGGAATGTGTCCTGATATAAAGGGATAAAGTGGTAGCCTTTGCATCTTGACAGCTAAAACCTCACGAGCAGAACTACCCAACTCATAATCGCGAACTTACCGCGGTAGTGTTTGCACTGAAGCTGTGGCGCCACTACCTTTATGGCGTACCGTGTAAAATCTACACGAATCATAAGAGCTTGAAATACTTGTACACACAAAAGGATTTGAATATGCGGCAACGGCATTGGCTTGAACTCCTTAGCGACTTCGATCTCATGATCAGATACACGCATGGCAAAGAAAATGTCGTAGCTGATGCACTGAGTCGAGTGTTTATAGGGAGTTTGGCTATTGATGACAGTCTGCACCGAGATCTTGAATCCTTGGGCTTCTAAAAATTAGATACAAAAAGTGGGCACAGGTGGCACAACTGCGCCTCGAGCCCGACTTGTTACAAAAGGTTAAGGCCGCTCAGAAGGATGACCCATTCCTGCAAAAGATTCATGCTCTTATCTTGGCAGGAAAGGCATCCGACTTTACGGTAGGCGTGGATGGGATGCTCCGAGTGAAGGGAAGACCGTGCGTTCCAAACGATGAGGCCCTCAGAAAAGAGATACTCACTGAGGCCCATTATGCTAGTTATACTTCTCATCCGGGTAGTACAAAGATGTATCGAGATCTCTGTATGACATTTTGGTGGCACGGCTTAAAACGGGATATGGCGCTGTTCGTGTCGCATTGCATGGCTTGTCAGAGAGTAAAGGCCAAGCACCAGAAACTAGGCGGAGAGCTGCAGAATCTCGCTATTCCGGAGTAGAAATGGGAATATATAACAATGGATTTCATTGTTGGCTTGCCAAGGATGCAATGGGGACATGATGTTGTTTGGGTTATTGTTGATCGCCTCACCAAGTCTGCTCACTTTCTACCTATCAAATCTACTTGGAGTGTCGATCGCTTGGATCAAATCTACCTCAACGAGATCGTCCGGCTCCACGGCGTGCCCGTATCCATAGTCTCCGATAGAGATGGTCGATTCATATCGTATTTCTGAGAAAGCCTGCAGTCAGCAATGGGGACAAAGTTAAAGTTTAGCTCCTCCTACCATCCACAGACTGACGGCCAAACGGAACGTGTCAACCAGATCCTCGAAGACATGCTACGCCTCTGCGCCTTGGATTTGAAGACTAGTTGGGACCTGCATCTATCGTTAGCCGAATTCGCTTACAACAATAGTTATCAATCAAGCATTCAGATGGCGCCATATGAGGCATTATATGGGCGGAAGTGTCGATCTCCAATCTGTTGGGACGAAGTTGGCGAACGGCAGATTCTTGGCCCTGAGCTCGTGGAGCAGACTGTCCAAAAGGTTCGCTTGATTCGGGAAAGACTAAAGGTAGCTCAAAGCCGTCAAAAGAGCTACGCGGATATACATCGACGACCACTTGAGTTTCTAGTAGGCGACCGGGTATTTCTCAAAGTCCCGCCTATGCGAGGAGTCAACATATTCGGAGCAAAGGGGAAGCTAAGTCCGAGATTTGTCAGTCCGTTCGAAATACTAAAGCGGGTTGCCTCAGTTGCATATCAAATTGCCCTACCACCATCCCTATCCGATGTACACGATATTTTCCATGTTTCTCAACTTAGAAAATATGTGTACGACCCGAGCCACGTGGTGGATTTTGAACAACTGAACCTTCAGGCCGACTTGACGTATGTAGAACAACCTGTGCAAATTTTGGATAGGAAAGAAAAGCTGCTTCGGACTCGTTCGGTTCCTCTCGTGCGCGTGCTTTGGCGGAATCACTCTGTCGAAGAATCTACTTGGGAACTTGAATCCGAGATGAGGGAAAGGTTTCCCTCATTATTTCCTAGTGGTAGGTCCTATTCCTTAAGTTTTGGGACAAAACTTCCAATTAGTTGGGTAGGATGTGGTGTCCTGTTCCCCCTATTCGGGGAGCGCGGCTAAAAAATACAAGATGGTATCGTTCGATCGGGATAGATTGAAACAATAACCCATCCTCTTTATGGATTTGCTTCTTCAGAATTGATTCTCATATTCAGTGGACCGTGCCCCCAGGATCGACTTAGCGGCAGAGTCAGGAGGGACCTCTCCGCTGCATCTTTTGTTGCCTAGTTTTCGCTGTCGCTTGTTGCTTTCGTGCCTTGAGTTGGTTTTCGGATTTGCTTGAGATTTCTTGAATAGTTTCGATAGCTTTTATTGTTTTCGTTCGTTGAACTGTACTTTAATTCTGATAATGAAAAGAGTGGAAGAGGTATTGATCAGCTGTTCGTGGCAATACAGGTGAACCAGCAGTAGGCACCGCTCGAACGAACTCTTGAGGCACCTCTTTCCTTCTTTCTTCCAACTACTAAGTGAATGGCTACCATCCCGATTAGCTGGCCCTTCTTCTAGCCTTCACACCTGAATTTTTTATTCTTGCTTGCCCCGATCAAATGATACCAAGTAATAACTCAAAGATATCAAGATAATAAGGGAATAGACTTGGATCAATATGCTTGTCAATGAAACTTGTGAACGGTTACTTACTTACATGCTTGCTCGTTTGAAATGTTCATCATATGCATAAATACAAGTTAGAATGTTTACTTATTCTATAAATATGCTATATGTAGAACACTCCTTGCCATGCAATAATTGATCAGGAAGACTATGCAAAATAAACCATACAATGCTACCTATCTCCTGATTTCATTGCCTCAGTTACATAAATGGTAAACTTAACACAAACGCCATTGATCACGGACAACTTGTGCACAAGGCCTTCAGGTTTCTGCGGACGATTGCTGGGGCACTGGCACCGATCCGATCCGGACGGAACTTCATGATAGTCTCATGTCCCGGGCAGGATTATGCAGCGCCTCCATTACTTCGTTGCATACCATCCTTGCCCATAGACTATATCGTCCATTATGGCTTCAAGCCAGTGATCCCCTCGTATATTTAAACCTGTTGCAACTAACTTGTGTCTTCTTGGCAGGGAAGGCAGAGTAAGTATTGTACAGGTGGTTCAGACGGGCCGGTAAATATCACCGAGCGGTGGCAAGTTATTTCATTGATTTCTATATCTATTGGTTGCTGTAAAATAAACTTAGGCAAGATAGAAAGACCACAATAATATGCATGCTTCATTAGAATAACGTGTTGATTGGTATAGTTGGGTTAGCTTGCCTTCATCAGTACGTTTCGATGTACTGACCCTCGTTGAAACAGGTTCCCCGTGCTAAGGAGAACCAAGCGAGGAGCAGAAGTCAATCCCCCAATCCAGTCCAGCTGTAGGCACGCCTTAATCCGTGCCACCCTTTGAAGTATTTTGAAGATAGAAGCTAGCAACCCAAGCAATTATGCAGCTTCGTAAAAAGGTCGTCGTTCCACCCGGAGGTCTTATATTTTGAGTTTAATAAGAGATATAATATATAGGACTGCTATCTCATTTTGTGTCAACACTTTTGTAATCCCATAGAGGCAACCTTATGACTCAGTTCAAGGAGTTTGTAATAGATGTTCATATTATCAATAAAAGAGAACTTTTTTATGCTTTAATTTGTGTTTAAATTTATCTGTGTACTCTGAATATGTGCTCGCTATGCAAAACAAAATACTAAGCCTTGTGCGGTACGCAACCTAGGCCCGCATGGTGGTCCCGCCTGTACGGAGGACGACTATCGATTCCACGGAATTTGAGGCATGACAGATGGCATTGGGGAGGTCAAAGAGGGATCTCACCACGTCCTTCATCTCCTTCTATAGCTCCATTGGGATGCGGTGGTTGACAACTCGGAAGCACCCCATGTCACGCCCCAGTCCCGTAAGGGCCGATCGTCCTCGCTTGGACGTGATATCGTGCAAGCCTAAATTGCGCTTGCACCAGGCATAGTACTTGTACAAGACACAAGTTAGACAAAAATATACATATATAGAGACACAGAATTCAAAATACAGAGAACCAAAGTTGAACACATTTGATAGGAACACAAAATACTTTCTTTATTGAATACTTGAAGATTGGATTACAAAGTACTTGTTTGGCTGATTACAAATATGGCATAGATGGCTACATCCCTTTTTACAAACCCAAAACTAGCCACAACGTCTACACATCATATCCTTCAAGTAAAACAAAATAAAATACCTAGCAGAAGAAGAGCTTGCACATATGAGAGGAAAGCTAAGGAAGCAGCACGAGCACGACTTCACTGGATGGATGCGCTAGCACTGTTTCAAAATGCTCGTCAAGCTCTCGCTACCAGAACCTGGAGATTTTGCCCAAAAATATAGGTTAGTACTACAACATGTACTGGAGAGCGACCGTGGCCAAACTCACCTAGAAATCCACACTAAGTAAACATGTGAAGCTAGCATTTTAGGTGATCTTTCTAGTTGTCTAGTTCCTTGTTAACAATTCATGCAAAGAAACATAAACGATAAATTGAATCATGCATATGATAATTCTTACCTACGATTGAATGGTTATCCCTGCAGCATGCACACAAGTTAGCCATAATTTGCATATATGAATAAACTTATGAATCAATCTTGGCATCAGGTGTTAAGTATGCAAGAAGGTAAACCTAGCATGCGCCCTAACTACATGATGGTCCCCTCCACGGGATTAGTAGTTGGGACGTACAAGACCATCTCACTAATAAACCTATACCCTCCCGTAAGTAAGGACTTCAAGCCTCAGGGTATCTAGATCTCTCCCAGGCCGAACGATCTCCAATGCCCCAGGAACCGCTCGAGAGATAAAACCTTGTGCACAACTTGTCCTGGCCAAATGCATGAATGCAAGTTCCTATCAGATAATATGCTATCATGCAACTGATGAACAATGAACAAGCAAGTCTCTCTCTTTTTCTTATTTTTTTTTTCTAGATCAAGTCAAGAGGTTTTCAGCAGTATTACTCAATATGCAGCATACGAGAGGCAGATAAGCGTTTATGATGTAACTAGTATAACACCCCGTTCCGCTCAAGCGGACTGCCGTCTCAAACGGCAATCATGCAGCTGTCCCGACCCGCTTTGCCTCAAAAGAGAAGCAAAGAATATCTAGACTTGTCCCTACAGGAATCCGGCTTGGACTTTCAGAGGCTCGCTCAGACGTATCGCTCTACCGAGGCGAATCATCGCTAAGGTGGGTGGCTACGGTGAACTTGTCTTTGCTTAGCCAGCACACATAAAAATCTGGAATGTTTATGCTAGTCGCTAGGTGATTCACCCCCTGCATGCTAATAAATCCAACGCACCTAGCTAAGGGAATAATCCCAACTTGTATTGCTTGCTAGAACATGAAAAAGGAAATACTGCTTACATTCAGACCCTCGCATGCTAAGTCCCTTAACGGTTTCATCTCTCGGACTACCTTCGGGCCCGAGCAACGTGCCTGCTTATGTACCTAGAAACGCATGCTTGTCTGCTTGAATGTTGCCGTGTTTTCATCCAACTCCGGGAGACTACTTAGTAGTCGTTCCGTGTATGATTGACCCTACAAGTATCCAGTACCGTTAGGTCGCCACGCAGCCCCGAACCAGGGGAGTGCATCAAGACAAGTTATTGTACAAAGAACAAGATCCAAGTATCCCGTGTACTCGTATACTCGTGTTCCCGTGCACTCGTGTTCCCGTGCACTCGTGTTCTCGTGTTCTCTTGTTCAAAGTGCACGCGTGTTCTCGTGTTCTCGTGTATCTCGTGATAATTGAATGACCCAAAAAGAAAGTGCATGTCGCGGACAACTCGGAAATGAGGTATAGTTCCACGGACGGTCACCGGGGCACTGGGGCCGATCCGATCCGGATGGAACTCTTGTGTGGTCCCTCGTGTTCGGGCGAGTGGTTTGTAGCACCTCGTGTACTTACGTTGCATTCCACTTTCCCGGGACCACATCACGTGTGTAGTCCATCGTGTGCGGACAAGATGGTTTGTAGCGCATCGTGTACTTTGTTGCATTCCATCTTGGCCTTGGACTACTTCATGTACAATCCATCGTGTACGGGCGAGATGGTTCGTAGCGCATCGTGTGCTCTCGTTGCGTTTCATTCTCGTCTGGGATTAGTCCTTTATGGCTATGCCAGCGACTCATGTTCATATAGATAAGTCATCCTCGCTTAGCGGCTATTCGCGTGCGAGTCATTGCATCAAGAACAACTGAGCACACCAAATACTGTCCCGTTCAATGACTCTCATGTTTGCATGTTGCATATGCTTGCCTCCTGAATGTTTATACATGCCTCTGCTCGAATTTATACTGTTTGCCTCAATGTTTGCCTTGGACAGGGAAGGAGATGGTAAGTTGGTGAGTCTCGCCGTGTTTCCTCTAACATCGCACGACGCACTGCCCGACACGTTAGGCTATTCATTATCTGCATGAAACTGATCCTAAGGCAACTAGAAAGACAACTGAATAGTTGTGCACGAAACCTGTATTACGTGTTTGGATTTGTCGAGCGGGCGAGTAGCTTCCCCACCAGTGCATTCAATGTACTGATAATACACCAGTTTGTATGCAGGGTGCGGGAGAACCTCGTTCGGTGCGGACGCCTCCTTCGTGCGTGCTAAGGCCAGGAGTTTCCTTCTGAAGCCTTGCAACGGTGCGTCCGGGACTGAAGCGCATATACAAGACATAATGTTGTGAACATCGCCTGACCATCGCCTGTAAAATCATTCCACAGTTGTAGCCACTTGGCACGCTTTTACTGTTTCAGAGAGAGAGGCTTGAGCGACTTATAATCTCGGCTATATGCCGCCTGTAACACAAGTTTTATATCAATAAAGAGATTACTTGTTTCAATGCTTCCGCTATATTTGTCGACTCAGTGAACCTGTTACCGATCGCCTATGCGTTCATGACTCCGCTGCACTCGGACAATCTGTACGACTCTGTGGCTTAGAACTCTAACCGCCAGCCAATGAACCATGGCCTTGCACGGGCGTGGCTCACGCTCGTGCGACATCACGCCCGGATGGGTTAAGCGATCGTTCCGCGGGAGCGCTGGCGAGGGTGATTCCCGCCTAGCGGGAACGGCCGATTGCCTGCGGGAGATCGGGGCGTGACATGTTGGTATCAGAGCCTGGCTTCTACGCCTTTGGACTTCGATTCGATATCTCTGTTTTGAAAGCTCGTTCGTGGGTTATGTGCACGCTCTCTCTCAATGCCTCGATGGGATGTTCCAACAATAAGTCTAAATACTTTCAAAATGCGTTTTGAATGTTATGCTTGCTTGTCTAGTTGTATGCTGCGAGTGGCATTTGTGCCAACCTGTGCGAACCCTTGAGAGTACCGCTAGTAGCTTGTCCGATTTTTGCTAACCCTAAGTTTGGTTGAATGTATCTATTCGAGGGACGCCTTGAACTAGTGCACCATCCAAGACTTAAGAAAAGGTGAAACTCGAGTGCTAAGATCGACGCTTGTGCAAGTGAATATCCAAATGAAACAAGTACAAACGACTTGTCTAGGATTGCCTCAACCCTAAATTACTGCTTGCCCTTAGTAAGTCTCGAGGACGAGACTTTTTCTAAGTTGGGTAGGATGTAACACCCCGTTCCGCTCAAGCGGACTGCCGTCTCAAACGGCAATCATGCAGCTGTCCCGACCCGCTTTGCCTCAAAAGAGAAGCAAAGAATATCCAGACTTGTCCCTACAGGAATCCGGCTTGGACTTTCAGAGGCTCGCTCAGACGTATCGCTCTACCGAGGCGAATCATCGCTAAGGTGGGTGGCTACGATGAACTTGTCTTTGCTTAGCCAGCACACATAAAAATCTGGAATGTTTATGCTAGTCGCTAGGTGATTCACCCCCTGCATGCTAATAAATCCAACGCACCTAGCTAAGGGAATAATCCCAACTTGTATTGCTTGCTAGAACATGGAAAAGGAAATACTGCTTATATTCAGACCCTCGAATGCTAAGTCCCTTAACGGTTTCATCTCTCGGACTACCTTCGGGCCCGAGCAACGTGCCTGCTTATGTACCTAGAAACGCATGCTTGTCTGCTTGAATGTTGCCGTGTTTTCATCCAACTCCGGGAGACTACTTAGTAGTCGTTCCGTGTATGATTGACCCTGCAAGTATCCAGGACCGTTAGGTCGCCACGCAGCCCCGAACCAGGGGAGTGCATCAAGACAAGTTATTGTACAAAGAACAAGATCCAAGTATCCCGTGTACTCGTATACTCGTGTTCCCGTGCACTCATGTTCTCGTGTTCTCTTGTTCAAAGTGCACGCGTGTTCTCGTGTATCTCGTGATAATTGAATGACCCAAAAAGAAAGTGCATGTCGCGGACAACTCGGAAACGAGGTATAGTTCCACGGACGGTCACCGGGGCACTGGGGCCGATCCGATCCGGATGGAACTCTTGTGTGGTCCCTCGTGTTCGGGCGAGTGGTTTGTAGCACCTCGTGTACTTACGTTGCATTCCACTTTCCCGGGACCACATCACGTGTGTAGTCCATCGTGTGCGGACAAGATGGTTTGTAGCGCATCGTGTACTTTGTTGCATTCCATCTTGGCCTTGGACTACTTCATGTACAATCCATCGTGTACGGGCGAGATGGTTCGTAGCGCATCGTGTGCTCTCGTTGCGTTCCATTCTCGTCTGGGATTAGTCCTTTATGGCTATGCCAGCGACTCATGTTCATATAGATAAGTCATCCTCGCTTAGCGGCTATCCGCGTGCGAGTCATTGCATCAAGAACAACTGAGCACACCAAATACTGTCCCGTTCAATGACTCTCATGTTTGCATGTTGCATATGCTTGCCTCCTGAATGTTTATACATGCCTCTGCTCGAATTTATACTGTTTGCCTCAATGTTTGCCTTGGACAGGGAAGGAGATGGTAAGTTGGTGAGTCTCGCCGTGTTTCCTCTAACATCGCACGGCGCACTGCCCGACACGTTAGGCTATTCATTATCTGCATGAAACTGATCCTAAGGCAACTAGAAAGACAACTGAATAGTTGTGCACGAAACCTGTATTACGTGTTTGGATTTGTCGAGCGGGCGAGTAGCTTCCCCACCAGTGCATTCAATGTACTGATAATCCACCAGTTTGTATGCAGGGTGTGGAAGAACCTCGTTCGGTGCGGACGCCTCCTTCGTGCGTGCTAAGGCCAGGAGTTTCCTTCTGAAGCCTTGCAATGGTGCGTCCGGGACTGAAGCGCATATACAAGACATAATGTTGTGAACATCGCCTGACCATCGCCTGTAAAATCATTCCACAGTTGTAGCCACTTGGCACGCTTTTACTGTTTCAGAGAGAGAGGCTTGAGCGACTTATAATCTCGGCTATATGCCGCCTGTAACACAAGTTTTATATCAATAAAGAGATTACTTTACTTGTTTCAATGCTTCCGCTATATTTGTCGACTCAGTGAACCTGTTACCGATCGCCTATGCGTTCATGACTCCGCTGCACTCGGACAATCTGTGCGACTCTGTGGCTTAGAACTCTAACCGCCAGCCAATGAACCATGGCCTTGCACGGGCGTGGCTCACGCTCGTGCGGCATCACGCCCGGATGGGTTAAGCGATCGTTCCGCGGGAGCGCTGGCGAGGGTGATTCCCGCCTAGCGGGAACGGCCGATTGCCTGCGGGAGATCGGGGCGTGACAACTAGTAAGGTAGCAGTTCTATACTTGAAACATGCAATAATGTTTCTTTCTTTTTTAGCTTATCTTGTTAGTGAGGCAACATTTATAAGTGAACTAGAGATTCTTTATTAAGACGTGCAGACTAAAGGATTCATCGAAGTGCCTAAGCCATTCACCGATTGAATCGAAGGAGAGAATGGGGAAGCCTTATGCAACGATCACTCATTGGTTATGCGTTAATACACCCTTCGACATCTTTCTCTTATGATTCGAAATGAATACATAGGCGATAAAAGTGAATCATGAAAAGCAAGTCATCGAAAGCAAGACAAAACACAAAGCAACACAAAACCAAGCAGCAAAACAACCAACGAAAACTCTTGGACTCATTTCAATAGAAGTCGTTCCATCAATTTGAAGGGTTCATTGCATTTCGTCCGTGTTGATTTGACGGTAAGATTTTTTCCAAAACTCGATTCTCAACCAAGTCAAAGTAACAATTGTTCCATAAGTAACCCGTTAGAAGCGGGACATTCCACCCCAAGCCCTCGCACGCCGAGAGCAGCTTCATGTTCTCCGCCGGTAGGTTCAAGAGATCGATCACCGGCATCGTCTTCTCTTTCTCTTCTCTCCTCTCTTTGTTTGACTGGGAGAGAGTGTTTGAATTGTCTACTACTATTTCGTCTTCCTTTCTATGGTGGGGTCTTCCAACAGTATCTTTTTTCCCTACAAAATTGGTCGGTCTAGTTTTGGCGCAATTAAATTTGAACGTGAGAGTTTAGAGCATATGCTTAATTTGAAAATATCATGCAATATATGTACCATTTATTGATTTAATTGGTGTTATGAGAACGAAATTCAGTTGTTAATCATCCTCATTCTTGAAAGATTTTAAACTAGAACACTCACCTTAGACCTTGAGTACATTCGTTTTAATGATAAGCTATATGAGTTCTCTTATTAAGCATGCAAAGGCAGGTTCTATCATTCTTATGAAACTATCTTCTTAAGCAAACAAGTATTCAAAAACTCAGATTCATTATTAAGGCGTGCAAGAATCAGAGAAAGAAGTTCTGCCCACTCACCTTGATCAGTCATCTCCTGCTTCAATAAGGAGCTCTTAAGGAAGATATCTTTTTTGAGTTAGCAAATCGATATCTCTTGTACATAAACTATCTATATGCTTTTCGGTCCCCGAGAAACTCAGGATCGGTAGCGGTAATCCAGCTAACCAATGACTCATTTATCTGATGCTATTAGCAGCTATGACTCATGGTTGCTCTTCACTATCATGGTAGCAGCCGTGACCAAGGTTCAGCTCTTCACCAATAGCCATTGTACGACCGATGCGAATGCATGAAACACTATCAGATAAACTCTAGGATGCAGACGAGATGAACTAGCAGACCATCTATCTCTGTGCGGACTAGCCGCCCTCTCTGAACAAGTTCAAGCACAATATGGTTCTCTCGAAACACAAGCGATAGTGAAACATGTTCATGCAATCTCTTACTCTTAGACAAGCGTTTCAAGTTCTCTTAGTTAAGCAGACATGTTCGTTTCAATGACAAGCTATGTGAGTTCTCTTATTAAGCATGCAAAGGCAGGTTCTATCATTCTTCTTATGAAACTATCTTCTTAAGCAAACAAGCATTCAAAAACTCAGATTCATTATTAAGGCGTGCAAGAATCAGAGAACGAAGTTCTGCCCACTCACCTTGATCAGTCATCTTCTGCTTCAACAAGGAGCTCTTAAGGAAGATATCATTTTTGAGTCAGCAAATCGATATCTCTTGTACATAGTGTCGACGCGGAGCGGGGCACTACATGTGTAGAGGAGGCGTGCAGCAGGGAGCAGAAGGCGTCGACATCCGCGGGATCGGCGACATTGTAGAGGCCGAATTCCTCGTAGAGGGGGTTGACCTTGGTGGGCCCCACGTAGCCACTCCCGGCGATGATGTCCGTGTTGAGCACCTTGATGGCGTCAGGGACGTCGAAGAGGGATCTCACCGCGTCCTTCATCTCCCTCTGCAGCTCCATCGGGATAGGTGGTTGACAACTCAAAAGCACCCCAAGCCCTCGCACGCCGAGAGCAGCTTCCCGTTCTCCGCCCGTAAGCACCCCAAGCCCTCGCACGCCAAGAGCAGCTTCCCGTTCTCCGCCGGTAGGTTCAAGAGATCGATCACCGGCACCGGCTTCGGCTTCTCTTCTCCTCTTCTTTGTTTGACTGGGAGAGAGTGAATTGTCTAGTACTCTTTTCATCTTCCTTTCTTTGGTGGGGTCTTCCAACAGTAAATCTTTTTTTTCCCTAAGAAATTGGTCGGTCTAGTTTTGGCACAATTAAATTTGAATACTAGTTATGTGAGAGTTTAGAGCATATGCTTAATTTGAAAATATCATGCAATATATGTACCATTTATTGATTTAATTGGTGTTATGAGAACGAAATTCAGTTGTTATTCATCCTCATTCTTGAAAGATTTTAAACTAGAACACCCACCTAAACCTTGAGTACATTCCTTCTCTCGTGTATGCATCATGACACATTTCTACAAGAAACAAGTCTTCACTTTCCGTACACGACATAGAAGGAACCAGATGTAACCATTTGCTGGCTAATAAGCCTAGGCTGATGCATTCTAGATTAGCTAATAAAAGAAACATGTTTAAAATTCATACACGCGCAATGCATTTTACCCGTTTCATGCCTACTGAGACTATTATTACCATCATTTATAAACAATTTAGACCTGCTTGCAGCTGATCCTGTCAAAAAGTAGGTACGTATTAACTTAATATGCAGTTCTGGCAAAAATAAATGTACAAGAAGACAAATTTTCATAAAGCCAGGATACAGATCAAGAGCTGTTTGCCACCAGCATCTTAAAAGGAAGGAGATTCCTCATAATTAGATCATGTTTTAGGCCAGTATCCATTTGATGTTAGATTTTTCTCTGAAAACTAGTCATATTGAATGCCACCATATCATCATGCAGCAAAGCATTCAATCAACAGAATAAATAATAAGATCTAGCATAGTTCCTCCGCCGCCAGAGATTACATCTTTTAAGAGGTTCTTCTTGATGGTTCTCCATTAAAACTATGATGAATTTGGCATATTATCCTGCACTGTTCTTTATACAAGAAAAAAGATCATTCAGCTTCAAGCTCTGCCCCAAATTGCTCTAGTCTTGCGGCATCAGCATCGAGATCACGAACTTGAGCATGGTTGATGGAACCATCATCTACACTTGCATGTATCTGTCTGCCCCCAAACCTATACAAGATCATGTAGGAAGGATGTAATGACAAGGACATGATAGGTGAAGAAAGAAGGCATAAAATATAGGTTAAGAAAGTCACGTGAAAATATGGTTTCCTGAATGGAAGAGGAAAAAAAAAGGTAAATTCGTCAAAAAGTGAATGAAATGCAAAAGTAAACAGAATATGACCAGTTAACTAAATAACATCAAAGGTGTTTCATAATATCAGGTAGATCCAAAAGTAAGTCCAAAGGAGGTTTACAGCAATTTACCCTATATATTTTGAATACCAAAATGTGAATAATTTGTGGATTTGGCTCTTGGTCTCCAATACTGATCATAAGGACAATGCATATTTTTTTCTCTTTTGATTTACCATTTTTAGTACTTCAAAAAAGCTGCGAAAAATAATTTCATCGCACAAAAGCATCAGAAAAGCAAATTCTGATCAGTGATGAATTCTTTTAGTTAATATTCATTCCTACTTACCTCCAATGACCAGCCTCCCAACTCAACCCTCCCACACACCCACCCCCCCTCCCTCATGAGGAAGAATACCCAACACCTAGAAACTGGAAGGTTATTTTGCAGCATAGCTTTAACACATAAAAAGTGTTACGCATTTATACAACAGGAAATTAACAGTCTCTTATTGTTGATGTACCAGAGGTTAAAACCCAATCCAGTAGTCAACACAAATAAAGAGAAACAAACAAAATAAATGCTGAAATCATAATAAAGGTGATGTCTCTTTAACATTTGTATGTTTAACCTGTACACGATGTTTGTCCCTGTTCTCCTTTAGACTAATTAAAACACCATTGATACTCTAGCATGTAGGAAAATACAAAACTATCTACATATACTTGCATATAGGATTCAACTAACCAGTAATAATTATATAACAAGTTTAATATTACAATAATATAGGGATCATAGTTTCAAGCGAAGTTCAGAATGCACACCATCTTCCATTCATCAGCTCAATGCATTTAGCCCCGTCTCTCCGATCCTTGAACTTCACCAAGATGACACCTTGTGGATGATTTTCACACACCTGCACGAAATCCAAGAGCCTATTAAACAAGAGAAGCAGAATATTATACAAAAAAAACATTTCTTTTCCTCCAGTAGGATACCTACGGACTTTATGCTTCCTAGGCACCAATGAGGTAAAAATGATTTCGGACACCACGACACTAAGATATCCAACATACAATGTTTCATATATGCCTATCCTTGAGAGTGAAAGAAGCAGGAACATTGGTGTTTCCCCTGCTCTCATATTTGTCAATTAAGTGGTTTCCACAGCTTCCTTCAATTTCCAGTCACTTCATGGCAAGAGTGAGAAAGTTTGTGCCCAACCCTGTGGCCACCAGGAGCCCACTTACGCACAGTCAACTACTACTAAGAGGATAATTTTGTATTGAGCACAGGTTGCGTGCAGCTCCACGGGTTAAAAAGGAAAAGGATAGAATCGAGGTGGAGGAACTACAACTACAGTTGTTACTCCTTTTCCTAATTTTCTTCTTTGGTAAGTTAAGGTACTTACTACCTACAGCTATACAAAACATGAGATTTTTCCTCTTTTTCCCCATTGCCATACATTTATAGCTCTTACTACCAAGTAATACTTTGTCTAAGAGTGTTGTTCATACGAGGAGGGAAGATAAGTGATGGGTAATAATCCATGGTGTCCCCTCCAAGAAATTTCTCCTAACCACAATGAAAACAAACGCCATCACACAGCCAAAATATTTAATAATCACACCAATAACAGAAGGATATCACATCCAAAGAGAATCTTTCATTCATGCATTTTCTGTGCCTTTTCATAGGCTTGCATCCAAGAATCAAAATTCAATGTAAACCAACTAAAAGATAAAGATAAATCCTATAAAACTGACTAATTCTAATCTAAAACAACTAAACCAAAATATAAAGAAAACAAAAGTTAAACTAAAAAAACTAAACTAAAGCGTAAAGATATTTCCTATCTAAATCAAAATTCAAATTTATAATCTAACCTAAGAAAACGAGGGCGGCCTCTTTCCTTACATTGAATCCAGCCCACTCAAAAGATGATCTCCTATTCAAATCTGATGGATGATCAAATCGGACAGATGATCAAATCGGACGCAATAGATCACTTCTCCGAATTTTCGATAATGAAACGACAAATGACAACAGAACTTCTTGATCTCGATATTGCTCTGATACCAATTAATGGGAATTGATTCAGGAAGACCGATGATGGCATTTTCACTGAATCAAACGATAAAAATAGGTCAACTCACATTGTTGAGTAGCAATGAATAACAGAGACTAGGGGCCTGTTTGGATAGGCTTTTAAACTCAGTTTTATGAGTTTACGAGTAAAAGTCCACCAAAATCACGTTTGACAGCAACCACTTGGAGACTGGTTTCCGGGGAAAAATTCCAAAACCTACACTCAGAGTAGTGGTTTTTAGGAAGTAGAAAAATCTTGTTTTCTGAGTGTGGATTTTAGAGTGTGGATACTGTTTTGTGGGCCCCCTCCCACCAACACCCCCCTTCTCAACATTCTCTCCTCTCTCACTTTTGTTTTTTTCCTCTCCTCTTCCTCTTCCAGATCTGGACGACGGACGTGGGGTGTGGTCGAGCTCGACGACGACGGCCTGGGGTGTGGTCGAGCTCGACGTCGACGAACCAGATCTCGAACTCGCCGATCTCGACGTCAACGAACTCGCCGACCTCGACGTCGACGAACTTGAAGACGACCCAGATCGTCGACGACCTTCGAAAACGAACTTGCCCTCCCTTTCTCCTTCTTCCTCCCCTCTTCCCAAACCCTAACCCTAATTCTCAGGTAGGACATGGAGTCGGGGTTCGTGTCGGCCCGATCCAAACACAGGACTCAAAACCCTACTGAAAATTAAAATTATCCAAACACAAAACACAGGACACGGCCAGATCTCGACGGTGGTAGTTCGTGTCGGAACCGTCATAGACACGATTGGAAATTGGACACGGTTTGGGAGAGAGTTGGACAAACAGCTGCAACAAAATTATTTTCTAAATTATTTTTACCAAACACAATTTTTAACTTTTGTGTTTTAAAACCATTTTTCAAATGAAAGTAACCAATATTCAGAAAACAACTTTTTAAGTTACTTTCAGAAAATTGTTTTCAGGAAAAAAATTTAGAAAGCATATCCAAACGGACCCTAAGTATCTTGAAATCCCACTAAGGAGGAGGACCAAGGTATGGAAACGCAATTTTATCCATAAATTCTCCATCTTAAAAAATATATATATATATATATATATATATATATATATATATATATATATATATATTCCTTTATAGGATTAACATCCATGATTCAAATTCAGATCAAAAACGCTAGAGAATAAAGATAAATTCCATGAAAACTAACAAATTTTAATATATAACTAAAACAAATTCTAATAAAGATTAACTAATCCCAATCTAAATAACTAAAGGACAAAGATACATCTTATCTAAATCCCATCAAAAGAAAATTGTTAAAACCTATCCTAAAAGACAAAGCTAGCATTTTCATCCTACACCAATAAGCCATCCAACTGTAGGCACCAAACGCACCTTAAGCCTTTTTAGTAGTAACCTTGTCTACCACTACAATAGAAGTGGTAATTGTTTAAGAGTAATAAGTTTAAACTGAACCACTTAAAGGGGGCAAGTTACTATTATTTGTTGGAGGGTGTACCTAAATCAAGTTGCTGCTTTAGCTAGTTCAAGACTGTCTCCATAAGATGTGATCCACTTGGTTTAATATTGTTCTAAACCACTAAAGTTAGAAACATAATAGTTACAAACATAGTCTTCTTTGCAAAGCCACCAGCAGCAAAATAATATCACATTGTCAAGTAGATTGCCAGCTGATATATTAAGAAATTATCTCACCTATTTAGGTATGCTTCGTTGTTTGTACCATCTAAGGTGAAAAACTTGTATTTCCTATATACCAAAAATAGGGTCAGAAATTTTTTTCCCCTTCTTCCCAACAACCTGAGCAAATATACCAAAGTGCACCACAAGTGGAGAAAGTTAAACAACTGGCACATGTAATCTGCAATAATCCAACACACTATTTTTCCTTAGCCTCCTACCAAAGAAATGAATGTCACAAGTATTTCAGGAATGTAGATTCATCTTTCCTCTTTGGTTATGTGATTTGCTAGTGCAAATATCTTACCTCTTTGATTGGACCCTTTCCTAGTCTAGTAGAACATGGAGGGTGCTCTGTGGTTGCATGAGAAAATGCATGACCAAAAAGGTAGATCAACCTACCAGCCACCTGGCAGTTTAGGTTTTACGGAATAGCCCTCTCATGCTCATAGCTAACTTGGTTAGGAATGAGGCATCAGCAAAGAGTGTCGATGCCAAATTTACAGGCGACTACATTGCATGGCCACAGATACAACACGATAAGGTCACGGACACCCTATGTTACCCGGACTCTCCACTTTAAAGAGAAGTACCAGTGTCGACCCGATAGGACATGGATATGGGTATGGGATCCATATCCGATCCTCCATGGTGACAATTGGATCCTTTATTGTGACAATCGAAAAACTGGTAGTGAAATTGATAGTTTATTTAATGTGGTAGTAAAGTTGATAGTTTATTTTAATATGGTAGACGGGTAGTAAAGTAGTAGGAGAACTGAAGGGACGGTCCCTTAGTGACTTATTCAACTGGTTCAGTAAAGTTTACTACTAGTTTATAATTACAGGTCATCTTTTTATGATTTTTTTTTTACCCATATCCAAAATTTTGATCCTTTTTAGCCGAGTCCGTGTGTCCTTCAATTATGAGTTTGAAGGACCCGACTCTTGGATATGTACCATACCCGACATCCGTACCCGAATCCAGGTAACATAGCGGACACCAGGACAAGGCACCTATTTTGGTGTGTCCTAGTATATACTTTGGAGTGTCCAGGTTTTGTCCTATACATGTCCGACACAACAAGGCCTACATTTTTGGAGTGTTTATGCTTCTTAGACATCATCATCATCATCATCCAAGCCTTCTCCCACTAGAATGGGGTTGGCTTCCTAGACATGCACGTCATAAAACATCGTCATTTCATTTAGCCAACCAGGTTCTGATAGGAGAAGGTTGATTAGCTTCCTACAATACAGAACGAGTAGTTTGTGAACAAGATTGCATATCTGCATTCATGAAGCCAAATTCAAAATAAACCTTTGCTAGTTCTGTAAGCATTTGTTTAACCACCAATAACAAACACAAAAACGATCAGTATACTAGCTTAGTCGTACACCTCAGCCACAAGGCAGTATTCAGGGAGGGTCAAGATATACACAGTCTTCTCCTATTTCATGGAGAAGGTCATTAGCATTATTCCTTCTGAAAAACAATTATGCCCAAGCATTGTGAATCTTGTTAAAAATTTGCAGATGTTTATGCTTAAATCCTCCTCTTCCAAACCTTTATAAGAAACTAACCTTCCTTTCTAGTTGGCTTCTTTGACCTTCATCACATGTGATCATGCCACCAAGATGGAACTCTGATTCTTTCACCACTTAAAAATGAAACCATAATTCCATTCTAAATTGTACCTTCCCATGTACAAATCAAAAGCAACACATGCTTCTTTCTAACTCCTTTCATGTCATGATTTCACAGGAAGACAGCATATTCCTCTACTGGTCAGAAGTCAAGAAAATGGCACCAAAACTAGATCACATATATATAAAAAATTACACAGAACCCAATTAAATAGTAGTTGCTGCACAAAAGTAGCAGAAAACGTAACAAAGTAAGATGCAAAACTAGGTCTTAGATTATAAAATTGATAACTGGAATCATATAACATGACAACAGGCACCAGACCGTATTGTGAAGAAGGACAAAGGATAAGAGCAAACTGGGATATATTAGCATGCAGCAATCTAACATTGACGTATTGGCAATAAATCTGGCCTGAAATAGTTGAGACTATTAAGGAACAAAAATGATGATGTAAATAGAACAAGTACACAGTGAAAGAAATGAACAGTTTGTTCAAATATAGCATAATTACGTAAAGTAATAAAGTGATTGTGTTGCAAGACGATCTTTCAAGAGCCAAAGAAGTTTGCCTCTAAAGATGCATACTCCATAAATCTAACAAGGTTGGATTGGAAAAATGATTATAAAAAAACAGCCACAAAATTTCAAAGTAAATACTAGAAATACAAAAATGAGGAAAAATAAAACAATCTCGTCTTAAAATTTCAGATAAATGATTTCCACTGTAGCAAGAGTTTTGAATTTACTTTAAAAAAATTACCTTGACAGATTCAACTGCACCAAGCTTCATACATTCTTCTCTAACATCTGCCTCTAGTTCTGAATGAAGACTCTCATCTGACTGTCAATATCAAAACAAATCAAAATGAAATAAGAAAAATAATTTATAATTAATAAGACAAAAGTATACTTCACCAAGAAAAGTTCATAAGACTCCTGCTACCTTGCAAAAGAGACGAAAGGTAAAAGCAACCCTTTGCCTATGGGGTAGAGAACAATTAGGCCTCGTTTTTAAGTTTTAACACTTCCCCAACTCCTTTGGATAACATTCCCCACCAGCAAAATTATATTATACCCTTCCTCCCATCTCGTCCTACTCTTCCCGTTCTCCATGGGTTCCTTCTCTTCCCATCCTCCACCTCTCCGGTCCTCTCCCATCTACCTCTTCACTGACAAGAGAAGACTAAAGGAGGGAAAGAAGTAGAAGAGTAAGATACACTTCTGCAGGTTGTGTTAAGTCAAATGGTCCACTAGCCAGCAAACACCTTGAAATAGCCCAGTGAGGTGAAGTGTATTAAAAAACTAAGCAGCGTGGTAAGAGAGCTCTACCTTATACTCCAATGGGGCGTCATGCAATCTACTCAACAGAAGAAAAAGAGGTGTTGGTTGACTATTCAAAAAAGCAGACTAACTAGAGATTTGGCGATTACATGGAGATTTTTTAAGTTTCAGAACGTGTTTTACGGTAACCAGTTCTCAACAGTGAATGCGCAATGACTGCTTAAGATGATGACATTGTTGACAATGCAGTTCTGATATGTTAGGTTCTCTCTCTTACCCTCAGTTCTGCAGGCGTGAACATATGACGCAGAATGATGGTTGTTGGAATTGACACCTTTGAATCATCATGACCACCTAGGTACATAAAGCTGATGTCATTAGACAAGAGTGTCATTTCATAGAAGAAGAAAAAAAAATTAACAGCATTGATAATCAATAAAACTGAAATGGGTTATTTACACTAACCTACCCTATGTTTTATGTTTATTACACGGACCTCCCCTATACTTTAGGTTTTATTTTCAAAATAAGGGTGGTCAGTGTAATAACCCTTTACATAAAACTACGTGTATTATTTTCAAAATAAGAGAGGTCCATTTAATAAACATAAAAGATAGAGGAGGTTAGTGTAAATTGACTGATGATTACCCTTCACAGTTCCCAGTGATAAGCATAAATGAGAAAGGAACCATTTTAACAGGACACTTTCCAAACGTTAAAGTGACAAAACCAACTAACAGCATTGATAATCAATAAGTGAAACGACTGATTATTACTCTTCACAATTCCGAGTTACAAGCAGAAATGGAAATGGAATCATTTTAACAGGCCGCATTTTAGACAATTAAGCAGCACAAGTGTAAACCAAGGCCCCAAGGATCTCCATGTTATTGCCTTGGATATCAATATGACTCGTGCAAAATATTATATCATGTAATTTATTGAAAACTGAACCAAATGCCAGAAAAGACCAGGCTGCCTAAAGAGCATGCTAGCATCTGAGTAAGGCTTGGTTTGGTATTGCTGCTGCTTTTCAAAATCTGGCAGCAGAAACAGCTTTTGACAGCAGGTGACAGGCTGTTGTCAAAAGTTGCCACAAAATTGAACTGACTTTTCAAAAGTTATTTGATAAGTTGTTGTTACCAAACAGCCTTAGACCTCTTTCTAAGAAAAATAAGCAAAGCAGCCTCCAATAAGCAATCCCAAACCCAGCCCAACTTTTGCACATATAAACCAAAGTCGAGTACATTCTTGCAAAACAATACACAAATGTTGAATATGCTATAAACTAAGATTTAATAATTTGGAATTAGGTAGTTATTTCTAGTGCATCATGAGAAAGTTCACTATAAGGTGACACTGCAGATTTTCCTATCCCAGAGTTGATGAATAATTTACTAGGCTTCTCATAATTCATTCAGAATTATTAAAAAGGAAAGAGAACGAGGTTAACGGATAATTCACATGCAAGAGGACACCAGAATAAACAAGACAAATATGTCAGGGTTGAGTTGCGAAAGCAATAATGTAAAGAAAAATCTGAAAAACAATTATAAAATATGTTACAGTTGTCTAAGAGGTACAAGCCACATCAAGTCTAACCACCCACCGCACGCAATGGCCAGGTTATTTAAGGGTGTGTACAAGAAACAACTCATAAAACCTTAAGAAAACCAACCAGGAACCATAGAAGGTCTCATACATTTGGCAACATGATCTAGATACTTCACATGAGGTCTTAGAAGTCGCGGGCCATCACCACGACATCTAAGCTTTTGCAACCATGAGCTTTCCAGTTTTGGAGTAAAACCCATCGTAAAACTCATGAAGCCTATATAATTTACTATTTTATTAAAAATAGCAGAAAACAGGTTTCAGTTCTCTTTCATGGTTTTGATGGGTTTCAAACCTGGCAACCAAATGAAATCAAAGTGTATTTTTCTAGTTTTGCCAAATCCTTTTGACCTGAACTTCTCGGTTCATTTGTATTATTAGCACTCAACTCAAAATTACAAGCCCAATAAGACTGCCAACACAACTATATATACATAGATTATTGTAATTCCTCCACTCTTTGGCATAATGTGCCATAAAGATGGCAATCCCTGTAGAAAATTGTATCATCTTAATTCTTCATCTAGACTCTTTATAGTCCAGAGGAACTTGGAGGATGCTCCTTGGTTACATGATCTTAAACTGGATTCCAAAAGGTAGGTCTACCTACCTATCAAGTGGCCACCTAGGTTTTATGGCAAGACCCCTCATGTTCACCGCTACCTTGAATAGAAATTTGGGACCAACATAGAGGGTTGACATCATGTCTGACAAGCTATCATAAAACTGTCAAATCTTTTATGGAGCTTTCTTATACCCCATTCCGATGGAAAAAGGCTTGGATGATGAAGATGAGGCTTCAGCATCCCAAAACAAGGTTGGCCTGAGTTAATTCAAGTTCTGGAATGCATAGAAACTGCATCGAGTGCGCTTAATTCACAAACTCAAACAAACCATACGATGAGCAGTCAAATTATGTTGGTGGTAAGAATCGGCAGAATGAGAGGCTCAACAGCTCCACAACATTTGAGTTTGCTATGTTAACGCTAAATGAAGTAGATAAATCTATATTTCACTAGAGAAGTGCACCATGTGGATGGTAGCTCTAAAACCAAAACTAAAATACAATTTTCATGTGTATTTTCATTCTCATATTAAGCACATCTTATGAAGTACAATTCCTCATCTTCCACGATAAAAAAATGTTTGACATGCTTATCCATCACCTATAACTATTGAATTAAGGGAGTTCAAAATGCTGAAGGACCAAGTGTACTGAGACCTTATCCTTTGAAGGAATGTTCTGTTTAGGTCTCACAAAGTACAAACAAGTGCTAATTTATCTGTCATAGGCACCTCCTACAATATGTGCACTGTTATTATTTTGCAAATAAACTGTATATTTATAGATCACAACAACAAAAAAGTATTAGCATATTCCGCAACATGAAAAGACTGATGCTGTAAGTTAGCATTATCTGAAGCATGGACGTGGTATCTTGTAGTTAGGTTACTCCTCATATCAATTAAAAATTATTATTGTGGCTTACCCCATCCAAGAATCTTTTCTTCAACCCTCTTCAGTTTCTTCTTCTTTCTCTTATCTAGCTGCTTCGCTATAAACTTTTCTCCTGTGCAGAGAAACATTACAAAGGAATATCATTATTATTATAGCAGAATCCTTTAAGCAGAAGGGTATATTTCACTGCCAACGTGTTTACCTTTCTGCTCAAACTTAGCTAGGCTTACTGACATAGGAGTCTTCTCACCAGGCCTGAATGGCGTACCATCCAAGATTTGGATTGCCAAAGCGACGGAAGGTTCCTTATATACCAAACATATGAAATTATGACCAAGGCCGTACAATAGATCTGATTAAGAGCATCCCTAATATGAAAGCAGTAGTTCTGCAACCATATACCTTCAAGTATGAGACAAGTGCATCCCCCTTTGTTCTACCAGTTTCTTTATCAACATAAATCTTCACTCGGGGCTTTTTGGTTTCAGGATCCTACCAAATGGTGGAAATCCGAAAGTTAATTGCACAATCAGATACCTTCAGTTACGAGATGAGTAAATGCCCATTTACTGGAGCAGTTTCCTTATAAACATAAATCTTCATAGGAGGCTTTGGTTTCTAAGATCCTACCAAATGGTGGAATCAGAAAGTTAACATGGCATGGAAACTACAAGGTTAAAGCTTTTTTTATGATGGGTATACCTCTTATTTTTATTCCGTGTGCAGATTATTCAATTAGATGGTAATACAAACCAACCATAGCTATCTCATAAATCGTGGATAGTATTTTAGTAAATATTAACAGTACAAACAAGCGATACGTAACAGGACAAATTTCTTCTGTGATACAACACATGTACACGTGTAGAATTGATCTTCACATGTATCAGCCTTCCTGACCGAGAAGTGGCTCTCAAACAACATCCAACCCGATTCAGTTTTGTTGCAAAGTCATCATATGCCAACATGTCCTACATCTTTACTACAATTGCTGAAAATTCATATGAACATACCAAGTGTACAACGCAGAATTTTCAACAGTATACTGAAAGATGTAATGAAGGTTCCTGGTTAGAGAGAATTTTCAACAGTATACTGAAAATTCATATGAACATACCCCATGTAGCTTTCAGAATTCCAAGCAACACAAGCTATAGAGGAATAGTTCCATGATGACAAGTATAATACTTTTAAGAGCTGAAATTCAGTTGCGGATTATAGAAGTCATATCCTAAAAAGTACTCGCATTCTCACTAGTAATAAAGAAGAAGAATTTAGATGGAGACAGTGTCCTAAAAGGCGGCCTAGGCGCCTGTGTGAAACCCGCCTAGGCGCCGACACCCCCCCCCCCCCAAAACAAAAAAAAACAACCCCGATACCCAACTATGCATGTTTTGGGGTTTTAGGGACTTTTTTTGCAATTTTCAGTAGGTTTTTTAATTTTTTTAACCGCCTACATCTAGGACGCTAGTCGGCGGGTGCCCACATAGGCACACGACTATCTTATTCCATCAAAACTTAAACCCAAACTTCACAATTCTATATAGTATAGTTTTCATAAACAGAGAGAGAGTCGAATTGGATCTTAACTAACCAAGGTAGTCCCAATTGATGAAAGGAGAAGTGGAATAAGAACGCACTGTCAAGAGAATAAGAAAAGAGTTGAAGTGCTATTCAGCAATATTTCGACTTCTCCCAGGTCGAAGCCTCTTACCCACTTAACTCCAAGCAAGGCTTACACATTTGACAGATCTTATAAAGGTAGCAAACCTATGCTTACCTTTTTCTCTCAAAGAAACTGCATGCCCTTGTCCATGTTTAGATAAGTTATCGACAACTGTTTCAAGTACAGTGTGCATACATTCAAAACACACAGATGTACATTGCATAGTACCACAAAATGGAATCTTCAGGAGAGTTGAGTTTCTCTATGGTATTCCCAACTCATCCACTCAAAACTATGGTTAAATTATGTCTGCTTTGGGTGATGAAATAAGGATTTGTATCCTAAATTATAGTACAAGTACCAAGTAAAAAAAAAATGGAAAAAAATCGACACACCCTAAGTTGTTGCGACTCCCAAATTTCAATATTTCATAAAAGTGAGAAGGCTCTATGCAAATTAATCATTTAATGCCTTCATATTTAATATGGAAAATTTGGGGTTAATTCATTTAATCTAAAATTTTCAGTTTTTTAATGTGTGAAGTGAATGGATTATGAATTATAAAATTATTCGCTGATGCATGAATTCTTCATGCCATTTCCAAATGTACCGAGAATATTGTTACTATTTCTAAAACTTAAAGCTTGCATAACTTATGCAGGCCTAATTTCAACCTTCCAACAATAAAACTATATTCTATAGCTTTGATCAAATCGATATCACAAAGCCTTTTACTTGTACAATAACACGTTCTTCATATACTCTTGTTACTTCTCTCCTTCAAGGCTTGCATAATCATTGGTCTAGCAGCTTAGATTACTTTAGGAATTAGCTTCTATCGTCTAACATATGAACACGATAAACAAATACAAAAAGGTATGGGGAAAAACATATCTAAGTGAAAGATGAGAAATTCAAATATCCCAGCGTCTAAACCGTTAGGGGAATTAAAAAGTGACAGAAATACTGCAGCTCATCATGTCTAAAGATTTTAAGTATATATTCAGGTCAAAGAACTCTTAAATTATCAAACAAAGAGTGGGAGTAATTTGCAAGTTTAGAAAGTCATAAGTATCTTTGATTCACCTCCTTTATGATGCCACATTTGGAGAACACTTCGACAATCTGCAGTATTAAACGAGATTAGTGCCATCCAGGCAAGAGAGACCAAAAATGAGAAGAATTGGAAACAGCCCTTTAAGGCATCTCTTGCAGTCCAAAGATTCATAATGTTTTTGCAAGTTTCATCGAGAAACTTGCAAGAAAAACGGATTACACGGGGCAGCAAGTTAGTTATTAAGTGTCTACTTACTTCTTCGAAAGTAACATCATCAGGCAAACCATTGACATAGACATGTGTATTGACCTTCAAGTCGAACCAACTGTCTGGAGGTTTATTAGCTTCCTGCATAAGTAGTATTTCAAATGTATCAGTGTCCACCCTAACTACAATATATATATATATATATATATATATATATATATATAGTGTGTGTGTATGTGTGTTTTACTTCAAATTTTATACTTCCACTAGTTACAATGAGAAATCCTCTTGCTAGTATACATCAAATATGCAGAGAAAACAAATTAAATGCACAGTACAAGAAGCAATTGATAATAATTAGAATGGTCTATAAGGCTCCAATCTGTTCATTGACTTATCCAATATTCTTAATAATTAGTTTATGGCACTTAACCTGCCTCGCAAACACAGTTATCTAGCAGGGGCCAATGTCATAGATCTACAAACAATGTAAAATGAATGACAAATAATGTAGTAAGAAAATAACGGAAAGAACATTTTACCCTCTTTTCGTCTGGTTTTTCAGGTAACTTGCGCTTCGCTTCAGTGTCCTTTTCTACTTTCTCAGTAGTAGCACTTTTTTCTTCCGCCGGAGGTGTGTCAATAGCACTCAGTGTTGGAAATACCTCCTCGTCAAGTGCAAAAGTCATATCTTCAAGTTCATAGTCTTCCTTTTTGCTTGGTACTTCATCCTTGTGAATATTTAAGAAAAAAATTGAGTGAAATATAAAATATTATACTCAAGGGATCAAATATAAAATATTATACTCAAGGGGTGAGTAACTAAAGAAAAATCAGCACCTAAAAGAAAACAAGAAAACTGCAGGATTATCCAACAACAAAGCCAAATAATTCCATGTAATCAACATGTAAACCAAATATAGAACCTAACAGACATTTTCTTAGTATAGGCAGCATATTCTAAGAGAGACCACAGCAAAGAATGGAGCACATGCAAAGTTCTACCTGATGAAGGAAAGGAAATTACATATTAGACCACAAAATGTTGGGTATGCTCCAAAAAAATACAAACATTGATACTTCAGCTGAGAAATGGAAATGGTATAATGACACATATTTGAGGCTACAATAAAGAGAGAGGCATGAATCACTTTGTGAAGATTAAAAAGGTTTACAATTAATACAACTTTCCAGCTCGGTAATATTTGCACTGCTAGGTAGAAACTCTTTAAGGTCAACAAACTTACTTGAGGAACCCATGCCCTGAGATTGCGATCCCATTTATAAGTAGTTCCATCATCATCAGTGAATTCTTCTTCGCCGTCTGGAGGAGTTGTTGGCCTATCATCAGCATATTTTTCTACTACTTCACGAACATCGCCACCAAGCTGACTGTTATTGCTTTGTTCCAAAGCCTCGGCCTCTCCAACCTCCTTCTGCCATTCTGCAAAGTCATCATTATCACCTGTTGCATGTGCACGAAAGGAGTAAGATCCATGAAGTTCAAAAACCAAAAATAGATGAAAATATATCCTTACCTGCAGTATAATTGTCAGATCTCTGGATATTGATTCCAGAGTATAACTCGGGTATCGAAGATAGTGGCAACCATTCGCTTCTCCCTTCCGACCATAGGAAGGTGCTTTCTGAGATGTACCCGTTCGAGAAATGTTCTGCCCAGTTGAAGCAAATACAGCTAAGTAGATTGCTCAATAGCTCATTACATTATTGGAATGGTGCCCTGAAAACATGCTACCAATCATTGATCGAAAGTAGTAACAACCGAGTGACCCCCAAGACACAAAGAAAAAAACTATAATAACCATGACGAAGCAAGGCTCGTCAACTGTTGTTACAAGAACAACTTAGAGAAAAGAGAAACCACAGGTGAAAGGAATTTTAAGATTTGGAAACTAGATTGCACGGGCAAGACAGGGTTACCCGGCAACTATCTTGGTGGTGTACTACTGTATTTTCGATTGCAAGCACCGTGTCCGTGCTTCCTAGGTCGACCATAACGTCTGCAAAAGAAAAACCTATTTCTCTGTCCGCCTCTCCATCTTTCGCTATGTTATGATTCAATCTGGTTATATGTTACGAGCTGGCGACACCCTGCTTGAGGTATGTGCATGGGACCGATCGTTACTCTCGATGGTGATGTTATTAATTGTGAACCAACATTGGGCTATTTAGACAGAGTAAGAAGAAGGGGGGGGGGGGGGGGGGGGGGGGGGGGGGGGGAGGGAATCGAACAATTGTACAATATTTGAATTATGTAACATACTAACATGGTGGGATTATTTAGCCCAAACTACGTTACTCGTCTAACGGAACCACCAGGAGTTTCAATATTCTGTATCACAGCCAAAGCTGCATCCCACCACGGTGTCCGTACCCGTGGACTATTACTTCTTGGAGCATAGAAAACGACAAAGAGTAAATATAGTCAGGGGCGGCCCGGGTCAGGACTAAATGGTCACCAACATGAACGTATTAAACCAGGATGTAGTATGGGTCACTCTTAACTCAAAAGAGATGTAGTGTAGTGGTTATCATGTTAGCCTTGTACAATAGAGGTCCTTAGTTGAATTCTGAGTGGCAACAATTTTTTTGTTATATTTACTTTTCGCCTCGGCCCCCATGAGCTCAGGGCCGGCCCTGAATATAGTCATCTATGTTCTTTAACGAAAATATCGGTAACAAATATGCGATATTATTATAAAAGAAATATTTGCATAGGGATAGGGAGAGGGAGAGGGAGAGGGAGAGCTCACCCTGCAACTCCGAGAACGTGTAAGGTCCAATCTGCTGTTCCCCGAGTAGTACGTACCAACCGACTTCTGTAACCGCCTCCGCCCCTGCCGTTCCCACCGTGGATCCTTCACTTTTTATTTCCTCCATGCCCTAAAATTCTGCCAAAACGAAAACTCCCCTACCCTTAAAATAAACTCCTACATCACCAAATCAACTACTTGTTATGCTATTTCTTGAAGCAGCAACATAACTCATGTTAGAAAATGTAGAAAAAAATATAAACCTAATCGAAACATTACTGTTATTATTGATTATTATTATTTCACATAATAATATTTGAAGAAGAGGAAGAGTTGGACTGAGGAAATTCCAAAATAATAATGACAACAACAAGAAGAAGAAGAAGAAGAAGAAGAAAAGAGGAAGGGGAGATTTATTTACTTGTTGTTCTGCTCTCGGACAAGTAGAAACAGAAGAAAGATGGATGGACTCGGAGAAGGAAAGCGGTCAAAACCAAAAACCAAAAAGACTTAAACAAACCCTACACACAATAAGGTATCTCAACGGTCGGGTCGGGTCGTTTCAGATCTATAGAAAGTCCGCATCAGCATGCGGTAAGAGTTTCCCATACCCTAAACGGGACTAACCGGGATCCGCATCCGATATGTATTGTATGATTCGAGCAGGTCCCTTACCCGATAACAAATCGAGTTCGGATATCACAATTTCATCTCTCATGTCCGTTACGCTCCCATATATATATATATATATATATATATATATATATATATATATATATATATATATATATATATATATATAGGATCCGGAGTCCCGCTCCCGGAACCCCGTCGCTCCCAACCGTTGGATCGCGTGGCCTCCACGCGGGCCCCCCGATCCGATGGTACAAAGGGGACGAGGTTTCGACGGGACTCCGGAAGCAGGTCTTTTGATCCGCTCCGTATATATATATATATATATATATATATATATATATGAATTCAATTATAAGACTTGTTCAAAGAAGTTTTTTTTCTTGCTACCCATTAGACAATAAAGTTTGGTATGATGAAAAAAAAATGGTGTTGATTTTATATAACAAATCGTTGGGATTTTGACTTTGAGCTATAAAAAATAGTCTCACATCTTTGTGGCAAATCCAACCGTGTATTTCAGTATAAGATTCCTTTTTTTTTGTTGACTTGTGCACATGGGATGTGATAGACCATGTGGTCAGGGGCATAGGCACATGGTGTAGTGCCCCGCTCCGCGTTGGCACTATGTACAAGAGATATCGGTTTGCTCACTCAAAAAGAAAACATTCTTGAAGAGTTCCTTGTTGAACCAAAAGATGTCTGATCTAGGTGAGGTGGGCAGAACTTCGTTCTCTGATTCTTGTACGCCTTAATAATGAATCTGAGTTTTATAATGCATGTTGCTAAGAAGATTATTATTTTCGTTGCATGAATAATAGAACTGCGTGCTTAGCTAGAACTTGAATGCTTGTCAATAAACTAACCTTGACATGCTAATAAGAAGAGTAAGAGATTGCTTGAACATGTTTCCTTATCACTTGGGTTTTGATAGAACCACTTCGTGCTTGAACGGTATCAGAGAGATGGCGGCTAGTTCGCACAAAGATAGAAGAGAAGAGATAGATGGCCTGCTTGTTCATTTCGTCTATATCACAGAGTTTATCTGATAGTGTTTCATGCATTCGCATCGGTCGGATAATGGCTATTAGTGAAGAGTTGAACCTTGGTCCTGGCTGCTATTATGTTAGTGAAGAGCAACCATGAGTCACAGCTGCTAATAGCATCAAATAAAAGAGTTATTGGTTAGCTGGATTACCGCTACTAATCCTGAGTTTCTCGGGGACCGAAAGCATATAGAGAGTTCATCTAGTTTGCTTGATAGAAAGATAGTTCCTAGATGCTGCATTGTCCCTAGAGTCTTTGAGTATAGCTCACGAGATACGTTGCGCACACCCTGATAGTAGAATAATTGGCTTGTCTTGTGTGCTTGAATGAATCGATCATGAACTCTATTTTTAAAAATATTTCCAAAAGAAGTAATATGACTCCGTTCCTGTACTGCATGTAACAAACCTAGGTAAAACTAGAAAGATCACTAGTAATGTAATATCTTATAACATAATTACTTAGTATTGGTTTTAGTGAATGTTGCTTCTGTTCGTTGATTTTAGACTCACCAATACTTTCTCCAAAGTGCTGACCACCAACAGTTTGCTTGTTCGCAGGTGCTGGTTGTCACGCCCCGAGGCGTCCCCCGAGTCGTGACCGCCGTGCGGGCCTGGGGTTGCGCCCGCACAAGGCTTTAATGATTTGCATAGCAAGCACATATTCAGAGTACGCAGATAAATTGAAACACAGATTTGAAACATAGAAAAGTTCTCTTTATTGATAATGAACATCTATTACAAACTCTTGAACGAGTTAGCTAATATGCCGAACGGCTTACAAAAGGGTTGACTCAAAATGAGATAGCAGTCTTGTACATTACATCCTTTTATAAACTCAAAACGATAAAGACCTCCAGGCTGGAGGATCGCTTTGCCACGGAGCTGCATTTGTGTATGAAGAGTTGCAGCTCCGGACTTCAAAAGGCTTTGAGGCGCGGTGAAGATGCGCTAACAGCTGGACTGGATCGGGAAGACGACTTCGGCTCCTCGCTCGGTTCGCCTTGGTGCGGAGAACCTGTTTCAACGAGGGTCAGCATATCGAAACATGCTGGTGAAGGCGAGCTAGCCTGACTATACCAATCAACACGTTGTTTAGTGAAGCATGCATATTTTGTGGTTTTCTATCTTGCCTTAGTTCATTTACAAGTAAGCAGCATATAGAATTTACTGAAATGAACGTGCCACCGTTAGGTGGATTTTACCTGACCGTCTGAATTACCTGCACAATACTTACCATGCCTTCCCTGCGACGGAGACACAAGTTAGTATGCAACAGGTTTAAATATACAAGAGATCACTAGCGGGATGCCACAATGGACAATAGTCACTGGCGGGAATGGTATGCAGCGAATGAACAAGGAGCGCTATATGCCACTCCGTTCAGCACAATGGACTATACAATAGGGATTCCGTCCGGACCGGATCGGTGCCAGTGCCCTAGCGACCGTCCGCAGGAACCAATGACCTTGTGCACAAGTTGTCCGTGATCGAACAATATGTTTACTTAGTTAACAGTTCATGCTTTTGAGGCAACAAGAATACAAGACAAGCAATGTACAAGACAAGACAAGCAATGTACAAGACAAGCAATGATTTATCCCAAGCGAACAAGCATGCATTTAAGTATCCGTTCGTGAAGTTTATTGACAAGCATATAACCAAGTCTATTCTTTTTTATCTTGGTTTCTTTTATTATTACTTGGTATCGTTTGATCGGGGCAAAGGAGTGAAGCTTGGAAGCAGGGCTAGCTAATCGGGTTGGTAGCCACTCACTTAGATTTTGGAAAGAAGAAGGAAAGAGGCGCTTCACGACTCCGCTCGCAAGCCACCTACTGCTCGTTCACCTGCACACGAACAGCTCGATTAATACTTCTTCCTCTCTTTCCAATCTCGGAATAGAAGTGCAAGTCGATGAACGAAAATAATGAAAACCATCGAAACCGTTCAAGGAAAATAAGCAAATCCCAAAACCAACTCAAAGCATGAAAGCAACAAGCGACATCGAAAACCGAGGCAATAAAAGATAGCAGCGGAGAGGTCCCTCCTGACTCTGCCGCTAAGCCGATCCTTGGGGCGCAGTCCACTGAATATGGGAATCGATTCCGAAGAAACAAATCCATAACGAGGACGAGTTCTTAATTCAATCTATCCCGATCGAACGATACCGTCTTGTGTTTCTTAGCCGCGCTCTCCGCATCGGGAGAACGGGGCGCTACATCCTACCCAACTAATTGGGAGTTTCGTCCCAAAACTTAGGATAGGACCTACCGTTAAGGATTATTCGGTCGGGGACGGCGATCATGACTCAAGGAACAATCACAAACAGAATGGTCTGATCCGCCACAGGCTAGGCATAAACCAAGTTTCAGGCGACAATTATCCTTCGTATGCCCCGACCTATTACAGAAATAACATAACTGCCCTAGTTTCCCTCTTTTGTGCCCTCCGTTGTTAGGGCGCTTTGAAGCAGTATTTTCTCTCTCGTCGCTTTGGCGTTTGTGACTGGATGTATGCACAGCGCCGGCAGGAACGTGAGGATAGTGTGGTTCGAGCGACAATGCGTGATTCATGACTTCACGCATTGTCCGATACTGAGGAACGGCTACGTGCGAATAGATGACAGGACGTAGTCCACCTTCAAACCTTCTAGCTCGACTCGCTACATCAGGTAAATAGGCCCTAGCGAATTTGGAGAGTCGGTTGAACTCGGCGGAGTACTCTTTGACTGTCATGCTGCCTTGCCGCAGCTGCACGAACTCGTTCTCCATCTGGCATTGGACTGGAGGGGGTACATACTCCTCTTCGAACGCGGCACGAAAAGTCGTCCACGAGATCGCCTCCTCTCCGTGATCAAATTGGAGAGATCGTCGATGCACGTCCCACCAATCGTGTGCGTTGAGGCGGAGCTGTAGTTGTGCGCAGGCGACGCGCTTCTCTTCGGGGACCTCTAGCAGAGCGAAGTGATCTTCAAGTTCGGCCAACCAATCTAGAGCTACGACTGGGTCCTCAGTCCCGTTGAATGGGGTGTTGCAGACTTTCTTGAAGTAGCCAAAGTCGAAGGCAGTCACGTCCCTCGCTCTTGGAATTTGCGGTGTCTCTACTTCAAGCACGGGCTGCTCCACCGGAGTCGTTGTTGTTGCGGCGGAATGGTTGGCAGCCAAAGTCTGAACGATCTGATGCAGGGTATCTACCTGCTTTTGTTGGACTGAGAATCGTGCTTCTATATTGTCTTGAAACTTGAGCTGACTCTCTTCCGCTCGCTTCTCGGCCCGTTCATGGCGAGCCTCATCCCTTTGTTGGTTTTCCCCCAACATCTGCAATATTTTCTGAACGGGATCGATGCTTGGCATGGCTCGCTGGCTTCTTGAACTTCCCGAAGTGCCCGAACTACTCTCTTGGCCTTGCGTTTCGTCCGGGACTTGCGCTGCAGATTGCGCTGGATCCATTCCTTCAAAAGAAGGTAAATTACATTAGGATCATAATGTATTATGGACTTATTGCATGAACGTATCTCATTTTGGCCTAGCGAGTTCAAGAGTTCGCACAGGAATTTGATCGTTAAAGGAACTTTTCCAGCACGAAGTCTAAGGAACTTTGAATCTGTGCTCTGATACCACTATGTCACGCCCCGAGGCATCCCCCGAGTCGTGACCGTCGTGCGGGCCTGGGGTTGCGCCCGCACAAGGCTTTAATGATTTGCATAGCAAGCACATATTCAGAGTACGCAGATAAATTGAAACACAGATTTGAAACATAAAAAAGTTCTCTTTATTGATAATGAACATCTATTACAAACTCTTGAACGAGTTAGCTAATATGCCGAACGGCTTACAAAAGGGTTGACTCAAAATGAGATAGCAGTCCTGTACATTACATCCTTTTATAAACTCAAAACGATAAAGACCTCCAGGCTGGAGGATCGCTTTGCCACGGAGCTGCATTTGTATATGAAGAGTTGCAGCTCCGGACTTCAAAAGGCTTTGAGGCACGGTGAAGATGCGCTAACAGCTGGACTGGATCGGGAAGACGACTCCGGCTCCTCGCTCGGTTCGCCTTGGTGCGGAGAACCTGTTTCAACGAGGGTCAGCATATCGAAACATGCTGGTGAAGGCGAGCTAGCCTGACTATACCAATCAATACGTTGTTTAGTGAAGCATGCATATTTTGTGGTTTTCTATCTTGCCTTAGTTCATTTACAAGTAAGCAGCATATAGAATTTACTGAAATGAACGTGCCACCGTTAGGTGGATTTTACCTGACCGTCTAAATTACCTGCACAATACTTACCATGCCTTTCCTGCGACGGAGACACAAGTTAGTATGCAACAGGTTTAAATATACAAGAGATCACTGGCGGGATGCCACAATGGACAATAGTCACTGGCGGGAATGGTATGCAGCGAATGAACAAGGAGCGCTACATGCCACTCCGTTCAGCACAATGGACTATACAATAGGGATTCCGTCCGGACCGGATCGGTGCCAGTGCCCTAGCGACCGTCCGCAGGAACCAATGACCTTGTGCACAAGTTGTCCGTGATCGAATAATATGTTTACTTAGTTAACAGTTCATGCTTTTGAGGCAACAAGAATACAAGACAAGCAATGTACAAGACAAGACAAGCAATGTACAAGACAAGCAATGATTTATCCCAAGCGAACAAGCATGCATTTAAGTATCCGTTCGTGAAGTTTATTGACAAGCATATAACCAAGTTTATTCTCTTTTATCTTGGTTTCTTTTATTATTACTTGGTATCGTTTGATCGGGGCAAAGGAGTGAAGCTTGGAAGCAGGGCTAGCTAATCGGGTTGGTAGCCACTCACTTAGATTTTGGAAAGAAGAAGGAAAGAGGCGCTTCACGACTCCGCTCGCAAGCCACCTACTGCTCGTTCACCTGCACACGAACAGCTCGATTAATACTTTTTCCTCTCTTTCCAATCTCGGAATAGAAGTGCAAGTCGATGAACGAAAACAATAAAAACTATCGAAACCGTTCAAGGAAAACAAGCAAATCCCAAAACTAACTCAAAGCACGAAAGCAACAAGCGACATCGAAAACTGAGGCAATAAAAGATAGCAGCGGAGAGGTCCCTCCTGACTCTGCTGCTAAGCCGATCCTTGGGGCGCAGTCCACTGAATATGGGAATCGATTCCGAAAAAACAAATCCATAACGAGGACGAGTTCTTAATTCAATCTATCCCGATCGAACGATACCGTCTTGTGTTTCTTAGCCGCGCTCTCCGCATCGGGAGAACGGGGCGCTACACTGGTTGTAGTGCCTCAAATTCTGATCCGACCGGGATGTGCACTATATAATTGGGCTTGTGGCTAGTCCGTCAGAGTATGCTTAGATCTTCGGCATCTTATTGCCATGGACGAAATGCGATGATCCTTTCCAGCTCATGGAAAGGCCTCTATTGAAACGAGTCCAATAGTTTTCGTGTTTGGTTGCTTGGTTTTCTTGATTGCCGCTTTGGGATTTGATTTGGTGTTGCTTTCGAGTTGCTTGGTTTTCGCTGTTGGTTTTATTGATTGGAGCTTGAATTTTGGGGAGTTCGGCAAGGAAGGATAGGCAAGAATTCTAACTCGGTGCTCGTGCTGTTGCAGGTCCGCGTAACTGACGTTTGATCGTCACTAGGCGGGATTCCTTGTTTCAGCAACTTTTTCCTTAACCAGTGAGTGGTTTGGTCCCTTCTTTCCTACTTCTTCACGCCAACATCTCTAATGTTTCAAACGTTCACTCGATGATGCCCGGTTGGACGCCTAGGAAATGCTTAGCCACAATGCATGCCAGCCACTAAGAAAGGAACATGGGAATTGTAGACTAATTTTACTATATGCTTGCACACCTTATAACTTGAGTTGGTTGGAATAGGAATTTGCTTGTTGGTTATGGCCTAGTGCCTCGGATAGAGTTTGGACCCATGGGATATCAAAATCGGAATACCGCATTGAGAAAATATGAACTATTGCATAAGATATATATTGCTGCTTTACTTCATCTGTTTAATTCGATGCATTGTGTGAGATATAAAATGTTCATGCATTTGCATGGTCTGGGACAACTTGTGCACAAGGTTTATCATTTCCTCGAAACGGCTTTCCGAGGCACTGGAACCGTATCGATCCGGAGGGAAATATTGATTCGTGCTCGTCACGATGCATTGCGGGACCTCCAGTGGGGCTTGCTACCCGGGCTGATAGGGCGCGCCGTTAATGCTTGGAATAAGTCCCTAAGGTGTCGATCACACCAATGACCGCATAGAATATAACACATACTAATTTATTGTCTTATGCAGATGGTAAGTATACTTGTGTTTCATTGTAGGGAAGGCGTGCATCGGTTGAGTAAGCAATCGATGCATTGGTTGGATTCAATGCTATTTTCATTCCTATCAAAACATGCAACTGATATGAATTGAATTCACTTGCTTCTTTATAGAAGTCATCTTAATGCATGCTCACCCCTAATAAGCTAGTGTCGATTTAGTCGAGTGGGTTTATCCCGCTCACCAGTACAAGTTGAGTACTGACCCACGTTGTGGACAACTATTTCAGGCACTCAGACGGTGCAACGCTAGTGGATAGACGAAGAGGCGTTAGGAGCACCTATTTTGAAGTATAGTTGGAGTCAGATTATTTTGGAGGCTTGGACTTTCAACCTATACAAGGGCGTAATGTATGGACGACGGGGACTATCTGATGGAGCGCGCCCTGTATTTTGAGTTATCTTTTCTAATGTAATTCAAGTAACCGAGAAGGCGCATCAATGTAGACTCTATGTAAATTACTCTGAATTATCAATGAAAAAAGCATATTTCTTCCTGCACTTGTGTTCAATTATCTGTGAATGTATTTTCTAAATTGTGTTTCAAAGTGGGTTCCTATAACTGCAAGTTCTTGCCTTGTACGAGCGCAACTCCAGGCTCGTACGGCATCACGCTCCAGCGAGGACGAATTGGTTCCGTGAAGGATCCAGCGAGGACGATTGACCCTTTCGTGATCAGGGCGTGACATATTGGTATCAGAGCCTAGGCTTTACGTCCTTGGGATTTTAAAAGATTATAAAGGAGTTTGATGCGCCTCTCGGTTGAGTTGCATTCGACGTCCGCTGTATGAGATGAGTCGCCTATACAATGAGCCCATAGATACAAAAATCTTTCGTTTTTGAGGTGTTAACAAGCTACTCTCTTTTGTAGCAATGGCTAAGAAAAACACTGCCGCTGCAAGCAGTGCTCAGCCCGTCCAGAACGATCTGGCAAGTTCTGGAGAATCCGGAGGAGCGGGTTCAATGGATATGTCTGAACGGCTTATGCATCTCATGGAGGTGCAGCAACAACAAGCCATTTCTCAACAGGCACAGTTTGTTGCTCAACAAAAGCAGATGGATACCATGATGCAACTGATTGCATCCTTGGTACCCAACAACGGGGGGGCTACAGTGACGCCTGCTACACCGCCGGCTGTGGCGGTAGAGGATGAGTCTGAAGAAACACAACCTCCAGCAAGGAACAACTGCCGTGCGGCAGAATTCACTAAGATGCATCCACCAACGTTCAACGGACGAGCAGAACCGGACGTGGTAATGGGATGGATTACAAAGCTGGAGGGACTCTTCAATCTGGTCGGCATTAGGGGATCCACAAGAGTGGCCTGTGCATCAGTTCAACTGGAGCTGCGTGCGCATGATTGGTGGGAAGCCACTAAGCAAGGGATTTATGATGCCAATCCCAACTGCAAAATTACCTGGAAAATGTTCAAATCTGCCTTCATTGAACAATATATTCCCCGGGCCGTGCGGCAACAAAAAGAAGACGACTTCAGCAATCTGGTGCAAGAAAGTATGTCTGTCGACGATTATGACTCGGCGTTCGCTAAACTGGCTAAGTTTGCTGGACACTTCTTGCCTAACCAGCAGGCGTGGTGCTATCGCTTTCAGAAGGGTTTGAATGACGATTTGCGTAGGGATGTCATCAACCAGAAATATCAAACCTACAGGGAATGTTATGAAGCTGCCCTGAACAGCGAGCGGATCTTTGGGCACAATCCACCAAAGATCGACGTGCAAACCTCCCGTACCAACAACAATAAGCGACCTCAGGAAATGGGAGGGTCTGGAGCACAAAAGCGTCCGCACACCTCTGAACATAGGGGTCCGTTCCGTGCACCATACTGCAATAGGTGCGGCAAGGTAGGGCATCGAGTGGAGGAATGCCGAGTTACTGGATGTTTTAAATGTGGTCGTCTGGACCACAAGCATTTCAACTGCCGTGAGCCAAAACCAAATCAGAACAATGGGAATCATAACAATGGGAATCAGCACCACGGGAATCAGAACCACGGGAATCATAACAGGGGGCCTCCAATAAGTGATGCCAATGCTGTGGCATTGAACCCACGACGCCAGGGTGCTCAAGGATGAGTCTATGCACTGACTCGGGATGAGGCATCCGTCTCTGAAACTGTCGTGACAGGTACATTACTTTTCAGAGATTTGCCCGCTAGAGTCTTATTCGATTCAGGTGCTACGCATAGTTTCATATCTGCTGATTTTACTATTGAGCATAAATTAGCTTCTACTCCCTTAAATATGAATTTTTGCGTGAGCACACCTTCGGGAGTCGACATGCCCGCCCATGCGATCTGTAAGGATGGTTATATTTGCATCGGAGGCAGAAAGCTTTCCTTAGATGTCATTGTACTAGACATTAAGGATTACGATATTATTCTCGGGATGGATTGGTTGGGTGCTTGTCATGCAACAATTGAGTGCGCGGAGAAGCGAGTCATATTCCGTCTACCCGACGAGGCAGACTTTTACTATTCGTGCAGCGCTGCACCAAAGACGGCAATGATGATATCAGCAATTTCGGCTAGGCGTATGCTGCATCCGGGTTGTGAAGGGTACTTAGCTTCAGTTCGAGACACCCGGCAGGAAAGTGCAAATGCAGCTCAGGCTGATATTATAGCAGATTTCCTCGACGTGTTTTCGGACGAGCTGCCTGGAATGCCTCCTGATCGTGAGATCGAATTCAGCATCGACACATTTCTGGATGCGCGACCGATATCGAAGGCACCTTATCGAATAGCCCCAGCAGAGCTGAAGGAACTTAAGATTCAGTTACAAGATCTGTTGGACCGAGGATACATTCGTCTAAGCGTTTCTCCGTAGGGCGCTCCGGTGTTGTTCGTGAAGAAAAAGGATGGATCCATGCGGCTATGTATTGACTACCAAGAACTAAATAAGGCGACCGTGCGGAACCAGTACCCATTGCCAAGGATAGATGACTTATTTGATCAGCTGTAAGGTGCAACAGTTTTCTCTAAAATTGATCTCAGGTTAGGATATCACCAGTTGAAAATCAAACCAGATGATGTTCAAAAATCTGCATTCAGGACCCGATACGGACACTACAAATTTTTTGTGATGTCGTTCGGCTTGACGAACTCCCCTACAGCTTTCATGGATCTGATGAACCGCGTGTTTCGGCTGTACGTAGACAAGTTTGTGGTCGTGTTCATCGACGACATTCTAATATATTCCAAGAACGAGGCGGAACACAAGGAACACCTAAAGATCGTGCTGCAAACATTACGAGAGCATCAGTTGTTCGCTAAGCTCAGCAAGTGTGAGTTATGGTTGAACAGCATGGCATTTCTTGGTCATATCATTTCGGCAGAAGGCATCGCCGTTGACCCAAAGAAAATAGAGGCAGTGGTGGATTGGAAGCAAGCTACATCAGCCAGCGAAGTTCGAAGCTTTCTGGGCCTAGCGGGATACTACCGTAGGTTCGTGAAGGATTTTTCTAAACTGGCCTCGCCTTTGACTCACCTCACTCAAAAAGGGATTGTATACAAATATAGTGATGACTGCGAAGCCAGCTTTCGAGAACTTAAGCAGCGTCTTGTTTCAGCTCCGATTCTTGCTCTTCCAGATGGGGTAGAGGAGTTTCAGATATATAGTGATGCATCAGGACTCGGTTTGGGATGTGTGCTCATGCAAAGGGATAAGGTAATATCGTACGCCTCCAGGCAACTGAAGCCGCACGAGAAAAACTACCCGACGCACGACTTAGAATTGGCGGCAATTGTATTTGCACTGAAGTTGTGGAGGCATTATCTTTATGGTGTTGCTTGCAAAATCTTCACAGATCACAAGAGCCTCAAGTATCTATTCACACAACGAGAACTGAACCTCCGACAGTGGCATTGTCTAGAACTGATTAAAGACTACGATCTGACGATCGCTTATACAATGGGCAAGGGAAATGTCGTTGCTGATGCTCTGAGTCGGAAGCACGTGGGCTCGTTATCCATAAACAGCCATTTACTTCGAGATCTTGAGGCGATGGGCATCGAGTTTCGGGTTCAGCATCCAGGAGTGCAGCTGGCATCACTCCATCTTGAACCGAGTTTGCGTGATAGAATCAAATCAGCTCAGGAGGGCGATCAGTTCCTATCGAAGGCACGCGAACTAATTTCGACGGAGAAGATGTCTGACTTTGTGGCAGGCGAAGATGGGACCTTACAAATGAAAGGACGGCTATGTGTTCCTAACGACCCAGAATTCGAAGGGAAATTATGGCGGAAGCACACTATGCAAAATATTCCTTGCATCCGGGAAGCACTAAGATGTACATGGACTTACGCAGAACCTTCTGGTGGCAAGGTATGAAGCGGGATGTGGCGACCTTTGTGTCACAGTGCATGGCCTGTCAACAGGTGAAAGCTGAACATCAGAGGCCCGGCGGGGAGCTGCAGAACCTCGCTATTCCTGAGTGGAAATGGGACAACATCACTATGGATTTTATTGTGGGATTTCCGAAGATGCCACGGGGGCATGATGCGATTTGGGTCATAGTTGATCGTTTGACCAAATCAGCCCACTTTTTTCCTATAAAAGTTACTTGGAGCGTCGATCGGTTAGCATAGATTTATATAACGAGATTGTTCGATTACACGGAGTACCTGCCTCAATCATCTCTGACCGTGACGGACGCTTCTTATCTCATTTTTGGACAAGCCTACAGTCTGCTTTGGGAACCAAGCTACAGTTCAGTACTGCATACCACCCCCAGACTGATGGCTAGACAGAAAGGACAAATCAGATACTTGAAGATATGTTACGGCTGTGTACAATCGATTTGAAGACTAGTTGGGACACACATCTCACGTTGGTGGAGTTTGCGTACAATAACAGCTACCAATCGAGCATCCAGATGGCACCGTACGAAGCACTTTATGGGCGCAAGTGTCAATCTCCAATTTGTTGGGACGAAGTCGGCGAGCGGCAAGTACTCGGGCCAGAGCTGGTAGAGCAGGCAGTTGAGAAAGTTCGCTTGATTCGGAAAAGACTCCGCACGGCGCAGAGCCGATAGAAAAGTTATGCCGATGCTCATTGTAGACCTTTGGAGTTCGTGGTCGGGGATCATGTATTCTTAAAAGTGACGCCGATATGTGGGGTGATGCGTTTCGGCGTGAAGGGCAAACTGAGTCCTAGGTTTGTCGGCCCCTTCGAGATACTGGAACGAGTGGCAGCTGTGGCATACCTGATTGCACTACCTCCCGCCTTGGCTGAAGTGTATGACGTATTCCATGTTTCTCAACTTCGAAAGTATGTGCATGACCCGAGTCATGTGGTTAGCTTCGAACAATTGGAACTGCGCACAAATTTATCATACTCAGAGGAGCCGGTGCAGATTCTGGATCGTAAAGAAAAAGTACTTCGCAACCGTACGATGTCCTTGGTTCGCGTGCTGTGGCGGAACCATTCAGTTAGAGAATCAACTTGGGAGATGGAATCGGAGATGAAGGAGAAATATCCTTCGTTGTTCATTCAGTCGGAGGTAGGGCCTTGTTCTTAAGTTTCGGGACAAAACTTTTTCTTAGTGGTATATTATGTAATGCCTCAAATCCTGATCCGACCGGGATATGCACTATATAATTGGGCTTGTGGCTAGTCCGTCAGAGTATGCTTATATCTTCGGCATCTTATTGCCACGGACGAAATGCGATAATCCTTTCCAACTCATGGAAAGGCCTCTATTGAAACGAGTCCAATAGTTTTCGTGTTTGGTTGCTTGGTTTTCTTGATTGCCGCTTTGGGATTTGCTTTGGTGTTGCTTTCGAGTTGCTTGGTTTTCGCTGTTGGTTTTATTGATTGGAGCTTGAATTTTGGGGAGTTCGGCAAGGAAGGATAGGCAAGAATTCTAACTCGGTGCTCGTGCTGTTGCAGGTCCGCGTAACTGACGTTTGATCGTCGCTAGGCGGGATTCCTTGTTTCAGCAACTTTTCCCTTAACCAGTGAGTGGTTTGGTCCCTTCTTTCCTACTTCTTCATGCCAATATCTCTAATATTTCAAACGTTCACTCGATGATGCCTGGTTGGACGCCTAGGAAATGCTTAGCCACAATGCATGCCAGCCACTAAGAAAGGAACATGGGAATTATAGACTAATTTTACTATATGCTTGCACACCTTATAACTTGAGTTGGTTGGAATGGGAATTTGGTTGTTGGTTACGGCCTGGTGCCTCGGATAGAGTTTAGACTCATGGGATATCAAAATGGAATACCGCATTGAGAAAATATGAACTGTTGCATATGATATATATTGCTGCTTTACTTCATCTGTTTAATTCGATGCATTGTGTGAGATATAAAATATTCATGCATTTGCATGGTCTGGGACAACTTGTGCACAAGGTTTATCATTTCCTCGAAATAGCTTTTCGGGGCACTGGAACCGTATCGATCCGGAGGGAAATATTGATTCGTGCTCGTCACGATGCATTGTGGGACCTCCAGCGGGGCTTGCTACCCGGGCTGATAGGGCGCGCCGTTAATGCTTGGAATAAGTCCCTAAGGTGTCGATCACACCAATGACCGCATAGAATAGAACATATACTAATTTATTGTCTTATGCAGAGGGTAAGTATACTTGTGTTTCGTTGCAGGGAAGGCGTGCATCGGTTGAGTAAGCAATCGATGCACTGGTTAGATTCAATGCTATTTTCATTCCTATCAAAACATGCAACTGATATGAATTGAATTCACTTGCTTCTTTATAGAAGTTATCTTAATGCATGCTCGCCCCTAATAAGCTAGTATCGATTTAGTCGAGTGGGTTCATCCCGCTCACCAGTACAAGTTGAGTACTGACCCACGTTGTGGGTAACTATTTCAGGCACTCAGACGGTGCAACGCTAGTGGATAGACGAAGAGGCGTTAGGAGCACCTCTATTTTGAAGTATAGTTGGAGTCAGATTATTTTGGAGGCTTGGACTTTCAACCTATACAAGGGCATAATGTATGGACGACGGGGACTATCTGATGGAGCGCGTCCTGCATTTTAAGTTATCTTTTCTAATGTAATTCAAGTAGCCGAGAAGGCGCATTAATGTAGACTCTATGTAAATTACTCTGAATTATCAATGAAAAAAGCATATTTCTTCCTGCACTTGTGTTCAATTATCTGTGAATGGGTTTTCTAAATTATGTTTCAAAGTGGGTTCCTATAACTGCAAGTTCTTGCCTTGTACGAGCGCAACTCCAGGCTCGTACGGTATCACGCCCCAGCGAGGACGAATTGGTTCCGTGAAGGATCCGGCGAGGACGATTGACCCTTTCGGGATCGGGGCGTGACACTGGTGTAACGACCCGTTCCGCTCAAGCGTACTGCCGATTCAAATGGCAATGGTGCATTATCCCGACCAGCTTTGTTTCAGCGAGAATACTCATTTGAGGCAAGAGGATTTCTAGACTTGACTCTTCAGGAGTTCCGGCTTAGGCTTTCAGAGGCTTGCTCGGAGTATCGCTCGACCGAGGTGAATCATCGCTAAGGTGGGTGGCTGCGATGAACTTGTCTTTGCTTAGCCAGCACACTTAAAATATGGATGTTTCATGCTAGTCGCTAGGTGAATCACCCCATACATGATAATAAGAATACAACGCACGTAGCTAAGGGAATAATTCCAACTTGTATTGCTTGTGTTAGAACATAAAAATTGAAACATTGCTTATATTCAGACCCTCGCATGCTACATTTGCCTTGTGTAACTAGACTCCGCTATGCCTCGAGTAGATCGATAATTATATACTTTGTAGTGCACCGTTTCACTTGCTACACTGCAAGACCCTAGATAAAGTCACTCGGAAGTACTTTACGGTTTTACTCCTTAGCTTACCTTCGGGCCCGAGCCAAAGTGAATGCTTAAGTTTTCTTACGAATGCAACGCTTGCCTACTTGTATGTTAACTTGTAATGTTGCCTTACCTCAATGTTTGCCACACAAAATTATGCCACAATCAAGAATACTATCGTATATCGTGCATGCATAAGAGCTAGCCAGAAGACTATCAAATAGTCCTTTTGTGCAATATGAACCTGCAAGTATCCGGGACTGTTAGGTCCCCAAGGCAGTCCCCGCACCAGGGGTATGCATCAAGACAAGTTGAACACTGATCGAGAATCATATAAAGTTTACACCTGAATGATAATCATGCCAAGTTTTCATTTGAAGAGAATCATGTCAAGCAAATCAAGAATCACAACTCATAGAGCAAATCTCGTTCAGAACAAGAATCATGGATTATCATGTCAAGTTGTGTGAAATTGGAAGGCCCAAGACTGCGTGTCACGGACAACTTGGAATTAAGAGGGATCTTTGGATCTTGTTCCACGGGCGGTCTCCGGGGCACCGGGGCCGACCCGATCCGGATGAAACTCAAGATAGTCTTTGACTGGGCGAGATGGATGGTAGTGACACATGACCTACACCATCTGCGCTTTGAGACTATAAATCGGTCCTTTATGGCTATGCCAGCGACAATTGTTCATACAGATAAGTCATCCTCGCTTAGCGGCAATCCGCGTACGAGTCATTGCATCGCATCAAGAACATCTGAAACACTTGAACGATCATAACATAATTGTATATATATGGAGCACTTGAACGTATTATGCAACACACCTGAGAAATCCTTATAACTCGTGCATCCGAAACATAACCTCGTTCACGACACTTGTGTTTGCATAAGTTAATTGCCCCTGGATTTCATTATATGTATGCTCGTATTTAAATTAACTTGGTTTGCCTTGGGCAGGGAAGGATAAATGGTAAGTTGGTAAGTTTTGTCGTGTTTTCTCTTATATCGCACGATATACTGCCACACGAGTTAGGCTATTCTTCATTTCCATGAAACTGATCCTAAGGCAACTAGAAAGACAACATAATAGATGGTGCACGGAACCCATTGAACGTGTTTGGATTTGTTGAGCGGGCGAGTAGCCTCCCCACCAGTGCATTCATGTACTTATAACCCACCAGATTGTTTGCAGGGTACGAAAGAACCTCGTTCGGTGCGGATGCCTCCTTCGTGCGTTCTAAGGCATGGAGTTCACTCTGGAGCCTTGGAGCATTGCATCCGGAACTGAAGCACATATACAAGACATAATGTTGGAACATCGCCTATGTATCATTCTACAAATGTAGCCACTTTGCATGCTTTTACTGTTCCAAAGAGAGAGGCTTGAGAGACTTATAATCTCGGCTATACGCCCCTTGTAACACTTGTTCAAATATCAATAAAGAGTTTGTTTTACTTCAACTTGTGTTATTTAATGCTTCCGCTATTGACGACTCAGTGAACTTGTTATCAATCGCTTATGCGTTTATAATTCCATAGTACTCGGACAATCTGTACGACTCTGTGGCTTAGACCTCTTATCGCCAGCATGAACATCGGCCTTGCACGGGCGCGGCTCCATGCTTGTGCGGCATCACGCCCAGATGGGTCAAGTGATCGTTCTGCGGGAGCACTGGCGCGGTGATTCTCACCTAGCGGGGAAGCCGATTAGCCTGCGGGAGATCGGGGCATGACAGATTGGTATCAAAGCTTGGCTATACGCCTTTGGACTTCGTTTCGATTTTCTTTGTTTCAAAATCTCGTTCGTGGGTTATGTGCACATACTCTCTCTCAATGTCCCGATAGAATGTTCTAAACAATAAGTCTAAATACTTTCAAAAAGTGCATTTGAATATTGTGATTGCTTGTACGAAGTCGTGATGCTAAGGCCTTTGTGTTGACCTGTGCTAGACCCTTGGGGATAGACTCGTGCTAGAATCGCGACTTATGTGCAAACCCGAAATACCTATACATGTTTGCCCAACTGGTTAGTACAAAATCGAATATTGCCCGAACGGTTAGCCATGCACACAGTCTTTCAGCTAAGTTATGTTAAGTATCGCGCGCCAAGACCCTTTGGTGCAACCTAGTTGCAACGAGATGGGATATCGTTCAGGAATAAGACAAGTCAGACTTAGAATGCCAACCGATAGAAACATTCTCAAATTTATCGCTTAGGCGAGTATTGAGAATCGTGTTTGGATTTTGGGAAATAGCTCGAACAGTATTTCGTGTTGGAAGATACAAATCGATTAAGGATTTAATTGGATGACTCAATTTTGAGTGGTGTATGGATCATTTAGAAATGTCCGAACGGATTCATAGGTCTCGTGTGATAGTTGGATTGAACGGATTTGAGAATGTCTTGAATAAATGATAAGGCTTATATCGAATTAGGATTCACGGAAATGGAAATCGATATCTTGGTTAAGGAAAACTTGTTGGAAACTTAGAGTATCGTGCGAGCGATTTTGGATTGAAACAAACGAATTAAACTTGAGTACAATATCGCTTGAATAAGAAGTTAGCCCAAAAATGAATATTGTGTTTCGAGAAAAGAGATAAACGATAATGGATTTGGCTGGAGTTCAGAAGAACAGTCTTAAAATCAAGTTCGGGAAGAAAATATTCGAAATCAGTCCCAACGAGAATGATTATCCTGTGGGAACGCTGACGTGGTGATTTCACGTATGGCGGGGATGATCGAACTCACGAAAACATGTTCGGTGATTATTCCAAACGAACTTGATGAATGGAATATATCAAAAGATAGAATAGACTTGGGCTTGAATATTTGAACTTAGTTGCTAGAGGAATAAAAAAAGTAGACTATAAATTTACCAAACGGTAACATTGAAGTTGGGTGATTTATGCTAGACGATTTAAAATTACTGCATGAACGGATATAACATGGATGAAGCAAGGTGTCATGTCCCAATTCTGTGGAATCGATAGTCGTCCCCCGGGCATGACGTCTTGCGGGCCTAGGTTGCGCACTGCACAAGGCTAACGTATTTTGCATAGCGAGCATATATTCAGAGTACGCAGATAAATTGAAACACAAAGTTGAAACATGGAAAAGTTCTCTTTATTGATAATGAACATCTATTACAAACTCTTGAACCAGTCATAAGGTTGCCGCACTGGCTTACAGAAGTTGACACAAAATAAGATAGCTGTCATTGTCACTACCACATTTCCAGATAAGGGCATTTGTGTAATTTTACTATTTTAAATAATTATGTATTTAATTAATCTGCTGAGTTTATAAACTATTTATATTGTTAGTGATATTAGATTTAGGTCAAACCCTAGAATCTTCCATTAGGACTAACCCTAGAGTGAAACCCTAAGTCATGACCTAGCTTTAGTGAAACCCTAAATTGGAAACCTAATTCTAGAGAAACCCTAGAATTCAAATTTGTAGGTTGAACCTCAAACCCTAGACTGACTAAACCTTAGTTAATTAGGTTCTACATGACCTCACCTTAGGGTTTAACTTAAAAACTATGTATTAGAAACCCTAGCTTGGTTTAATATAAAAGGGAAGCCTCTCTCAAAGCCATTCTTCATATAGAAAGAAGAAACCCTAGCCTCCATAAGAAAAACCACTTGTTCTCCACCCCAAATTCGAGATGAAACCCTAGGGATCTCATTTTCCTCCTTCAAGGCAAGGGAAGCAAGGAACTTGGGTCAAGGAACCTTGGGAAAGAAGAACTTCCATCGGAGAAACCATCCATGCAGGTAAAACCCTATTTTTATTCATTCAATTTCTGTTTCTAATGTAAACTGCCATTAGGAAACCCCCCTACTGTGTAGCTTCGATTTAGGGTTTAGAATTTGGGTTTTAGGTGTCCCAACATTGGGTTCCCAAATTTTTCGTGAACCCTAACCCTAGGTGGTTGCATGTAGACCTATTTCATCCTCCAACATGTAAGTTAGATTTCGATTCTTAAGGTTTTGTTTGAGGATTCTTGTGTTTCTAGGTAAATTCGTTTTCTGTATTTTATGTGTTCGATGAAATGCCTCACAGAGGTTGCATATCTAATTCTACTATATTATTATCTAATTTGATGTATGATGTATGATGGATATATATATACTTATACATATGTATATAGATCTGTTGTGTAATTTGAAGAGGGGAATACACTGTGGGGGAAATAAACTGTGCACAGTCGGGTTTGGTTCAGAGCTGTGAGTGATTTTGTGAGGGCTGTGTATCAAGTGTCCAGTGCAGTGTAAATGTGACAGTGTGTAGGTATTTAATTTTCAGAGGTGTGTGTAGGATTTTTATGTCTGTGTGTATCCCAATATCAGGGTGAGGAAGTTCAGCGAGAGTCTGAGTTCAGTGTGCCTGTGAGGTATGTGTTATGTATGACCCTGTGTTTCAGTGTATTTTTCTTGTGAGCATAGTTTTCTCAGGGAGCAGTTGGACATACTGGAGTATTAAGGTCCAGGTGAGTCTCAAGTTCTGTGTATCAGTAACTAATTTTCAGTGTGTGCTGTGTAAGTCAATATGAAACCTGTGTACCTATCTGTGTGTGTCTAAGTGTGTGTGAGCCTGTGTAGTTCAGACTTTGAACGTGTGAAATAAAACTTAGCAATGCGTGTTATGTATCAGTTGAGTTTTGTGTTGTAAGAGGGGAGTGAGACCAGGAAGAAGTATTTTGTCACTGCAGTAGTGAGACTGTGTGCCAGTGTCAATATCTGGGAGTATTAGTGAGTTGGTGCTGGAGTGTAGAGTATCAGTTGCTTGAGTGCCATTGTATGGTTTCAATGTGTTTAGTTCTAGGTAGTGTAGGGGGAGGTGAAACTGTGAGTGAGTGAGTACAGTATCAGTTCATCTAAAACCAAACTGTGTCCATGAGTTCAGTGTGAGGATACCTGTGTGTGAGCAGTGTGAGATGAGTGCCTGTGTATTTAACTGTGGACCACTGTGTATCAGTGTGTCTAGGAATCAACATGTATGTGTGTATCCTAGTTCCTTTCAGATTTCAGAACCTGTGTGTAGGTGTGAACCTAGCTAAGTACATGTGTCTACCTGTGTCAGTATGTTGGGGAGAGGTAGCTTTAGTCATATTAAAATCAGTTGGTTGGTAATGTGTGTATCCTAGAAACCAACATTCTGATTTCAGTAGGTACAGAAATTTCTGTGTGTGTAGAGTGAGTTTGTGTTAAGTACAGTGTGGTTGTGAGTGTCTTAGAGTGCAGAGTGTTTTAGGTATCAGTTAGATAGGTTCCTGTGTACCTCAGTGTATTAAATTTCTGTGTATGTGCAGTAGCAGTTAAGGTAATATATATAAGTATGTCTATGACAGTTAAGACATAAGTGTTAGTTATTATAGACCAATATATATATATAGTATCATAGTACTTATATATTATTTTCATTAGTTAGTGACCTTATAGACTAATTAACTAGTTTTGGACCTAAACCTAGTATAGACCTAGAAATGGCCTAACACCCTCATTTCAACTTAGCTAATCACTTTTATGATTTCAAACACCATTTTAACCTTGATATCTTATATATAGGTGATTGTGATCCCACTTTGGACATCGATCCTCACATTTTGCTCAGGACCACAGGCGAGTACATTCTCTGACAGTTTTCATTGTTGATTACTTCTATAAATTTTAGTGTATTACATACTTGATTCCGACACTGTGGATACACGGGTTAGCACCCTAGATTCCCATCATGAGGAGTCGTGATTGGAATCCATCGTGCTAGCTGGGGAATGGGGAACTATTAGTAGATTATGTGATCATATCCAAATCCTTTACATGCATCATAGCTCACCCCACTTCTCACGTTGGGTGCGGCCTGACCATCTTACATGCATCATAGCTGTTATATATGATTAACCTGACCACTACATGCATCATAGCTAACCATATGGTTAGCCTGACCTACAAGAATCATAGTTAATCATATATAACCAGCCTGATCAAGTCCCAAGCCGATCACATAATAAACTGATAATTCAAACACTTAGCTAGATGTCTATTTTATTCAGATTCACCTGTTCCAGCATTCACTACTTATTGTCTAGCATTCACTATTTATTGTTCATTGCTAGATGCTCTATTGCCTATTTCAATTTTCTCCAGTACTTTACATTTCCAGCATTTATTTCCATCTTGTATTTCTTACACTGTTTATAGATTTTGTCAATTTAATGAAACTGCTGTTAGTGCTTGTGCTTCGCTCCAATCCTGACTGGATAACATTTTTCAGAGGACCTGGAGAGCTTGTGCCCCACTCATTACGGCCCAGGATTAGAGGGTGATTTCACTCCAGAAACCCCAGAGGAGTTGCCTAACCTAGAGGAAAATTTACCTGGCTGTTCGTAGATTATTTTTCTGCATTTATTGTTTTAGACTGAGACTGAGTTGTATTTATTATTTTGTGACTTTGTGAGGTCATTTAGACCCAGGATTTGAGTTGGACTTATTATGGTTGGTTTTTATTAGAACTCTTTTCTATTCTCATCGTGCTATTATTTCTATTAGCTTGTGATTGAGTATATCATAGAACTGTGGATTATTATCATTGTCCTCCGTGCGGAGTTGAGACTATTGACAGGATATATTATGTGTTGAGACCTAGACAGCATTCTACCGCCGATGCTGCGGCATAGGCTGGACGTACCCACGACTCATGCCCAAATTCTGGGTGCGGGTCGTGACACATTTTTAGTGGTGGCCCATGCAGGTCGAGTCCTAGATTCGCATTAGAGCGATATCGTAGTGGTGCTCGCTTAGAGTATTACTACGAGCCTGTTTTAGGAAATAGGAATTTGGCCGAGGGTATGCTCAATCACAATTAGGGAATTCTGAATTCTTATGATACTACTCTTACTGATTTTTCCTTTAGAAATTTACTGTCCTTCCTTGATGATATCGTATCTATTGCCTTAATTAAATCTTTCGATCTGTCTTCAGGATGCCGCCGAGGAGGTCCCAGAGACTCGGAGCAGCAGATTCAGAGAGGTCTGCCACCTCTCGCCCTGCCGGACAGACATCCGCAGCACCTCCTACATCTCCAGTACATGTGGGAGTGTCTGCAGCATTCGGGGGTCCTCCACCACCTGTTCAGAGGGTCCCCTCAGCTACGACGGGGCCTCTACCACCACCACCACCAGTTCAGCATCCAGGAGGTGTGCCTGTTGATGGGGCACAGATGTTCGCCTTGATTCAGGGCATGGTCGATGCCCAGAGGACGTCGGCAGAGGCCCAGAGAGTGCAGGCTGAGGCACATCAGGCTCAGACAGAGATGATGAGGGTGAACATGGAGAATGCTCATCAAGTGGCTCTCCAGGCTGTGGAGAGAGTTACTCAGCAGCAGCAGCGTCCTGATCAGCACCACCAGAGGCCGGGCACCATTGTGGATTTCAAGAGGATGATGCCTCGGGAGTTCAAGGGGACAGAAGGGATACTCTACGCCGATGATTGGCTAGAGGACATCGAGAGGAACTTACGCTTGGCACAGCTTCCAGAGGCCCTCCAGATCGAGGCCGCTGGCAGCCAGATGTTCGACATTGCCTTGACGTGGTTTCGCACGGAGCCGAGACTCTTGCGCAGGAGACTCACTTGGGAGGATTTCAAGGAGCTCTTCAAGGAGAAGTTCTTTCCTGATGTTGCCCTGGGAGCTTTGGAAAGTCAGTTCCATGACTTAGCCCAGGGGAGCTCGTCCGTCGATGAGTATGCTGCAGAGTTTTCTCGCCTGAGCCGCTTCGCGCCATCGATGATTAGAGATCCGGGGGACAGGGCCCGGAAGTTCAGAAAGGGGCTGGCAAGGGAGATCAAGTCTCGCACGTCGGGACGTCGCACAGCTACCTACGAGGGCATATTGATGGATGCCCAGATAGCCGAGGACGACTTGGGCCTCAGGCCCAAGAGGGGACGTGATGGTTCCGGAGGAGCAAACAGTAGTGCGGGACCGGGAAAGCGTCCACACTTTCAGCAGCAACAGCAGAGACCCTTTCAGCAGCAGCAACAGAGACAGACTCAGCCCGCCATCTAGTGTGCGTACTGCGGGAAGATGGGACATACTAGAGATATCTGTAGGAAGAGATTGGGCTCATGTCTATCCTGCAGATCGACGACACACTAGCTGAAGGATTGCCCTACGATTCGTTCAGGTCAGGGTGGAGCAGCCACCTAGAGAGGACCAGACAGGGTACCTACCGTACCAGGAGGCCAACAACAGAGGGGACCACTTCCACTACAACATCAGAAGTTTGCCCAGCACCAGCAGCAGAGAGGTGTACCCCAGGGGCGAGCGTACGCCATGGCAGTCGAGGAGATCGAGCCAGCAGGAGACTTGATCACAGGTTCAGTTCTTCTCGATTGTATTCCCGCATTTACCTTATTCGACTCTGGCTTTTCCCATAGTTTTGTGTCTGTATCTTATGCACTTCGACATTATTTAGACACAGAACCATTAGCTAGGACTTGCAAGATCACGACTGGTAGAGGTATTATCCTAGTCCGTGATCACTGCAAGGACCGGAGAGTGTCAGTAGGAGGCCGAGAGTTAAGCATGAGCTTACTCGTTATGCCACTTCCGGGGTACGATATTATACTCAGAATGGACTAGTTGAGTAGGCATCATGCTACTATAGATTGTTTTAGAGGCAGAGTATTATTTAGACCACCAGGAGAGCCGGAGTTTGAGGTTGTCAGAGGAGCAGCGGAACAGAGCAGGAGCACATTTTGCGGAGCCAGGGCAGAAGAAAAGGAGTTGCCACATCCTCTGATAGTGAAGTTCCTGGATATATTTCCAGAGGAGTTGCCAGGCTTGCCGCCAGACAGAGATGTTGAATTCTCTATAGACTTGGTTCCTGGAGCGGAGCCCATTTCACAACATGTCTATAGAGTCAACAACAGTGAGCTGACAGAACTGAAGAAGCAAGTCGAGGAGCTGCAGGACAAAAGTTTCATCAAATCCAGTTCATCACCATGGGGAGCTCCGGTATTGTTCGTACCGAAGAAGGATGGCACGGTACGCATGTGCATTGATTATAGAGCTTTGAACAATATCACTATCAAGAACAAGTACCCGCTGCCGAGGATAGATGATCTTTTCGATCAGTTGAGCGGGGTGAGGGTGTTTTCAAAGATAGATTTGAGGTCAGGCTATCACCAGGTGAAGGTGAAGAGAGAAGACACGCCGAAGACAGCTTTTCGGACCAGATACGGCCAGTTTGAATTCATGGTGATGCTATTTGGTTTAACCAATGCACCGGCAGTATTCATGAACTTGATGAACAAGGTGTTCCACCAGTACCTTGACAAGTTCGTAGTGGTATTTATCGACGATATTCTTGTGTATTCCAAGACTCCGGAGGAGCACGAAGAGCACCTGAGGTTGGTCTTAGAGACTCTCAGGAGGGAGAAGCTGTACGGGAAACTCTCTAAGTGTGAATTCTTTCTCGACAAGGTTGAATTTCTTGGGCATGTGGTATCGGGTGACGGAATCTCGGTTAACCCACAGAAGATCGAGGCAGTGAAGTCGTGGGCTACCCCCAGTTCGGTAGCTGAGATCAGGAGTTTTCTCGGGCTAGCAGGATACTACAGGAGGTTTGTACAAGACTTCTCCAGAATTGCAGCGCCAATGACCAGATTGACTAGGAAGGATATGGATTTTGTCTGGACGGAGGAGTGCCAGGCTGCATTTGATGAACTGAAGAAGAGGTTGACGACAGCTCCAGTTTTGACGTTGCCAGCAGGGACAGGTGGTTTCACCATCTACAGTGATGCTTCAGGGAAGGGTCTGGGATGTGTTCTTCAACAGCACGGAAAGGTGATTGCCTATCCAGGCAGTTACGCCCTCATGAAGAGAACTACCCTACCCACAATTTGGAATTGGCAGCAGTTATTTTTGCTCTAAAACTGTGGAAACATTACCTGTACGGAGAACGCGTAGAGATTTTCACAGACCACAAGAGCTTGAAGTACGTATTCACACAGAAGGAGCTGAACATGAGGCAGAGGAGGTGGTTAGAATTGATGAAGGACTTTGACATTTTATTGCAGTACCATCCAGGAAAGGCCAATGTAGTCGCCGATGCCTTGAGCAGGTATCCGATGGCTATGTACTTGACGACAGATAGACATTTGCTGGCGGATTTGGAGAGCTTGGAGATTGAGGTGTTAGTTTCCGGTACTGAGATACAGATGTGGAGATTGCAGATACAGTCCGAGCTAATAGACAGAATCAGAGCGGTGCAGTACGATGATGAGGCACTAAGGAGTATCAGAGCACAGGTTCAGACAGGATTGTCGGACGACTTTACTATCGTAGATGATGGTTCCTTACGGCACGGCACGAGGATGTGTGTGCTGAGCGGGGAGCTGCGCGAGGAGGTTTTGCAGGAAGCACACCGTTCTCAGTACTCGATGCATCCCGGTGCCAACAAGATGTATCAAGACTTGAGGGAGCACGTATGGTGGTATGGAATGAAGCGCGAGGTAGCACGCTTCGTATCTCGGTGTCTAGTGTGCCAGCAGATAAAGGCAGACCGGCAAAGGCCAGGTGGGTTGCTTCAACCTTTACCGATTCCAGAATAAAAATGGGAGCATGTGACCATGGATTTCGTTTCAGGGCTTCCACGTTCTCCAGGAGGGAAGGACGCGATTTGGGTCATCGTGGACAGGTTGACCAAATCAGCCCATTTCTTACCTTTCAAGGTGGGCACGTCGATAGAGAGGCTAGCAGAGATGTACGTGCGACAGATCGTTAGGCTTCATGGAGTTCCTGTAAGCATCATCTCGGATCGGGATAGCCATTTTACTTTCCACTTCTGGAGGAGTCTGCAGGCTAGCTTGGGCACTCAGCTCAAGTTCAGTACCGCATACCACCCCTAGACAGACGGGCAGTCTGAAAGGACTATTCAGACTCTCGAGGATATGCTACGCACTTGCGTTCTAGATCTCGGAGGTTCTTGGGAGGATCATCTGCACCTGGTAGAGTTCGCTTACAACAACAACTACCAGGCCAGCATCGAGATGTCACCATTTGAGGCTCTTTATGGAAGGAGGTGTCGTACACCGTTATCTTGGGACGACGTTGGAGAGAGAGCCTTGCTAGGACCAGAAATGGTTGTGGATGCAGCAGAAAAGGTAAAACTCATCAGAGACAGACTGCGAGTGGCGCAGGACAGACAGCGGCATTGGGCCGATAGCCACCGTAGACCCCTTGAGTTTCAGGTATAGATTGTTATTTTCTGGTTTGTGTTGTTTGTTTAGACTGCATGTTGAGACTGTTTTGTTTTAGGTTGGCGATCTAGTATTCCTACGAATTTCTCCGACGCGTGGTACGATTCGTTTTGGCAGAGGCGGGAAGCTTAGCCCACGCTACATCGGACCCTTCGGTATCCTTGCGAGGATAGGTGCAGTAGCATATAGACTGGACTTGCCGCCTGCATTAGAGGGAGTGCATGATGTGTTCCACGTGTCGCAGCTGAGATGATACGTGGCAGACCCTAGTCACGTACTTGATCACTCGGAGATTGAGGTTGGCCCGACGCTCAGCTACCCCGAGCAGCCCGTAGAGATCTTGGACCGCAGAGAGAAGGTGTTGCGGAACCAAACTATTTCTTTGGTTCGTGTTGCATGGAGACATCACTCTCCAGGGGAGTCGACCTGGGAGAGAGAGGACAAAATGCGCGAGCAATACCCGTATCTCTTCTAGACTTGAGGTATATCCCTTTCTGATTTTATTCTTGTTCTGTTCAGTCCAAATTTCGAGGACAAAATTTCTTTTAGGAGGGTAGACTTGTCACTGCCACATTTCCAGATAAGAGCATTTATGTAATTTCACTATTTTGAATAATTATGTATTTAATTAATCTGCTGAGTTTATAAACTATTTATATTGTTAGTGAAATTGGATTTAGGTCAAACCCTAGAATCTTCCATTAGGACTAACCCTAGAGTGAAATCCTAAGTCATGACCTAGCTTTAGTGAAACCCTAAATTGGAAACCTAATTCTAGAGAAACCCTAGAATTCAAATTTGTAGGTTGAACCTCAAACCCTAGACTAACTAAACCTTAGTTAATTAGGTTCTACATGACCTCACGTTAGGGTTTAACTTAAAAACTATGTATTAGAAACCCTAGCTTGGTTTAATATAAAAGGGAAGCCTCTCTCAAAGCCATTCTTCATATAGAAAGAAGAAACCCTAGCCTCCATAAGAAAAACCACTTGTTCTCCACCCCAAATTCGAGATGAAACCCTAGGGATCTCATTTTCCTCCTTCAAGGCAAGGGAAGCAAGGAACTTGGGTCAAGGAACCTTGGGGAAGAAGAACTTCCATCGGAGAAACCATCCCTGCAGGTAAAACCCTATTTTTATTCATTCAATTTCTGTTTCTAATGTAAACTGCCATTAGGAAACCCCCCTACTGTGTAGCTTCGATTTAGGGTTTAGAATTTGGGTTTTAGGTGTCCCAACATTGGGTTCCCAAATTTTTCGTGAACCCTAACCCTAGGTGGTTGCATGTAGACCTATTTTATCCTCCAACATGTAAGTTAGATTTTGATTCTTAAGGTTTTGTTTGAGGATACTTGTGTTTCTAGGTAAATTCGTTTTCTGTATTTTATGTGTTCGATGAAATGCCTCACAGAGGTTGCATATCTAATTCTACTCTATTATTATCTAATTTGATGTATGATGGATATATATATATATACTTATACATATGTATATAGATCTGTTGTGTGATTTGAAGAGGGGAATACACTGTGGGGGAAATGAACTGTGCACAGTCGGGTTTGGTTCAGAGCTGTGAGTGATTTTGTGAGGGCTGTGTATCAAGTATCCAGTGCAGTGTAAATGTGACAGTGTGTAGGTATTTAATTTTCAGAGGTGTGTGTAGGATTTTTATGTCTGTGTGTATCCCAATATCAGGGTGAGGAAGTTCAGCGAGAGTCTGAGTTCAGTGTGCCTGTGAGGTATGTGTTGTGTATGACCCTGTGTTTCAGTGTATTTTTCTTGTGAGCATAGTTTTCTCAGGGAGCAGTTGGACATACTGGAGTATTAAGGTCCAGGTGAATCTCAAGTTCTGTGTATCAGTAACTAATTTTCAGTGTGTGCTGTGTAAGTCAATATGAAACCTGTGTACCTATCTGTGTGTGTCTAAGTGTGTGTGAGCCTGTGTAGTTCAGACTTTGAACCTGTGAAATAAAACTTAGCAATGCGTGTTATGTATCAGTTGAGTTTTGTGTTGTAAGAGGGGAGTGAGACCAGGAAGAAGTGTTTTGTCACTGCAGTAGTGAGACTGTGTGCCAGTGTCAATATCTGGGAGTATTAGTGAGTTGGTGCTGGAGTGTAGAGTATCAGTTGCTTGAGTGCCATTGTATGGTTTCAATGTGTTTAGTTCTAGGTAGTGTAGGGGGAGGTGAAACTGTGAGTGAGTGAGTACAGTATCAGTTCATCTAAAACCAAACTGTGTCCATGAGTTCAGTGTGAGGATACCTGTGTGTGAGCAGTGTGAGATGAGTGCCTGTGTATTTAACTGTGGACCACTGTGTATCAGTGTGTCTAGGAATCAACATGTATGTGTGTATCCTAGTTCCTTTCAGATTTCAAAACCTGTGTGTAGGTGTGAACCTAGCTAAGTACATGTGTCTACCTGTGTCAGTATGTTGGGGAGAGGTAGCTTTAGTCATATTAAAATCAGTTGGTTGGTAATGTGTGTATCCTAGAAACCAACATTCTGATTTCAGTAGGTGCAAAAATTTCTGTGTGTGTAGAGTGAGTTTGTGTTAAGTACAGTGTGGTTGTGAGTGTCTTAGAGTGCAGAGTGTTTTAGGTATCAGTTAGATAGGTTCCTGTGTGCCTCAGTGTATTAAATTTCTGTGTGTGTGCAGTAGCAGTTAAGGTAATATATATAAGTATGTCTATGACAGTTAAGACATAAGTGTTAGTTATTATAGACCAATATATATATATATAGTATCATAGTACTTATATATTATTTTTATTAGTTAGTGACCTTATAGACTAATTAACTAGTTTTGGACCTAAACCTAGTATAGACCTAGAAATGGCCTAACACCCTCATTTCAACTTAGCTAATCACTTTTATGATTTCAAACACCATTTTAACCTTGATATCTTATATATAGATGATTGTGATCCCACTTTGGACATCGATCCTCATATTTTGCTCAGGACCACAGGCGAGTACATTCTCTGACAGTTTTCATTGTTGATTACTTCTATAAATTGTAGTGTATTACATACTTGATTCCGACACTGTGGATACACGGGTTAGCACCCTAGATCCCCATCATGAGGAGTCATGATTGGAATCCATCGTGCTAGCTGGGGAATGGGGAACTATTAGTAGATTATGTGATCATATCCAAATCCTTTACATGCATCATAGCTCACCCCACTTCTCACGTTGGGTGCGGCCTGACCATCTTACATGCATCATAGCTATTATATATGATTAACCTGACCACTACATGCATCATAGCTAACCATATGGTTAGCCTGACCTACAAGAATCATAGTTAATCATATATAACCTGCCTGATCAAGTCCCAAGCCGATCACATAATAAACTGATAATTCAAACACTTAGCTAGATGTCTATTTTATTCAGATTCACCTGTTCCAGCATTCACTACTTATTGTCTAGCATTCACTATTTATTGTTCATTGCTAGATGCTCTATTGCCTATTTCAATTTTCTCCAGTACTTTATATTTCCAGCATTTATTTCCATCTTGTATTTCTTACACTGTTTATAGATTTTGTCAATTTAATGAAACTGCTGTTAGTGCTTGTGCTTCGCTCCAATCCTGACTGGATAACATTTTTCAGAGGACCTGGAGAGCTTGTGCCCCACTCATTACGGCCCAGGATTAGAGGGTGATTTCACTCCAGAAATCCCAGAGGAGTTGCCTAGCCTAGAGGAAAATTTACCTGGCTGTTCTTAGATTATTTTTCTGCATTTATTGTTTTAGACTGAGACTGAGTTGTATTTATTATTTTATGACTTTGTGAGGTCATTTAGACCCAGGATTTGAGTTGGACTTATTGTGGTTGGTTTTTGTTAGAACTCTTTTCTATTCTCATCGTGCTATTATTTCTATTAGCTTGTGATTGAGTATATCATAGAACTGTGGATTATTATCATTGTCCTCCGTGCGGAGTTGAGACTATTGACAGGATATATTATGTGTTGAGACCTAGACAGCGTTCTACCGTCGATGCTGCGGCGTAGGCTGGACGTACCCACGACTCATGCCCAAATTCCGGGTGCGGGTCGTGACAGTCATGTACATTACATCCCTTTACTAGAACTTTAAAATATAAAGACTTTCTAGCGGGATAGTGGCTTTCCCTCGGAGCTGCATTGAGTTGGCTTGCTAGCTCCTTGCTTCAAAATACTTCAAAGATGGCACGATCAGGATGCGCCTACAACTGGATTGGATTGGGGAATGACTTCGGCTCCTCGCTCGGATCTCCTTAGTGCGGGGAACCTGTTTCAACGAGGGTCAATACATCAAAACGTACTGGTGAGGATAAGCTAACCCAACTATACCAATCAACACGTTGTTTAGATGAAGCATGCATATTATTTTGTGGTCTTTCTATCTTGCCTTAGTTTATTTTACAAGTAGGCAATATATATATATATATATATATATATATATATATATATATATATATATATATATATTTCTGAAATGAACTTGCCACCGTTCGGTGACTTTTACCTGCCCGTTTGAACCACCTGCACAATACTTACCATGTCCTTCCCTGCCACGAAGACACAAGTTAGCTTTGCACAGGTTTAAATATTAAGAGGGGATCACTGGCACGTTGCCATAATGGACGACTTAGTCTCGGGACGGAATGGCATGCGACGCAGGGAACATGAGGCGCCACAAGATACTCCATCTGAAGCAGACGACTATTAGGAGTTCCGTCCGGATCGGATCGGTGCCAGTGCCCCAGCGACCATCCGCAGGAACTAAGACCTTATGCACAAGTTGTCCGTGATCAAACGTAGTACACTAAGTTAGCAGTTAAGGCATTTCAGGGCAATATCAGGCACATGACAGTAACAGGGCAAGATCTACTTTTGCATAGTCTTCCTGTTCAGTTTATTGCATTCAGGATGAGTTCTATACATAGCACAATTTAAAGAAGAAATATACATTCTAACTTGTATTTATGCATATGATGAACATTCCAAACGAACAAGCATGCAAATAAGTAATCGTTCACAAGTTTGATTGACAAGCATAATAATCCAGGTCTAATCCTTTTTATCTTGACATCTTTTAGTTATCACTTGGTATCATTTGATCGGGGCAAGCAAGAATAAAAGATTTTAGATGTGAAAACTTGGAAGAAGGGCCAACTGAATTGAATATAAGCCACTCATAATTTGGTTGGGGAAAGGAAGGAAAGAGGTGCTTCAGGACTCCGCTCGCGCGTCGCCTACTGTCCGTTCACCTGCATTTGCCACGAACAGCAGATCAATACCTCTTCCACTCTTTCCAATATCAGAATTAAAGTACAGTTCAATGAACAAAAATAATAAAATCCATCAAAACTGTTCAAGAAAATGCAAGCAAATCCAAAAACCAACTCAAGGCACAAAGGCAACAAGCAACAGCAAAAACTAGGCAACAAAAGATGCAGCGGAGAGGTCCCTCCTGACTCTGCCGCTAAGTCGATCCTGGGGGCACGGTCCACTGAATATAGGAATCGATTCCAAAGAAGCAAATCCATAACGAGGATAAGATCTTATTTCAATATATCTTGATCGAACGATACCGTCTTGTATTTCTTAGTCGCGCTTCCCGAATAGGGGGAACGAAGCACCATATCCTACCCAACTAATTTGAAGTTTCGTCCGTGAAACTTAGGAATAGAACCTACTACTAGGAAACAATGAATGAAACCTTTCCCTCATCTCAGATTTAAGCTCCCAAGTGGATTATTCGACCGAGTGATTTCGCCAAAGCACGCGCACAAGAGGAATCGAGCGACTTCGAATCAGCTTTTCTTTACGATCCAAAATTTGCACAGGTTATTCGACATAAGTCAAGTCTGCCTTAAGATCTAGTTGATCAAGATCTACCACATGACTCGGGTCATACACGTACTTCCTAAGTTGAGAAACATGGAAGACATTGTGCACTTTGGACAGTGACGGTGGTAAGGCAATCTGATATGCAACTGAGGCAACTCGCTTTAGTATCTCGAACGGACCGACGAATCTTGGGCTTAGCTGTAACACTCCGTTCCGCTCAAGCGGACTGCCGATTCAAACGACAAAAGTGTAATGTTTCGACCCGCTTTGCTCCAGCAAGAATACTCGTTTGAGACAAAGGATATCCAGACTTGTCCCTACAGGATTTTTGGCTTAGGCTTTCAGAGGCTTGCTTGACGTATCGCTCAACCGAGGCGAATCATCGCTAAGGTGGGTGGCTATGGTGAACTTGTCTTTGCTTAGCCAGCACACTTAAAATCCAGAATGATATAATAATGATCCTATATGGCTATGCCAGCGACTTATGTTCATATAGATAAGTCATCACCGCTTAGCGGCTATCCGCGTGTGAGTCATTGTATCGAATCAATGAACAACTGAACACCTGAACACCTGAATGATCATGATATAACGACTCTCGTGTTGCATATGCTATTGCCTTGGTTTTCATTATGAATGCCTCTGGATGTTTATACCTGCCCGTGCTTGAATTAACAATGTTTGCCTTGGACAGGGAAGGACAAATGGTAAGTTGGTAAGTCTTGCCGTATTTTCTCTTATGTCGCACGGCGCACTGCCACACGTGTTAGGCTATTCGATATTTGCATGAAACTGATCCTAAGGCAACTAGAAAGACAACTTAATAGTTGGTGCACGGAACCTATATCACGTGTTTGGATTTGACGAGCGGGCGAGTAGCTTCCCCACCAGTGCATTCAATGTACTGATAATCCACCAGATTGTATGCAGGGTGCGGGAGAACCTCGTTCGGTGCGGATGCCTCCTTCGTGCGTGCCAAGGCATGGAGATCACTCCGAAGCAGCATTGCATCCGGAACAGAAGCGCATATATAAGATATAATATTGGAACATCGCCTGATCATCGCCTGTACAATCATTCCATAATTGTAGCCACTTGGCACGCTTTTACTGTTTCAGAGAGAGAGGCTTGAGCGACTTGTAATCTCGGATATACGCCGCCTATAACACTTGTTTATATCAATAAAAGAGTTGCTTTGCTTCAACTTGTGTTATTCAATGCTTCTGCTATATTGTCGACTCAGTGAACTTGTTACCGATTGCCTATGCGTTCATGACTCCGCTGCACTCAGACAATCTGTGCGACTCTGTGGCTTAGAACTCTTACCGCCAGCCAATAAACTATGGTCTTGCACGGGCGTGGCTTGTAATACCCCGTTCCGCTCAAGCGGACTGCCGATTCAAACGACAAAAGTGCAAATGTCCCGACCTGCTTTGCTCAGCGAGGCAACTCGTTGAGGCAAGAAATTATCCAGACTTGGCCCTTTATGAGAACCGGCTTAGGCTTTCAGAGGCTCGTTCGGAGTATCGCTCAACCGAGGCGAATCATCGCTAAGGTGGGTGGCTACGGTGAACTTGTCTTTGCTTAGCCAGCACACATAAAATACAGAATGATACATGCTAGTCACTAGGTGAATCACCCCCTGCATGCTAATAAGAATACAACGTACCTAGCTAAGGGAATAATCCCAACTTGTATTGCTTATGCTAGAACATGGAAATGAAATATTGCTTATATATTCAGACCCTCGCATGCTACCTTTGCCTTATGCAACTGGACCCGCTATGCTTCGAGTAGAATGATACATATGTATATTCAGTAGTGCACTGTTCACTCCCTACACTGCACAACCCTAGATCATGTCGTTCGGGATGTCCCTTTACGGTTTTGCTCCTCGGCTTACCTTCGGGCCCGAGCGAACTTGAATACTTAAGTTATACAAGTGCATGCTTGCCTGCTTTCATATATTGTCTAGTTTCAATGCTTGCTGCATAGCTATGCCCAGACCATGAAATACTATGCTTGTCATGCATTCATTTAGGTTCTCCTCGGAAGACTACCTTATAGTTATTCCGTGCATGAATAAACCTGAATGTATCCAGGACCGTTAGGTCGCTAAGGCAATTCGTGAACCAGGGAACTTGCACCAATTCTGTGATCCAAGAATCCCTGCTCGTGGAGCAATACTGTCCTGTACTGAATAAAATGGCTCGTTGGAGTCGATACTCAACATTGAGAGAAATCCTGATCCTGCCTCAACAAGTTACATATATATATATCCTGACTTGAACTTGTTCCATATATATATATCCTGCCTCGAACTTGTTCCTGTACCTGACCAGAAACCTGATGAGTAGAGACTTGCATAGTCACAGGATAACTTGGAAACATGGTTTAGTTCCACGGACGGTTGCTGGGGCACTGGCACTGATCTGATCCGGACGGAACTCCTAATAGTCGCCTGCTATAGGACGGAATAGCCTGTGTCGTCCTGCCTATGCGTCGTACGCCATTCTGTACTGAGACTAGACAGTCCATTATGGCACCGTGCCAGTAACCTTATATTCATATAGATAAGTTATCCTCGCTTAGCGGCTATCCGCGTGCGAGTCATTGCATAACATCGAATATAACTGAACACCTGAACGATCATAGTATAACAACACTTGTGCATAAAGAGTACTTGAACATCTTATGCAAACCACCTGAGAAATCAGAGTAACCGTATACCCAGAACGTGATCTCGCACTGAAACGCTTGTGTTTGCATATGCTATGCCCCCTGAATGCTTATACATGTTTGTGCTTGAATTAACTTGGTTTGCCTTGGACAGGGAAGGACAATTGGTAAGTTGGTAAGTCTCGCCGTGTTTCCTCTTATATCGCACGGCGCACTGCCATACGAGCTAGGCTTTTCATAATATGCCATGAAACTGATCCTAAGGCACAACTAGAAAGACAACAAAGTAGTTGGTGCACGGAATCTATATACGTGTTTGGATTTGCCGAGCGGGCGAGTAGCCTCCCCACCAGTGCATTCATGTACTGATAACCCACCAGATTGCTTGCAGGGTGCGGGAGAACCTCGTTCGGTGTGGATGCCTCCTTCGTGCATGCTAAAGGCATGGAGTTCGACTCTGAAGCCTTAGGGTGCTGCGTTCGGAACTGAAGCACATATACAAGATATAATGTTGGAATATCACCTGAACATCGCCTGAACATCTCCTGTATATCATCCATAAATGTAGCCACTTGGCACGCTTTTATGTTTCAGAGAGAGAGCTTGAGCGACTTGTAATCTCGGCTATGCGCCGCCTGTAAAACCTATTTCAATATGAATAAAGAGAGCTTGTTTTACTTCAACTTGTGTTATTTAATGCTTTCGCTACTGTCAACTCAGTGAACTTGTTACCACTTGCTTATGCGTTCATGATTCCGCTGCACTCGGACAATCTGTGCGACTCTGTGGCTTAGACTTCTTGCCGCCAACCAATGAACCATGGCCTTGCACGGGCGCGCCTAGCGCTCATGCGGCTTCACTCCCAGATGGGTCAAGGCGATCGTCTCGCGGGAGCGCTGGCACGGTAATTTTCGCCTAGCGGGGACGGTCGTTTAGCCTGCGGGAGATCGGGGCGTGACATGGCTCACGCTCGTGCGGCATCACGCCTGGATGGGTCAAAGCGATCGTTCCGCGGGAGCGCTGGCGTGGTGATTCTCGCCTAGCGGGAATGGCCGATTTAGCCTGCGGAAGATCGGGGCGTGACATGTTGGTATCAGAGCCTGGCTTCTACGCCTTTGGACTTCAATTCGATGATTACAGTTTTGAAAGCTCGCTCGTGGGTTATGTGCACGCTCTCTCTCAATGTCCCAAACAGAATATTCCAACAATAAATTCTTTCAAAATACGTTTTGAATGATATGATTGCTTGTATGATATTGTTCTGCAAGTGGCCTTTGTGCCAACCCGAGTAAGAACCCTTGAGATTATCGCTAGTAGCTTGTCCGATTTTACTATCTCTTAGTTTGGTTGAATGCATCTTGTTTGAGGGACGCCTTGAACTTGTGCACGATCCAAGACTTAAGAAAATGTGAAACTCGAGTGCTAAGACTTCGCTATCACTAAGTTGGTTGGCGTGCTCATGCTAGAAGTGCACTTCGAATATGCATACGATCCAGACTAGCGATATGCTGATCTCGAACGCTTGTGTAAGCGAATATCCAAATGAACAAGTACAATGACTTGTATAGTTTTGCCTCAGCCTTATATTGTTAAATTAAAATTGATTGAAACGTACTGATTGTCCTCAGTAAGTCTCGAGGACGAGACTTTTTCTGAGTTGGGTAGGATGTAATACCCCGTTCCGCTCAAGCGGACTGCCGATTCAAACGACAAAAGTGCAATATCCCGACCCGCTTTGCTCTAGCGAGAATACTCGTTTGAGGCAAAGGATATCCAGACTTGTCCCTACAGGATTTCCGGCTTAGGCTTTCAGAGGCTCGCTTGACGTATCGCTCAACCGAGGCGAATCATCGCTAAGGTGGGTGGCTACGGTGAACTTGTCTTTGCTTAGCCAGCACACTTAAAATCTGGAATGATACATGCTAGTCGCTAGATGAATCACCCCTGTATGCTAATAAGAATCCAACGCACCTAGCTAAAGGAATAATCCCAACTTGTATTGCTTATGCTAGAATATGGAAATGAAACATTGATTATATATATGTTCAAACCCTCGCATGCTACCCTAGAATGTGTCACTCGGGAAGTCCCTTACGATCTCACTCCTCGGCTTACCTTTGGGCCCGAGATAACGTGAATATTTGTGTTTATATAAATGCATGCTTGTCTGCTTGTATGTTGCCTTGTTTTCATCCAAATCCCGGTAGACTACTAAGTAGTCGTTCCGTGCCTGAATGAATCTACAAGTATCCGGGACCGTTAGGTCACCAAGGCAATCATCGTCCCAGGGGAAATGCATCAAGGCAAGTCATTCACTGAACAGAGAATCAAGATTCAAGCACCTCGTGTACTCGTGTATTCGTGCTCACGTATATCTCGTAAAATTGAAAAAACCCTTACCTGCATGTCGCGGACAACTTGTAAAAGGTGATCTTTGGATCTCATTTCGCGGGCGGTCACCGGGGCACTGGGGCCGACCCGGTCTAGACGGAACTTCTGGTAGTCGTCTGTTTCGGCGGGATAAGTGCAAGGCCCATCGTTTCTATTGCTTGCACTTGATCCTCGACCTTGAGACTACAATAATGGTAGTTGTCTGTTTCGACGGGATAAGTGTAATGCCTATCGCTTCTATTGCTTGCACTTTATCCTTGACCTTGAGACTACAATAACGGTCCTTTATGACTATGCCAGCGACTCATGTTCATATAGATAAGTCATCCTCGCTTAGCGGCTATCCGTGTGCGAGTTATTGCATCGAATTAATGAATAACTGAACACCTGAACGATCATGATATAACGACTCTCGTGTTGTATATGCTATTGCCTTGGTTTTCATTATGAATGCCTCTGGATGTTTATACCTGCCCGTGCTTGAATTAACAATGTTTGCCTTGGACAGGGAAGGACAAATGGTAAGTTGGTAAGTCTCACCGTATTTTCTCTTATGTCGCACGGCGTACTGCCACACGTGTTAGGCTATTCGATATTTGCATAAAATCGATCCTAAGGCAACTAGAAAGACAACTTAATAGTTGGTGCACGGAACCTATATCACGTGTTTGGATTTGACGAGCGGGCGAGTAGCTTCCCCACAAGTGCATTCAATGTACTGATAATCCACCAGATTGTATGCAGGGTGCGGAAGAACCTTGTTCGGTGCAGATGCCTCCTTAGTGCGTGCTAAGGCATGGAGATCACTCCGTAGCAGCGTTGCGTCCGAAACAGAAGCACATATACAAGATATAATGTTGGAACATCGCCTGATTATCGCCTGTACAATCATTTCATAATTGTAGCCACTTGACACACTTTTACTATTTCAGAGCGAGAGGCTTAAGCGACTTGTAATCTCGGCTATACGCCGCATGTAACACTTGTTTATATCAATAAAAGAGTTGCTTTGCTTCAACTTGTGTTATTCAATGCTTTCGCTATATTGTCGACTCAGTGAACTTGTTACCGATCGCCTATGCGTTCATGACTCCGCTGCACTCGGACAATCTGTGCGACTCTGTGGCTTAGAACTCTTACCGCCAGCTAATGAACCACGGTCTTGTACGGGCATGTCACGCTCATGCGGCATCATGCCCGGATGGGTTAAAGCGATCGTTCCGCGGGAGCGCTGGCACGGTGATTCTTGCCTAGCGGGAACGGCCAATTTAGCCTGTGGGAGATCGGGGCGTGACATTAGCTTCCTTTTTGCTCCGAATCTGGTGACTCCTCGCATAGGCGCGACCTTGATAAATACTCGATCTCCTTCAAGGTATTCAAGTAGACGTCAATGTGTGTCAGTGTAGCTCTTTTGGCGACTCTTAGACCTTTAGTCGTTCCCGAATCAAGCGAATTTTTTGGACAGTCTGCTCCACAAGTTTAGGGCCAAGAATTTGCCGTTCTCCAACTTTGTCCCAATAGATCGGGGATCTGCACTTTCGCCTATATAACACCTCATAAGACGCCATCTGAATGCTTGATTGAAAGCTATTGTTGTATGCAAATTCAACTAACTGTAGATGCATGTCCCAACTCGTCTTCAAGTTCATGGAGCAGAGTCGTAGCATATCTTCGAGAATTTGGTTGACACGTTCTGTTTGACCGTCTGTCTGTGGATGGTAGGTGGAGCTAATGTAATGCCCCACTCTGCGTCGATATTATGTATCATGGTGAGTGGGCAGAACTTTGTTCTCTGATTCTTGCACGCCTTAATAATAATATGAGTTTTTGCTTGCAATGTTTTCATAAGAAAATGATAGAACCTGCCTTGCATGTTAATGAACGAACTCACCTAGCTTGTCTTTGAAACAAACATGTCTGCTTAACGAGAATCCTGATAGCTTATCTAAGAGTGCATGAACTTGTTCACTATCGTCTATGCTTCGAGAGAACCATATTGTGCCTGAATGTGTTCAAGTGATAAGTCGGATTGCCCTGCAATAACGATACTGTTCTGATGGTTCGTCTCGTCTGCATACTAGAGTTTATTTGATAGTATTCCATGCATTCGCATCGGTTGGACAATAGCTTTTGGTGGAGAGCTGAACTGCATGCGTCATTAGCCACTATGGGTCACAGCTGCCATTAGCATCAGATGAATGAGTCATTGGTATGTTGGACCAACAACTGCCGATCCTGAGGTACTCGGGGACCGCCCTGCATATAGCTAAGTTCATTGTATTGGCTTGGATAGATGGACTGCCCCTAAGATGTGCATGTGTGTCTAGCTATGCATTATGTCCCTCGAGTCCCATGAGACACGTTGCGCACACCCTAAAACAGAACGAACGGCTTGCTTACTTTATATATCGCATATGAAACTCTTTTTTAAAAGATGTTTCCAAAATAATGTAATATGACTCCGTTCTTCTGCTGCATAAAATGAACCTAGGTAAAACTAAAAAGATTACTAGTAATGTAATGTTCTACAACATGATTACTTAGTGTTGGTTTTAGTGAATGCTTATTTCTGTTCAGTTATTTTACCTCATCAGTACTTATAAAAGTGCTGACCCACCAACAGATTACTTGCTTGCAGGTACTGGATCGTCCGAGGGAGCGATAGGCGTGCCTCAGTCCCTAAGACCCGGAATCCTGGTTTCGATTGTGCCCCAAGATTTCTATCGTATAAGGGGGCATAATGTATAGAATGAATGCCTTTGCATAAGAGAACCCAAGTCCTTCGATTGTCCCGAATACTCAGTTGGCTAAATGCATTGCATTACAACAATGTCCCTTTCCGCTGCTTACTCGATTGATGCGATGATAGCTAACAAACAACTTAAACGATATGGCCTTGTACGGGCGCAATCCCAGGCTCGCACGGCATCACATCCCGATACATCCAAATGGGCCATCCCCTCCTCGCACCTACGGGACATGCGCGGTGATTCGCGTCCGGTGCGCCGAGGCGCGGTAATTCGCGTCTGGTTTAATCCGGCTAAGGGGGCGAGGCGGTGGTCCGGCCGGGTGGTCCCTCGGTTCGAGGGCTGGGGCATGACAGAATTATATCAAAGCAGAATCGATTTCTTGGCCTAAACTGTTGCTATGACTCTGAGATATTATCGATATGGTATTGCAATAGAGCGTTCCATACAATAAGTCCATAGATATTCTCAAAGTGCGAATATTTTCTGAACTTGAATTGCTTGATTGTTTCGATTGAGTACGGCGAGGGATGGCACTATCGCTGCTCGGAATATCGGAAAGTTTATCCTTGAAGTTTCGAGGATAAAACTTTTTTTTGGTTGGTAAGTATGTAATGCCCCGCTCCGCGTCGACATTATGTATCAAGGTGAGTTGGCAGAACTTCGTTCTCTGATTCTTGCATGCCTTAATAATAATTTAAGTTTTTGCTTGCAATATTTTCATAAGAGAATGATAAAACCTGTCTTGCATGTTAATGAACGAACTCACCTAGCTTGTCTTTGAAACAAATATGTCTCCTTAACGAGAATCCTGATAGCTTGTCTAAGAGTGCATGAACATGTTCACTATCGTCTATGCTTCGAGAGAACCATATTATGCCTAAATGTGTTCAAGTAATAAGTCGGATTGCCCTGCAACAATGATACTATTCTGATGGTTCATCTCGTCGGCATACTAGAGTTTATTTGATAGTGTTCCATGCATTCGCATCGGTCGGACAATAGCTTTTGGTGGAGAGTTGAACTGTATGAGTCATTAGCCACCATGGGTCACAGCTGCCATTAACATCAGATGAATGAGTCATTGGTATGCTGGACCAATAGCTGCCGATCCTGAGATACTCGTGGACCGCCCTGCATATAGCTAAGTTCATGTATTGGCTTGGATAGATGGACTGCCCCTAAGATGTGCATGTGTGTCTAGCTATGCATTCTGCCCCTTGAGTCCCACGAGACACGCTACGCACACCCTAAAACAGAACGAACGGCTTGCTTTCTTTATATATCGCATATGAAACTCTGTTTTAAAATATGTTTCCAAAATAATGTAATATGACTCCGTTCTTCTGCTGCATAAAATGAACCTAGGTAAAACTATAAAGATCACTAGTAATGTAATATTTTACAACATGATTACTTAGTGTTGGTTTTAGTGAATGCTTATTTCTATTCAGTTATTTTACCTCACCAGTACTTATAAAAGTGTTGACCCACCAACAGTTTACTTGCTTGCAGGTACTGGATCGTCCGAGGGAGCGATAGGCGTGCCTCAGTCCCTAAGACCCGGAATCCTGGTTTTGATTGTGCCCCGAGATTGCTTTCGTATAAGAGGGCATAATGTATGGAATGAATACCTTTGCATAAGAGAACCCAAGTCCCTTGATTGTCCTGAATACTCAGTTGGCTAAATGCATTGCATTGCAATAATGTCCCTTTTCGCTGCTTACTCGATTGATGCGATGATAGCCAACAAACAACTTAAACGATATGGTCTTATGTGGGCGCAACCCCAGGCTCGCACGACATCATGTTCCGATACATCCAAATGGGCCATCCCCTCCTCGTACCCGTGGGACAGGCGCTGTGATTCGCGTCTGGTGCGCCGAGGTACGATGATTCTCGTCCGGTTCAATCTGGCTACGGGGCGAGACGGTGGTCTGGCCGGGCGGCCCCTCGGTTCGGGGGCCAGGGCGTGACAACTGAACTTCAACTTCGTCCCCATTGTTGACTACAAGCTTTCCCAGAAATGTGATATGAATCGACCATCTCTATCGGAGACAATGTGTCACGACCCGCACCCGGAAGTTCGGGCACGAGTACGTGGGTACGTCCAGCCTACGCCGCAGAGTCGGCGGTAGTACGCTGTCTAGGTTTATCCACAGTTACTAACTAGCTCATTCACAACAACATAGGCAAGATATTAATGAGAATAGAATCTTAAATTATGCAACTGGAATGAATGTGACAACAATTCAAATGTTTAATACAGGAATTTCAAATGAAATCGGGGACAAACCCGATAAATAAGATAAGAAATAGAAATAAAAGATAGCTGCTACTAGCTACTCAGCAGCAGGGGTCTCCTGTGTGGGTTCTGGCTCCTCATAGGTATCATCAGTACCCTCATAAGGACCATAATAGGTAGGGGCAAGATCCTCATCATCGCCTAAATCCACAGATCCAGTCAGGAAAGGAGCAAAGTACACAGTGCACAACAATGTTAAACTAAATATTTATAACAATTAAACATTGAATATCATGTTAAGGAAATTGCGTAAAGGAATGTTAATATCTCAGAGTCAACACTATAAACAGGAATATGAGAAAACAGAAGTAAATGAGCAAGAAAAGAAACTACACAGTCAGCAAGAATATAACATGACCAGAGGTTATCTGTATGAAACTTGTGTTTGTTTTTAGAATACTTAGTTGGCATGTAGGGGTTTATAAGGCTAATCCGGCCGTCATAAACGGCTATTATTCACGAATAATCGAGATCCGGCTGATGGACAGTCGTGTACCAACAGCTATTATTCACGACAAGGGGAAGGGTAAACTACATGCCTTTCAGTATTCTCCCACCCGACATGAAAAACAAGACATGAATTCCAAATATTCAAGACATAAAATATAGTATTCTAACACTACGTATAATCAGCAAGAGTACTAGTGGAGCAGGGAATTTAATTATCACAATATAAAGATTAACTTGAAGTGCAAGTACTTGCCTGTTGTTTGGATCTGATTAAATTAGGTTCTTGGGAGAAATATCCAGAGGTGAGTCCAAAAGCTGAAACAGACATTACCATCATTCTCAGAAGATGTCAAATAGCTAGAAACGCCTGTCCTTGGGTCCAATTTGGAGACAAGGGCAAAAACGGTAATTTCGGGTCAAAACGGGGTCCGCCGGTGGGCCCGCTTTGCACCGAAAGACGTGTCCAGGTCAACGGTCTCCAAATTCACCAAACTTAGTGTCAACAGGTCAGGAACGCTGATACGAACCCAACGGAACTTCCAGATTTGAATTCTGATGAGCCGAACACAAAATCGCCCGTCGAGCGGGGCCTGTGGGGCCCGCGACACGCGATTTCGTCAACGTTCTCAGAATCGAACCAAACTTGACCCACAGGACCAGCGTATCGCTACGAGTCCGATGGCGCAAGTTTCGTCTCGATCTGACGAGTGTACAAGAAGTTAGGGTGAATTACAGAAATTGCGGATACGGGGCGATGTCCGCGGATACGCGTTGATTCCGGTGTGCACGCACACCCGAATCAGCTTCCGCAAAGTCTCACACGTCCGTATCGACGCTGTGCACGTGTCTGTGAAGACCGCGCGCGACCAAGTCGTCCCGTTTGGCGGGACGTACTCGGTTCCGGGGTGAAACAGGGTCTGGTTTTTCCTGTTTTTGGATCGCGGTGTGCGATCACCACAGGACGCGGTGCCCCGAACAGTTTATCCGGACACCGAGAGGGTCACACAGGCTTCACAACGCAATTTGCAGAATTGAAAACGGAGCTACGAGGCGAAAGTTACACGTACCTGAAGGGGACCTGAAAACAGGGTCGAACTGTGTCCGTGTCGTGTCCGACACGACGACACAAAACAGCAGAAATAGGGTTAGGGTTTTGGGGACTCTGGACGGCGGAGGGGCGGCGGTCCGGCAAGAGGAGGGCGGCGCCGCTGCGGGGGGGAGGCCGGCCGAGGGCTGTGCGGCGCCGGCGAGGGCAGCACGGCGCGGGGACGGCCCAGGGCGGCGCTGCGGCTGCTCGAAGAGCCGCGGCTGCTGGAGTCGGGGCGCTGTCGAGCGGGGCCGGAGGCAGGCGGAGGACGGGGCGAGTCGGCGAGGCTGGAGGAGGCGCGCCGGGAGCAGCTCGCCGGAGAAGACGGCGGAGGGGGGGAGATCGGTGGCCGGAGGGCTTGGGGGGTTAGGGTTTAAATAGAGAGAGCGGAGGCTGAGGCGGCCGGTGGAGCGGCGTGGAAGGCGGAGGAGGTGGTCGTGGCGTCGTGGGCGAGGTCGCCGGAGGACGTGGCGGGCGGAGCGGAGCCGGACGCGGCGGCTCCGCCGGAGAACCCGGTCGCAGGGGGAGAGGGTCGCAGCGGGTCGGGCGGGTGGCTCGCGGGTCGGGTCTGACTCGACCCGACCCGGCAAGAACGGGCGGATGGGCTGGGCTGGGCTTCGGCCCACTGGGCCGGGCCGGCCCAGAAGAAATAAAAAAAAAAAATATATAAATAATAAATATAATATTAATAATAAAATAGTTAATTTAATTAATTAATTAGAAAATTATTTTTAGGTATTTAAAAATAGTTCTGGGGCCCAGAAAAATCCAGAAAAATTACCCTAAGTCCAATTTTTCATTTTACACCCAAAAATATTATTTTCATGACATTTTAATATTATTTATAGCCAATTAAAAATCATTTATAAATTAAAAGCCTTGATTTTAATTACAGAAAATTCACAGAAAATTCCAGAAAATTGGGAAAAATCCAAGATTTAATAATTTGAAAATTCAGGGGGGGTTTACAACCTACCCAACTTACAAAAATTTCGTCCTCGAAATTTAAGAATAACAGGGCACGAAAAGAAAAGGCCGAGAAATAAAATGCACCTCATGATTCAAAAAGATAGGGGTATCGCTCTCTAATCTCGTCTTCTCGCTCCCAGGTGGATTCGCCGGGGGAATGGTGCTTCCAAGCTACGCGAACCAGGGAGATAACCTGGTTCCGTAGAACTTTCTCCGAGCGATCCAGAATCTCCACGGGTTGCTCCTGGTAAGTCAGACTTGGGCCTACTTCGAGCTCTGAGTGATCCAAAATGTGGCTGGGGTCTGACACATACTTCCTCAGCTGCGACACGTGGAAGACGTTATGGACTCCTTCCAGAGAGGGTGGCAATGCCAGACGGTATGCCACTTCTCCGATTTTCTCCTGAATGCCAAAAGGTCCAATGAATCTTGGGCTGAGTTTTCCACTCCTTCCGAACCTAATGGTGCCACGTGTCGGAGAAATCTTTAAGAATACCAGTTCTCCAACCTTTAATAAAGTCACAATCAAGTCTTAGTTCCATAAGCAAAAATATTTAAATTGACTTGAATTTCATAAATTTAATTACCTCAAATTCCAAGGGCCTTCGGTGGCTATTTGCCCAATGTCGTTGCCTGTCTTGAGCCACTCGAAGTCTGTCCCTTATTTGCTTTACCTTCTCAGCTGAATCGATCACCATCTCTGGTCCCAGTAGGGCTCTTTCTCCTACGTCGTCCCATGATAGCGGGGTACGACATCTTCGGCCATACAGGGCTTCAAATGGAGTCATCTCGATACTGGCTTGGTAACTGTTATTATAAGAGAACTCCACCAGATGTAAATAGTCTTCCCAGGATCCTCCAAAATCCAGAACACATGTACGGAGCATATCTTCAAGTGTCTGGATGGTACGTTCCGATTGTCCATCGGTTTGGGGATGATAAGCTGTGCTGAATTTGAGTTGAGTCCCCAAGCTGGCTTGTAAGCTCTTCCAGAAGTGAGAGGTGAATCTTGAATCTCTGTCGGAGACAATACTTACTGGAACTCCATGCAGCCTAACAATATGTCTGATATATAAATCTGCCAGCTTCTCTGTAGATAGCCCTACTTTGAAAGGTAGAAAATGTGCAGACTTGGTCAGTCTATCTACTATCACCCAGATTGCATCCTTTCCACTAGGTGTCCTTGGAAGTCCGGAAACAAAATCCATTGTGATATGTTCCCACTTCCACTCCGGAATGGGTAGTGGTTGAAGCAATCCTCCAGGTCTTTGTCTTTCAGCCTTAACTTGCTGGCACACTAAACAACGAGATACGAACCTGGCTACTTCTCTTTTCATGCCATGCCACCAAACATGCGTCCTCAGGTCCTTGTACATCTTGTTGGCTCCTGGATGTATAGAGTACTGCGATCTTTGCGCCTCTTGCATAACTTCTTCTCTTATGTCTCCTTGAGGTACACATAATCTATCGCCATGCCTCAGTGATCCATCTTCATGAATTCTGAACTCTTCTACTAATCCAGCTTGTACTTGACCTCGAAGGCTTCACAGGCCTTCGTCTTGAAACTGAGTCTCCTTGATCTTGTCCATTAGAGTAGACTGAATCTGCAAGTTCATCATTTGGCCCTCTTTTCCTGGGATAATTACTTCAATACCTAAACTTTCCAAGTCCTCCAGCAGGTGTCTGTCCATAGTCAAGTACATTGCCATAGGATACCTGCTTAGAGCATCAGCAACTACATTTGCCTTCCCAGGGTGATATTGAAGAGTGATATCAAAGTCTTTCATTAGTTCCAGCCACCTTCTTTGCCTCATGTTTAGCTCTTTCTGAGTGAAGATGTATTTTAGACTCTTATGGTCTGTAAATATTTCCACCCTTTTCCCATAAAGGTAATGCTTCCAAAGTTTAAGAGCAAAAATGACAGCTGCCAATTCTAAATCATGGGTTGGATAATTCTTTTCATGTGGTCGAAGCTGTCTAGAGGCATATGCTATTACTTTCTTATTCTGCTCCAATACACAACCTAGACCTTTTCCAGAAGCATCACTATAAATAGCGAAACCTCCGGTTCCAGAAGGTAAGGTCAGAATAGGGGCAGTAGTCAGTCTTTTCTTCAATTCCTCAAAAGCATGCTGACATTCATCAGTCCAGGTGAACTCTTCATCTTTTCTTGTTAATTTTGTCATGGGTTCAGCAATCCTAGCAAAGTCCTTCACAAACTTCCGATAGTAGCCGGCTAGTCCCAGGAAGCTTCTAATCTCTGCTACAGAGTCTGGAGTGGGCCAGGATTCTACTGCCGCTATTTTCTTAGGATCTACTGCTATTCCATCTCCAGTCACAACATGTCCCAAGAATTCTACTTTGTCTAGGAAGAAAGCACATTTGGATAATTTTCCATAAAGTTTTTCCTTCCTCAAAGTCTCCAATGCTAACCTCAAATGTTCTTCATGTTCTTCGGGGGTCTTGGAGTAGATCAAAATATCATCAATGAAGACCACTACAAATTTGTCTAGGTATGGCTGGAAAACTCTGTTCATCAAGTTCATAAAAACTGCTGGAGCATTCGTCAACCCGAACGGCATCACTAAGAATTCGTAATGTCCGTTCCGGGTATTGAAAGCAGTTTTAGGGATGTCTTCTTTCCTTACCCTTACTTGGTGGTAACCAGACCTCAAATCAATCTTTGAAAAGACCCGAGCTCCACTCAACTGATCAAATAAGTCATCTATCCTGGGCAGGGGATACTTATTCTTAATTGTTAAGGCATTTAAGGCCCTATAGTCAATACACATTCTGGATGTTCCGTCTTTCTTGGGCACAAATAGTACTGGGGCTCCCCAAGGTGAGACACTAGACCTAATGAAACCTTTGTCTTCTAGCTCTTTGATTTGTTCATTTAGTTCTATTATCTCATTCTTGTTGATTCTGTAGGGGTTCTGAGATACTGGTGCTGCTCCTGGTACTAAGTCAATGGAGAATTCAACTTCTCGGTCTGGGGGTAAGCCTGGGAGATCCTCAGGGAAGACATCAAGGTATTCAGAGATGATAGGTGGCAATTCTTCTGTTACTAGGGCTCCACAAATTATGTTATTACCCATTTCTCTAGAACCTCTAGCAAATTCAAATTCTGGCTTGCCAGGGGGTCTGAAGATTACACTGCCTCTGTGACAGTCTATTGTGGCATGATGTTGACTTAACCAATCCATATCCAGTATAATGTCAAAACTGGGCACTGGCATTACAAGTAGTCTAGCATACAGGTCTCTTCCACATAATGTAATAGGACAATTATTACAGGCATCACTAACCGGGATGATTCCTCCACCGGTAATGATCTTATAACAATTCCTAAGGGGTTTAGTGATTAAGTTATGCTTCATAAGGAAATCTACTGACATGAATGAATGAGAAGCTCCAGAGTCAAATAAAGTAATAGCTGGTATTGAATTTATAAGCACAGAACCTGTGATCACGTCAGCTGTGGCTTCCGCTTCTTCCAGAGTCATTGCATAAGCACGGCCTTGCTGCGGTGCACCCCTCTGTTGTTGCTGTTGGTGCTGAGCAAAGCGTTGTTGTTGAGTTGGAAGCGGAGGTCCCCTCTGTTGTGCTGCTGGGGCCCTGGTCTGGGCTGGAGCCTTTGGTGCAGCTGGACGTCCTTGAGCAACAGGACAGTCCCTCAATTGATGTGCTGGGGAACCACAATAGAGGCAAGCACCTAGCCTCTTTCTACAGTCTTGCCAAGTGTGGCCTGGTTTTTGGCAATAGTTGCAAGGGGGAGCTCGTTGGTTCTGTCCTTGAGCCTGGGGTGCTGGAGCTCGAGGGGGAGGACGCTGATTTTGCTGCGGGGCCCTCTGCTGTTGTTGTTGTTGAAAAGGGCGTTTGTTGGGTCCCGCATTTCCGGTATCTCTTTCTCGCTTCAGTTTGTGCCCCATGTCTCTCTCGACTCCTTGTGCCACGCTCAGGATTTCTTCATAGGTGCGAGCTCGGCTGGTGGTGACAACAAGACGGATATCCGGAGATAGCCCCTTCTTGAATCTTCGGGCTCTGTCCTCCGGGGTACGAACCATGTACTCCGCAAAGTGGCTTAACCTGCTAAATTCAGCAGTATATTCATCAACAGTCATGTTACCTTGTTCCAGTCTCTCGAATTGGCTTTCGAGAGCTTCCCGAGCCACTTCGGGATAAAATTTCTCCTTGAATAGCCTCTTGAAGTCCTCCCAGGTGACGTCGGAAGCAGATAGTTGGGGTTCATCTCTGAACCAGGTTCGAGCAATGTCGAACAGTTGCAGGCTTGCGGATTCCACTTTGAGATCATCGGGAACCCGGGCAGTCTTCAGGAGTCTCTCGACATTCTCTATCCACTCATCGGCATAGAGAATGCCCTCAGTTCCATAAAATTCCAGAGGCCTAAGGTTCTTGAAGTCTTTGGCACTTCCTGGCCTCTTGAGTGGCGACTCCTGGGGCTTAATAGCTTCTGAGAGGCTGGTCCGCAGAAGTGCAGTCTGTTCTTTCTGGGATTCCACCAATCCCTGGAACACTCCAAGTAGTTGTGCTCCATCTAGCATAACTGCCGGAACAGATGGAGGCGGTGGGAGTGCAAGAGTCTCGGGCACATTCTGCTCAGCTGGTTCTGATGTGCCTCCTACTGTGTTCCTGGTCTGGACCATTCTGAAAGATTAAGGGATAGGAAGATCAGAATAGAAATACTTGGAAATCAAAGGCGATAGAAAAAATTGAGCAGCAATGATATCAAGAATTGAAATAAGGACGCTATACTGTGAATGAGCTTTTCCTAGAATCCTCAATTTTATTCCATACCCTGTCCTAGGGTATTACCCTATTTTAGGATAGGACCTGCATGGGCCACCATAAAAACGTGTCACGACCCGCACCCGGAAGTTCGGGCACGAGTACGTGGGTACGTCCAGCCTACGCCGCAGAGTCGGCGGTAGTACGCTGTCTAGGTTTATCCACAGTTACTAACTAGCTCATTCACAACAACATAGGCAAGATATTAATGAGAATAGAATCTTAAATTATGCAACTGGAATGAATGTGACAACAATTCAAATGTTTAATACAGGAATTTCAAATGAAATCGGGGACAAACCCGATAAATAAGATAAGAAATAGAAATAAAAGATAGCTGCTACTAGCTACTCAACAGCAGGGGTCTCCTGTGTGGGTTCTGGCTCCTCATAGGTATCATCAGTACCCTCATAAGGACCATAATAGGTAGGGGCAAGATCCTCATCATCGCCTAAATCCACAGATCCAGTCAGGAAAGGAGCAAAGTACACAGTGCACAACAATGTTAAACTAAATATTTATGACAATTAAACATTGAATATCATGTTAAGAAAATTGCGTAAAGGAATGTTAATATCTCAGAGTCAACACTATAAACAGGAATATGAGAAAACAGAAGTAAACGAGCAGGAAAAAAAACTACACAGTCAGCAAGAATATAACATGACCAGAGGTTATCTGTATGAAACTTGTGTTTGTTTTTAGAATACTTAGTTGGCATGTAGGGGTTTATAAGGCTAATCCGGCCGTCATAAACGGCTATTATTCACGAATAATCGAGATCCGGCTGATGGACAGTCGTGTACCAACAGCTATTATTCACGACAAGGGGAAGGGTAAACTACATGCCTTTCAGTATTCTCCCACCCGACATGAAAAACAAGACATGAATTCCAAATATTCAAGACATGAAATATAGTATTCTAACACTACGTATAATCAGCAAGAGTACTAGTGGAGCAGGGAATTTAATTATCACAATATAAAGATTAACTTGAAGTGCAAGTACTTGCCTGTTGTTTGGATCTGATTAAATTAGGTTCTTGGGAGAAATGTCCAGAGGTGAGTCCAAAAGCTGAAACAGACATTACCATCATTCTCAAAAGATGTCAAATAGCTAGAAACACCTGTCCTTGGGTCCAATTTGGAGACAAGGGCAAAAACGGTAATTTTGGGTCAAAACGGGGTCCGCCGGTGGGCCCGCTTTGCACCGAAAGACGTGTCCAGGTCAACGGTCTCCAAATTCACCAAACTTAGTGTCAACAGGTCAGGAACGCTGATACGAACCCAACGGAACTTCCAGATTTGAATTCCGATGAGCCGAACACAAAATCGCCCGTCGAGCGGGGCCTGTGGGGCCCGCGATACGCGATTTTGTCAACGTTCTCAGAATCGAACCAAACTTGACCCACAGGACCAGCGTATCGCTACGAGTCCGATGGCGCAAGTTTCGTCTCGATCTGACGAGTGTACAAGAAGTTAGGGTGAATTACAGAAATTGCGGATACGGGGTGATGTCCGCGGATACGCGTTGATTCCGGTGTGCACGCACACCCGAATCAGCTTTCGCGAAGTCTCACACGTCCGTATCGACGCTGCGCACGTGTCTGTGAAGACCGCGCGCGACCAAGTCGTCCCGTTTGGCGGGACGTACTCGGTTCCGGGGTGAAACAGGGTCTGGTTTTTCCTGTTTTTGGATCGCGGTGTGCGATCACCACAGGACGCGGTGCCCCGAACAGTTTGTCCGGACACCGAGAGGGTCACACAGGCTTCACAACGCAATTTGCAGAATTGAAAACGGAGCTACGAGGCGAAAGTTACACGTACCTGAAGGGGACCTGAAAACAGGGTCGAACTGTGTCCGTGTCGTGTCCGACACGACGACACAAAACAGCAGAAATAGGGTTAGGGTTTTGGGGACTCTGGACGGCGGAGGGGCGGCGGTCCGGCAAGAGGAGGGCGGCGCCGCTGCGGGGGGGAGGCCGGCCGAGGGCTGTGCGGCGCCGGCGAGGGCAGCACGGCGCGGGGATGGCCCAGGGCGGCGCTGCGGCTGCTCGAAGAGCCGCGGCTGCTGGAGTCGGGGCGCTGTCGAGCGGGGCCGGAGGCAGGCGGAGGACGGGGCGAGTCGGCGAGGCTGGAGGAGGCACGCCGGGAGCAACTCGCCGGAGAAGACGGCGGAGGGGGGGAGATCGGTGGCCGGAGGGCTTGGGGGGTTAGGGTTTAAATAGAGAGAGCGGAGGCTGAGGCGGCCGGTGGAGCGGCGTGGAAGGCGGAGGAGGTGGTCGTGGCGTCGTGGGCGAGGTCGCCGGAGGACGTGGCGGGCGGAGCGGAGCCGGACGCGGCGGCTCCGCCGGAGAACCCGGTCGCAGGGGGAGAGGGTCGCAGCGGGTCGGGCGGGTGGCTCGCGGGTCGGGTCTGACCCGACCCGACCCGGCAAGAACGGGCGGATGGGCTGGGCTGGGCTTCGGCCCACTGGGCCGGGCCGGCCCAGAAGAAATAAAAAAAAAAATATATAAATAATAAATATAATATTAATAATAAAATAGTTAATTTAATTAATTAATTAGAAAATTATTTTTAGGTATTTAAAAATAGTTCTGGGGCCCAGAAAAATCCAGAAAAATTACCCTAAGTCCAATTTTTCATTTTACACCCAAAAATATTATTTTCATGACATTTTAATATTATTTATAGCCAATTAAAAATCATTTATAAATTAAAAGCCTTGATTTTAATTACAGAAAATTCACAGAAAATTCCAGAAAATTGGGAAAAATCCAAGATTTAATAATTTGAAAATTCAGGGGGGGTTTACATAATGGATACGGGCACGTCGTGGAGCCGAACGATTTCGTTGAGGTAGATTTGAGCCAAGCGGTCAGCACTCCAAGTAGACTTGATAGGCAGAAAGTGAGCTGACTTGGTGAGTCGATCGATGATAACCCAGACGGCATCATTCCCCCGTTGCGTCTTTGGTAAGCCAACAATGAAATATATGTTCCTATTTCTACTCCGAAATAGTGAGGTTCTGTATCTCTCCTCCCGGCTTCTGGTGCTCGACCTTTATCCTCTGACAAGCCATGCAATGCGACACGAACAATGCCACATCTCGTTTCAAGCCGTGCCACCAAAATATCGTATGGATATCTTGATACATCTTTGTGCTACCCGGATGAGAAGTATAACTGGCATAATGAGCTTCCGTGAGTATCTCTTTTCTGAGGGCCGTATCGTTTGGAACGCACAATCTCCCCTTCACTCGGATCATCCCGTCTGTGCCTACCGCAAAGTCAGTTACCTTTCCTGCTGAGATAAAACCTTGCATCTTTTGCAGGAACAAGTCATCCTTCTGAGCGGTCTTGACCTTTTCTAACAAGTCAGGTTTAAGGTGCAGTTGAGCCACTTGTGCCCCCTTTTTGTATCTGATTATAAGTATAATACCCAAAGCTTCTAGATCCCGACGCAGCTTGTCATCAATAGTCAAACTCCCGACGAACACTCGACTCAGTGCATCAGCTACAATATTTCCTTTGCCAGGCGTATATCTAATCATCAGGTCAAAGTCGCTAAGGAGTTCAAGCCAGCGCCGTTGACGAAGATTCAAATCCTTTTGTGTATATAGATATTTTAGGCTCTTATGATCTGTATAAATCTCGTACGGTACACTGTAAAGATAGTGGCGCCAAAGCTTCAGCACGAACACCACCGCTGCTAGTTTAAGATCATACGTTGGGTAATTCTTCTCGTGAGGCTTTAGCTGCCTCGACGCGAAGGCTATCACTTTGTCCCTTTGCATAAGGACACATCCCAATCACTTACCTGAGGCATCATTGTATATTTTGAAGTCATCCGGTCCGTTTGGAAGGGTAAGAATTGGTGCAGAGACGAGGCACTGCTTTAACTCCATAAATAAAGCTTTATAGTCGTCCGTCCAAGTGAACTTTACTCCCTTCTGAGTGAGTTGAGTCAGAGGCGACGTGATTCTAGCAAAATCTTTAATGAATCTCCAGTAGTAGCCAGCCAGACCAAGGAAACTCCGTATATCGCTAGCTGACTCAAGCCATTTCTACTGCATAATGGCTTCTACTTTCTTTAGGTCTACATATATGCCTTGTGCAAAAATAATGTGCCCTAGAAAGGATATGCTGTCCAACCAGAACTCGTATTTACTAAGCTTGGCATATAACTTGTTGTCTCGAAGGGTTTGAAGCACCATCCGCAGGTGTCCTACGTGTTCATCCCTATTCTTCGAGTACACCAAGATGTCGTCTATAAAAATGACCACGAATTTATCGAGGAATGGTCGAAACACTCGATTATTCAAATCCATAAAAGCAGTAGGGGCGTTCATCAGGCCAAACGGCATGACAAAAAACTCGTAATGCCCATAACGAGTTCAGAATGCAGTCTTGGGCATGTCTACTGGCTTAATCTTCAGTTGGTGGTAACCCGAGCGAAGATCAATTTTTGAGAATACCGTTGCCCCTTGCAGCTGATCAAACATGTCATCTATCCTTGGCAGAGGATACTTGTTCCTGATGGTGACCTTATTCAGCTCCCGATAATCGATACAGAGGTGTAGCGTTCCGTCTTTCTTCTTTACGAAGAGCACAGGCGCGCCCCAAGGAGACACGCTCGGACGGATGAACCCACGATCCAGTAACTCTTGTAGTTGGCACTTTAACTCCTTTAGTTCAGCAGGCGCCATTCTGTATGGAGGCTTAGAAATCGGCTGTGTATTCGATAATGTGTCAATGGTGAACTCGATCTCTTGGTCTGGTGACATGCCGGGTAGTTCGCTCGAAAACACATCAGGGAACTCCGCCTCAACGGAAGAAGACTCAACATTTGCGTAATCCAGCTGTGTGTCCCGAACCGACGCTAGGAATCCCTCGCAGCCTGAGTGTAGCATTCGCCGAGCAGATATTGCAGAAATCATCATGCAGGCCCTAGTCGCATCAGTTGCTGGACTACTCGTGTAGCAGAATTTGGCTTCTCCAGGCAGGCGGAAGATGACTCATTTTTCTGTATATTCAATAGTTACCGAGCATGCGCTGAGCCAATCCATTCCCAAAATAATATCATAGTCCCGAACATCTAGAACTAAAATATCTAGCGATAATTTCCTTCCTCCAATACAGACGTAACCACCTTGGCATACTGAACGGACATGTATTTTTGTGCCTAAAGGGGTTCTAACACTAAGGTCTAGATACAACGGATTCATTTATATATTGTTCTCCACGGCAAAATTTATGGATATAAAACTATGCGTTGTACCAGAATCAAATAGCACACGTGCAGGTATGTTATTAAAAAGCAAAGTACTTGACACAACGGTGTCTGAGGCCAGAGCTTCCTTTCGTGTCATTGTGTAGACCTGACCTTGAGCTGGGCGACGCTCTTGCAGAGGCGCAGCTCGATTGGCCTGGGGTGCAGGAGCAGGATTTGGATGTTGAGGGGGAAAGAGCGGACAGTTGCTGATCTGATGGATTGGGTCACCACATTGGAGGCATGTCTCAAGCTTCTTACGACAGTCGTTTTCAGTGTGCCCCCTCCTGTTGCATAAGGTACAACGTTGCCCCTGATTTTCTCTTTGACGCCCGCCGTTGTTTTGACGCTTTGCAGCGTTATTTCCTCTTTCGTTACTAAGACGTTTGTGATTGGAGGTATGCATAACATTAGCAGAAACGTGAGGATACTGCGGTTCAAGAGAAAGAGCATGATTCAGGACTTCCCTCATCGTTTGATACTGAGGAACGACCATGTGCACATGAATAGCAAGATGCAGACTGCCTTCAAATCGTCTGGCATGACTCGTCGCATCAGGTAAATAGGAGCTTGCGAATTTGGCGAGCTGGTTGAACTCTGTAGCGCCCCGTTCTTCCGGTGCGGAGAGCGCGGCTAAGAAACACAAACGGTATCGTTCGATCGGGATAGATTGAATTAAGAACTCGTCCTCGTTATGGATTTGTTTCTTCGGAATCGATTCCCATATTTAGTGGACCGTGCCCCCGTGTAACCTCCGATTTCCAAATTTTCGAAATAATTAGATTTTTAAATTATTTTAAAATACCAAGTTTTTAAAATATTTTCTTCTTGAATTCTTGTATTTGATTTTTAACAATGTTTGATTTTAGAAGGTGATTTAAAATCTTTTATAAAAATCATTTTTTCCTAAATGTCGCTTTCTTATAAAATAAATAGATGAATAATGATGTAAATATAATGCTATAGCTTCGAATATTTATTGGCTTGAATCATAAAATTATTGTTTTAAATAAAATTTTATTTGAAGGACTAGTTGATAAAATATAATAAATTTTTATATTTATTGGGATAGTAAATAAATAAATTTTATACTTTCTAAGATTTTTGCAATATGCATTAATTAGTAGCTATTTGGAATCAGTTAGCCTTGGACGCCTCTTAAAACATTTTTCTTAAATTATATTTTTTCTATTAAATTTACCAGGTTACCGTCTCCCATTCACACCCTCATTTTTCTACCACATGAAAAACTTATTCATGTATTATCTGGGCCATTCATTTTGGGCCAATCCTCACCCTTTATCCCACACCCTCTCTCCCTATTTAAAGTCTCATTCACACCATTCGCTAGAAACCCTAGCTAGCCCTCACAATTTCCCACAAGCCAATAAGCCATCACCATTGATTGTGTGCTCGTGTCTGTGTGTCCAGCATTACCGTGTCAGCCGTGTTGGCCTCGGGTCCGACCCCGGTTGTCCCACCGTATCCATTCATTTCCTGTGTCCAGATTTACAATATTACAACCAGATTTTGTGTCCGACACCGTCTGGACACAACCACCACACCACAGTACACCCAACCCTGTGTCCAGCCTCGGATACATCTACTACAGTACAGCATCACCGCCGTGTCCAGCTTCGGACACGACCCAACACACCCCGACTCGATTCACAGAACCTGACCCTAACCCTAGATCAGATCCGCCGCCCGGAGACGACGTCGTCGCCGCCGCCCTGTTGCTGCTCTGGTTTAGACCGCCGCCTCCTCGAGCCAGATCCGTCGGTGGCCGCCTGCAACCACCACCTGGAGCATCCTCGAGCCGAGCCCTCGCTGAGTCGAGCCCGCGTCGAGCCGTGGCCTCCTCGACCTCGTCGAGCCGTGGCCGCCTCGGATCTCCCCAACCTCGCCGAGCTTCGACCGGACGCAGCCGCCTCGAAGCCGCCGCTGCTCTCGAGTTACGCGCCGCCGCCCGAGATGAACACCGACCCCGACGAGACCTTCTCCGTCGACGACAGAAAACCCCTTCGTGAGCCCCCTGCGTGAGCCCCTTCCCTCCTTCCTTTTCTGTTTAATGAATTAGATTAATATATAATTAGTATATTAATTATATATGTTAGATTAGTTAAATTATAATCAGTAAATAAATTCTTAATCAGTTAATTAATTTATTAATTAATTAGTTTAGTAATTTCATATAATTAGTTTAGAAATTTCATGTAATTAGTTATTTTTATGTATTAAATATAAGGGTTTGATTATGTAAAATATAATGATTTGTTGGGGTTTATATTATTATTAAAGAAATAGTTTCAATAATCAAAATTTGTTCGAAATTGGTTAGTTGGATTGGTAACTGAAATTACTAGAGATATAAATCCATTGGTTTTTACATAAATTCTAAATTTTATAATAAACTCTTATTTGTAATTATTGTTCAAAAATGATTTCAAAATAATTTTCATTAAATTAAGGTGTTACCTTGATTACGAACAATCGACCAATTCCTCTTATTAGCTAACTTATAATCTTAACCTTAGCTAAACCCCGGTAGGTTTCTCTAGGTAATTGAGGACTCGGTATCCTTATCTCGATTATCGTGCCGAACTCCGATCTTGGACTTCTTTATATAGTTTCTAGCTATTTTGACTGCTCCGGACCCATTGGAACTAACTGCTATTTCATTTGGGATCACCTTGAGGAGGGTGGCATTATATACATTCCTTGATTTGTTAATATACATATATAAAATGTTTGATTGATATATATATACAAATATGTATTTTGGTATAAAAATATATATTTATATACATCTATTAGTGTATATACACAAATACGTATTTTGTACAATTACTAATAGACACTTATATATATTATATACTTTTTATTGGTATATACTTTGAGTGTAAATATGTATTATATACGTATCCCTACTAGATGACCCTAGTTGACTAGAGCCATGCCTGGCATAGCCCTGAGGCCAGTGTATTTCTATTGTGTGTTAGTATAGCATCTGATACAAGTGATATTATTATATGTTTATAGGACTGTCGGATTCTCCAGACGATACTCTGGGACAGGACATTGGTATTGACAGCTAAGGACCCAAGGCGAGTACATTCTCTGATTAGTTTCTAATTTATGATATCTCCTATGTTCACTGTATCTAGTGTAAATATCCATGCTCTTGACACGCTGGTTACACGGATTGGTATACACGGATCTCGTCATGAGATGTTATTCCTTATTCATGGTGTAGCTTGTACAAGACTTGTTTTCCTTGTTATCTTGTGCATGTACAGACACTGATTCCCGAGGAGATTTGCTACCTCCCTAGGGAATCCCGTGCCATAGCGTACCATAATTGGATCTACTATACCAGTCGGGGGTGGGGAGTATTTTAGTGTAGATATGTGATCCTACCCAACTTTTTATGCATCATAGCTCACCCCACATCTCACGTCGGGTGCGGCCTGACCATCTCCATGCTTCATAGCTGTTACGTGTGATTAGCCTGACCTCTACATGCATCATAGCTAACCAACGGTTAGCCTGACCTTACAAGAATCATAGCTAATCACATGTAACCAGCTTGATCAAGTTCCCAAGCCGATCACATGTTAAAGCTAGTACTCACACACTTAGTCATAGGTTCTTGCTCATGGACATATTGTTTCTTCTCCTGCATTTACTTACAGTATTTCTAGCATTTCTTTTATTTCTCGTACCTATACATGCTTCTGGTATATTTCCATCTAGAACTGCTACATAATTTATATCATTAATATAGAACTGCTATTTAGAGATGTACTTTGCTCTTTCCTGACTGGAAAATATTTTTCCAGACTGTGACCTTAGTAGACTGGGTTCTGACACACTTGGGGATTAGAAGTTAATGATTGCAGGTATGATTATTTTGTCGTTAGACTTGTCTTGTATTTCTTGCTTCCCTTGATATCTCATCGTGCTTCAGTTTATGTGATTGAGTATTTCTAGCATTATTTTATGATATCCACGTCTCCTTATGGAGTTGGGTATTCACGCGAGTTTGATTAGATAGTTATATGACCTAGACAGCGTTCTACCGCCGATGCTGCGGCGTAGGCTGGACGTACCCACGCCCTCGTGCCCTTAAACCGGGTGCGGGTCGTGACACATTTTTAGTGGTGGCCCATGCAGGTCAGACTTCGCTAGTTGTGCGATGTCGTAGTAGTGCGACGTCATAGTTGTACTACTGCATACCTGCTATAGAATATAGGACATAGGATACTAGGATGAGAGAGGATACTCAATCACAAATTATTTGAGAGATTCCTGGGATGACCCTTGAGAATCTCGTTATAAATTTTCCAATTTAAATCTTTTCTTGTTTCCGTCCGCTCTCGCTTGTTGTTATTGAACTTGATTCTTGTTGAGCAGTTATTAAATTAAATTCTTGGTATCATTGTTGAGTTTGATTCTTGTTGACCAGTTGTTAACTTTAAATTCTTGGTATCATTGTTGAGTTGATTTCAAATTGAGATGAATTTTACGGACTAGAATTTATGGTATCATCTGATGACATATATTGACGAGGACAGTGAGAAAGGTAAAACGTCTACTTTGGTTATGGAACCTAGAGTTTATCGCAGCCATATTAGCTATCGTGACGAGAACGTAGGAACCTAACTTGGATGTACATACTTTAGTTATGAGATTTAGAGTTTTTTGCAGCCATACCGGTTGGCGTAGCGAAGATTCTAGATGACGTGATTATGGAGTTGCATACCTTAGTTACGAAACCTGTCGTTTATCGCATCTATGCTTACTGGCGTGGCGAGGATTCTGAGTGTCATGATTTCGGATAGACGTGTATGATTATCATGTTGTATCTTAAATTGGTTCTTAAAATATCATCTCAAGACTTATCTATTTCTGTTATTCCAGGACTTTGTTCCATCGCTTCTTTTCTTTACTAGCAGTAAAGATACCTTCTGTCCTTAATCCAATTCCTTTTGAGCTTCTATTCCTTGAGGGTTCCTTGTTAAGTATGATAATTAGTGACTTATAATTATGTCTGTGTCTTGAGTATTAGTATTGACTGAGTGTGACCTGTGAGTTTGTAAGTATTTTCTAGTTGGACATGTGAGCAGTAGGATTTAATCTAGAGTTAGCCCTTAGCATAGTACCTTGTAACAATGGTTCTAGGAGAAGTGTCATTAGAGACTGAGAGTTAAGAAGGAGTAAGAGTATCAGTAATAGTTCTCAGAGTTGGTATCAGAGCCAACATACCCGTCCTGGATAATCATGATTTTGCAATTGGATGATCTACGTGAACAATTAAGTATCCAGGAATTGTGTTAAGGATTTATGGAGCATGATGTTCAATTTGATGATTAATATCGGGTGTGTTAAAGGTAAGATATATATATGCATAAAGAGTTATAATAGGGTGTCATGAGTAGAGAAATATCGGAATTAGTAATGAAGATGGTGAAGCGTATCACAGACCAGTTTAGCAGGCTAAAAAGGTTAAAAGGAAATACCTATACAACCATCGAGATGAAGAACCATATACATGCCCATGAGAGTAAAGAAACAGGAGTGTTATAGTAGATACATGTAATCATGAGTTATAATGAGCTTGATGAATGGTCCATTAATGAGGCTAGTGATATAATACCAAGAGTGCTAATGATTCTATATCAAGGATTGTCAAGAATGACGTTAATAACAGTAAGCACCCTGTATGATGATAATTAGATGATATACCAGTTGACATAAATTAAAAATCACGAAAGAAATTACAGGTGATGATAACTTTGATCATTGGAGATAATGGTGCAAGTGATTCAGGCAGTACAATTTTAGTACACAGTTATAGACACTAGATGCATTGAGTGCACCTCGAGTATTAGAGGCTACGAGCACTTATATGTAAATTAGTGGATTTATAAATTAAAGAGTGGAAATGAATTTTTGAGAATTATTGAGAAGTTGGGATTGTGTCATTAAAATTTTGAGGATTTCAAATATGAATTCAATAAACATGGTTAAGGCTACAAAGATTTTTGGAGTTATTAAATTTTATTTCGATGTTGAGTATCTGATTTAGAGGAAGTATATACAATTTATTTTAAGTTGATCGAGAAATTAAACCTTGGCAATTATTTTGAGGATTAATTTTATGGTAGATGAGAGATATGAATATTAATATATGAGTAGATGATATATACGTGTAAGGATCTGGTGATTTGAGCATGATTGAGATGGCACCGCAGACTGACTTGGGTGTCCATCCAAAGTTGTTTTGGAAAGAACAGTATTTAGTATGATGTGTTACACTTGGTGTGCACTGGAGTGATGAGAACGACTAGTATGAACAATTATAGTAGGAACGGGAACTGACAGAGAGTATGGTACTAAGGAGATAGAGGTATCAACTTGGATGCATTATTGAATCATGGTTATATTAGAGATTCTTGGCATCAGATTTAGGTGTAAATAGACAAGTATGTGCGATGTGGATGTATTCGTGGATCTTGTGGACTAATGATTAATTGATATGGGTACCAGTGTACAAGGATAGGAAATTAGTTAGTGAATGTGCCAGAGTTAAGTGTATGTTAGAGATAGGAGATACTGCAGGTAATATGTTAGCAGGTTCTTTTTCTAATGTTCCCGTCTCTTGATTGATTAATTTCCCTAAGTGCTGTAGTTCGTATTCATGATTTTCTTGTTAGGATATAACTAGTAGTACACCTTAACAGAGACTGAAATATCATGACAAAAGATACATGACCTATATATTTTTCTTAAATTGCATGGCTGTAGGTAGAACTTTCTTAAACCATGATCATTAGGATTTTGACCATAGCAAAGATCTATGACAAGGTTATGACTGACAAAATAGACAAGATGATTAAATTGTGGATGAGCATTAATTTAAATAAAGAATTTAGGGGTTGTTATAACATAGTTGATGGATCATTAATTTTATAAAAATTGAGGTATGATTGAAATTCGAGGACAAACATTAACTTAAATGGAGAATTAAGTAATTCACAGGGCAAAAATTAAGGATTTATTAATTTTAGGAAGGTCTTGATATGATTAAATTGATTATTAAAATTTGAAAAAAAATTGGAGAGATTATCATTTTATCTATTTGATTGCAAGATAGAAGTTTTATATTTTATATTATGAATGTTGCGTTGAAGATTCTGAAAGTATCGCATCGTTGAGTATTTGAGGAAAAAGAAAATTGGGAAATAAAATCGTTAATGGAATGGTGTCGAATTCAATTCTCGGAAAAGAATTTAGATTTGAATAAGCATCAAATGAATTGGAGTTAGAGGAGTAGGATGATTGATGGATTAGTGGTTAAAAATTTAAATTTTTGGGATACGATTTTTATAAATATGCATTGATTGGATTTTAATTTGGAGGATTGGATATTAAAATCCTAGAATACTTAGATATGAACTTAAAATTTTTGGAGGAGATTATGACAAAAAGGGGATTTGATTTTTGAAGATTTTCAGGAATATGATGTTATAGAATTTTGAAAGGTTGTGAAAAAAAAAAACAATATGGGAGTACTTCATGATTATTTGGTTTGAAATTTTAAATCTTGATAGAAATAATATAATGAGTAAATGCAATTACTGAGGATCCTAAATTTCGAGGACGAAATTTTCTAAGGTGGGTAGACTTGTAACCTCCGATTTCCAAATTTCCGAAATAATTAGATTTTTAAATTATTTTAAAATACCAAGTTTTTAAAATATTTTCTCCTTGAATTCTTGTATTTGATTTTTAACAATGTTTGATTTTAGAAGGTGATTTAAAATCTTTTATAAAAATCATTTTTTCCTAAATATCGCTTTCTTATAAAATAAATAGATGAATAATGATGTAAATATAATGCTCTAGCTTCGAATATTTATTGGCTTGAATCATAAAATTATTGTTTTAAATAAAATTTTATTTGAAGGACTAGTTGATAAAATATAATAAATTTTTATATTTATTGGGATAGTAAATAAATAAATTTCATACTTTCTGAGATTTTTGCAATATGCATTAATTAGTAGCTATTCGGAATCAGTTAGCCTTGGACGCCTCTTAAAACATTTTTCTTAAATTATATTTTTTCTATTAAATTTACCAGGTTACCGTCTCCCATTCACACCCTCATTTTTCCACCACATGAAAAACTTATTCATGTATTATCTGGGCCATTCATTTTGGGCCAATCCTCACCCTTTATCCCACACCCTCTCTCCCTATTTAAAGTCTCATTCACACCATTCCCTAGAAACCCTAGCTAGCCCTCACAATTTCCCACAAGCCAACAAGCCATCACCATTGATTGTGTGCTCGTGTCCGTGTGTCCAGCATTACCGTGTCAGCCGTATTGGCCTCGGGTCCGACCCCGGTTGTCCCACCGTATCCATTCATTTCCTGTGTCCAGATTTACAATATTACAACTAGATTTTGTGTCCGACACCGTCTGGACACAACCACCACACCACAGTACACCCAACCCTGTGTCCAGCCTCGGACACATCTACCACAGTACAGCATCACCGCCGTGTCCAGCTTCGGACACAACCCAACACACCCCGACTCGATTCACAGAACCTGACCCTAACCCTAGATCAGATCCGCCGCCCGGAGCCGACGTCGTCACCGCCGCCCTGTTGCTGCTCTGGTTTTGACCGCCGCCTCCTCGAGCCAGATCTGCCGGTGGCCGCCTGCAACCACCACCTGGAGCATCCTCGAGCCGAGCCCTTGCTGAGTCGACCGCCGCCTCGGACCGCCTCACCCACGTCGAGCCCGCGTCGAGCCGTGGCCTCCTCGACCTCGTCGAGCCGTGGCCGCCTCGGATCTCCCCAACCTCGCCGAGCTTCGACCGGACGCAGCCGCCTCGAAGCCGCCGCTGCTCTCGAGTTCCGCGCCGCCGCCTCCTCGGGACGAGAGCACCGCCGCCTCCTCGAACAGAGCACCCGCCGCTGCCCTCGAGTTCCACGCCGCCGCCCGAGATGAACGCCGACCCCGGCGAGACCTTCTCCGTCGACGACAGAAAACCCCTTCGTGAGCCCCCTGCGTGAGCCCCTTCCCTCCTTCCTTTTCTGTTTAATGAATTAGATTAATATATAATTAGTATATTAATTATATATGTTAGATTAGTTAAATTATAATCAGTAGTATTTATAATCAGTAAATAAATTCTTAATCAGTTAATTAATTTATTAATTAATTAGTTTAGTAATTTTATATAATTAGTTTAGAAATTTCATGTAATTAGTTATTTTTATGTATTAAATATAAGGGTTTGATTATGTAAAATATAATAATTTGTTGGGGTTTATATTATTATTAAAGAAATAGTTTCAATAATCAAAATTTGTTCGAAATTGGTTAGTTGGATTGGTAACTGAAATTACTAGAGATATAAATCCATTGGTTTTTACATAAATTCTAAATTTTATAATAAACTCTTATTTGTAATTATTGTTCAAAAATGATTTCAAAATAATTTTTATTAAATTAAGGTGTTACCTTGATTACGAACAATCGACCAATTCCTCTTATTAGCTAACTTATAATCTTAACCTTAGCTAAACCCCGGTAGGTTTCTCTAGGTAATTAAGGACTCGGTATCCTTATCTCGATTATCGTGCCGAACTCCGATCTTGGACTTCTTTATATAGTTTCTAGCTATTTTGACTGCTCCGGACCCATTGGAACTAACTGCTATTTCATTTGGGATCACCTTGAGGAGGGTGGCATTATATACATTCCTTGATTTGTTAATATATATATATAAAATGTTTGATTGATATATATATACAAATATGTATTTTGGTATAAAAATATATATTTATATACATCTATTAGTGTATATACACAAATACATATTTTGTACAATTACTAATAGACACTTATATATATTATATACGTTTTATTGGTATATACTTTGAGTGTAAATATGTATTATATACGTATCCCTACTAGATGACCCTAGTTGACTAGAGCCATGCCTGGCATAGCCCTGAGGCCAGTGTATTTCTATTGTGTGTTAGTGTAGCATCTGATACAAGTGATATTATTATATGTTTATAGGACTGTCGGATTCTCCAGACGATACTCTGGAACAGGACATTGGTATTGACAGCTAAGGACCCAAGGCGAGTACATTCTCTGATTAGTTTCTAATTTATGATATCTTCTATGTTCACTGTATCTAGTGTAAATATCCATGCTCTTGACACGCTGGTTACACGGATTGGTATACACGGATCTCGTCATGAGATGTTATTCCTTATTCATGGTGTAGCTTGTACAAGACTTGTTTTCCTTGTTATCTTGTGCATGTACAGACACTGATTCCCGGGGAGATTTGTTACCTCCCTAGGGAATCCCGTGCCATAGCGTACCATGATTGGATCTACTATACCAGTCGGGGGTGGGGAGTATTTTAGTGTAGATATGTGATCCTACCCAACTTTTTATGCATCATAGCTCACCCCACATCTCACGTCGGGTGCGGCCTGACCATCTCCATGCTTCATAGCTGTTACGTGTGATTAGCCTGACCTCTACATGCATCATAGCTAACCAACGGTTAGCCTGACCTTACAAGAATCATAGCTAATCATATGTAACCAGCCTGATCAAGTTCCCAAGCCGATCACATGTTAAAGCTAGTACTCACACACTTAGTCATAGGTTCTTGCTCATGGACATATTGTTTCTTCTCCTGCATTTACTTACAGTATTTCTAGCATTTCTTTTATTTCTCGTACCTATACATGCTTCTGGTATATTTCCATCTAGAACTGCTACATAGTTTATATCATTAATATAGAACTGCTATTTAGAGATGTACTTTGCTCCTTCCTGACTGGAAAATATTTTTCCAGACTGTGACCTTAGTAGACTGGGTTCTGACACACTTGGGGATTGGAAGTTAATGATTGCAGGTATGATTATTTTATCGTTAGACTTGTATTGTATTTCTTGCTTGCCTTGATATCTCATCGTGCTTCAGTTTATGTGATTGAGTATTTCTAGCATTATTTTATGATATCCACGTCTCCTTATGGAGTTGGGTATTCACGTGAGTTTGATTATATAGTTACATGACCTAGACAGCGTTCTACCGCCGATGTTGCGGCGTAGGCTGGACGTACCCACGCCCTCGTGCCCCTAAACCGGGTGCGGGTCGTGACACCCCGGGATCGACTTAGCGGCAGAGTCAGGAGGGACCTCTCCGCTGTTATCTTTTATTGCCTCGGTTTTTGATGTCGCTTGTTGCTTTCGTGCTTTGAGTTAGTTTTAGGATTTGCTTGTTTTCCTTGAACAGTTTCGATAGTTTTTATTGTTTTCGTTCATTGAACTGCACTTCAATTCCGAGATTGGAAAAGTGGAAGAGGTATTGATCGAGCTGTTCGTAATACAGGTGAACGAGCAGTAGGCGGCTTGCGAGCGGAGTCGTGAAGCACCTCTTTCCTTCTCCCTTCCGATAATTTTGTGAGTGGCTACCATCCCGATTAGCTAGCCCTGCTTCCAAGCTTCACACCCTAAAAATCTGCATTCTTCTTTGCCCCGATCAAACGATACCAAGTAATAATAAAAGAAACCAAGATAAAAGAGAATAGACTTGGTATATATGCTTGTCAATAAACTGCACGAACAGATACTTAATGGCATGCTTGTTCGCTTGGAAATAAATCATAAACTGTTGCTTGTCTTGTACAATTGCTTGTCTTGTACTCTTGTTGCCTCACTACAAACTTGTTAACTTGTATATTGTTCGATCATGGACAACTTGTGCACAGGGTAACGGTCTTGCGGACGATGTTGGGGCATTGGCATCGATCCGGTCCGGGCGAGACCTATTGTTTAGTCTCTTATTCTTGGCGGAATAGCTTGCAACGTCCCTTGTACTTTCGTTGCACACCATTCTCGTCAAAGACTATCGTCCATTATGGCACCAAGCCAGTGATCATCTTGTATATTTAAACCTGTTGCAAACTAACTTGTGTCTTCGTGGCAGGGAAGGCATGGTAAGTATTGTGCAGATAATTCAGACGGGCAGGTAAAATCCACGGAACGGTGGCACATTCATTTCAGTAAATTCTATATGCTGCTTACTTGTAAATAAACTAAGGCAAGATAGAAACCCACAAATATGTATGCTTCATTAAAACAACGTGTTGATTGGTATAGCTCGGCTAGCTCGCCTTCACCAGTATGTTTCGACATGCTGACCCTCGTTGAAACAGGTTCTCCGCACCAAGACGAACCGAGCGAGGAGCCGAAGTCGTCTTCCCGATCTAGTCCAGCTGTTGGCGCATCTTCACCGCACCCCTTGAAGCATTTTGAAGTCAGAAGCTGCAACTCATCATACACAAATGCAGCTCCGTGGCAAAGCTATCCTCCAGCCTGGAGGTCTTTATCATTTTTGAAGTTTAGTAAAGGGATATAATGTACAGGACTGCTATCTCATTTTGAGTCAACACTTTTGTAAGCCCGTACGGCAATTTAGCTAACTCGTTCAGGAGTTTGTAATAGATGTTCATTATCAATAAAGAGAACTTTTCCATGTTTCAAATCTGTGTTTTAATTTATCTGCGTACTCTGAATATGTGCTTGCTATGCAAAATACTTTAGCCTTGTGCGGACGCAACCCCAGGCCCACACGGCATCGTGATTCGGGGGATGCCCCAAAGATTCTAAGGAATCGGGTCGTGACATAATGGTATCAGAGCACAGATTCAAGTTCCTTAGACTTCGTGCTGGAAAAGTTCCTTTAACGATCAAATTCCTGTGCGAACTCTTGAACTCGCTAGGCCAAAATGAGATACGTTCATGCAATAAGTCCATAATACATTATGATCCTAATGTAATTTACCTTCTTTTGAAGGAATGGCTCCAGCGCAATCTGCAGCGCAAGCACCGGACGAAACCCATGGGCAACAAAGTAGTTCGGGCACTTTGGGAAGTTCAGAGAGCCAGCGGGCCGTGCCAAGCATAGATGCCATCCAACGAATGTTGCAGATGTTGGAGGCAAACCAACAAAGGGACGAGGCTCGCTATGAACGGGCCGAGAAGCGGGCGAAAGAGAGTCAGCTCAAGTTTCAAGACAATATAGAAGCACGATTCTCAGTCCAACAAAAGCAGGTGGATGCCCTACAACAGATCGTTCAGACTTTGGCTTCCAACCATTCCACGACAAGAGCACCGACTCCGGTGGAACAGCCCGCGCTTGAAGTAGAGACGCCACAAATTCCAAGGCCGAGGGATGTGACTACCTTCGACTTTGGCCACTTCAAGAAAGTCTGCAACACCCCATTCAACGGGACTGAGGACCCAGTCGTAGCTCTAGATTGGTTGGCCGAACTTGAAGATCACTTCGCTCTGCTAGAGGTCCCCGAAGAGAAGCGCGTCGCCTGCGCGCAACTACAGCTCTGCCTCAATGCACACGATTGGTGGAACGTGCATCGACGATCTCTTCAATTTGATCACGGAGAGGAGGCAATCTCGTAGACGACTTTTCGTGCCGCGTTCGAAGAGGAGTTTATACCCCCTCCAGTACAACGTCAAATGGAGAACGAGTTTGTGCAACTGAGGCAGGGCAGTATGACAGTTAAGCAATATTCTGCCGAATTCAACCGACTCTCAAAATTCGCTAGGGCCTATTTACCGGATTCAGCGAGTCGAGCTAGAAGGTTTGAAGGCGGTTTGCGCCCTGCCATCAACGGATACGTGGTCGTTAATCAGTATCGTACAATACGTAAAGTCATGAATCATGCCCTATCTCTTGAACCACACTATCCTCACGTTCCTGCCGGCGCTGTGCATACATCCAGTCACAAATGCCAAAGCGATGAGAGAGGAAACAACGCTGTAAAGCGTCACAATGACGGCGAAAAACAGAAAGCAATCCATCCTTGTAAATTCTGTAAAAAGCTGGGGCATACAATCGACAAATGTCGTATGAAACTTGGTTTATGCCTAGCCTATGGCGGATCAGACCATTCTGTTCATGATTGTTCCTTGAGTCATGATCGCCATCCCGAATGCAATAACCCCTAACGGTAGGTCCCATTCCTAAGTTTCGGGACGAAACTTCCAATTGGTTGGGTAGGATGTAGCGCCCCGTTCTTCCGGTGCGGAGAGCGCGGCTAAGAAACACAAACGGTATCGTTCGATCGGGATAGATTGAATTAAGAACTCGTCCTCGTTATGGATTTGTTTCTTCGGAATCGATTCCCATATTCAGTGGACCGTGCCCCCGGGATCGACTTAGCGGCAGAGTCAGGAGGGACCTCTCCGCTGCTATCTTTTATTGCCTCGGTTTTCGATGTCGCTTGTTGCTTTCGTGCTTTGAGTTGGTTTTAGGATTTGCTTATTTCCCTTGAACGATTTCGATAGTTTTTATTTTTTTTGTTCATTGAACTGCACTTCAATTCCGAGATTGGAAAAGTGGAAGAGGTATTGATCGAGCTGTTCATAATGTAGGTGAACGAGCAGTAGGCGGCTTGCGAGCGGAGTTGTGAAGCACCTATTTCCTTCTCCCTTTCGATAATCTTGTGAGTGGCTACCAACCCGATTAGCTAGCCCTGCTTCCAAGCTTCACACCCTAAAAATCTGCATTCTTCTTTGCCCTGATCAAACGATACCAAGTAATAATAAAAGAAACCAAGATAAAAGAGAATAGACTTGGTATATATGCTTGTCAATAAACTGTACGAACGGATACTTAATGGCATGCTTGTTCGCTTGGGAATAAATCATAAACTGTTGCTTGTCTTGTACTCTTGTTGCCTCACTACAAACTTGTTAACTTGTATATTGTTCGATCATGGACAACTTGTGCACAGGGTAACAGTCTTGTGGATGATGCTGGGGCACTGGCATCGATCCGGTCCGGGCGAGACCTATTATTTAGTCTCTTGTTCTTGGCGGAATGGCTTGCAACGCCCCTTGTACTTTCGTTGCACACCATTTTCGTCAAAGACTATCGTCCATTATGGCACCAAGCCAGTGATCATCTTGTATATTTAAACCTGTTGTAAACTAACTTGTGTCTTCGTGGCAGGGAAGGCATGGTAAGTATTGTGCAGGTAATTCAGACGGGCAGGTAAAATCCACCGAACGATGGCACATTTATTTCAATAAATTCTATATGCTGCTTACTTGTAAATGAACTAAGGCAAGATAGAAACCCACAAATATGCATGCTTCATTAAAACAACGTGTTAATTGGTATAGCTCGGCTAGCTCGCCTTCACCAGTATGTTTCGACATGCTGACCCTCGTTGAAACAGGTTCTCCGCACCAAGGCGAACCGAGCGAGGAGCTGAAGTCGTCTTCTCGATCCAGTCCAGCTGTTGGCGCATCTTTACCGCGTCCCTTGAAGCATTTTGAAGTCAGAAGTTGCAACTCTTCATAAACAAATGCAGCTCCGTGGCAAAGCTATCCTCCAGCCTGGAGGTCTTTATTATTTTTGAAGTTTAGTAAAGGGATATAATGTACAGGACTGCTATCTTATTTTGAGTCAACACTTTTGTAAGCCCGTGCGGCAATTTAGCTAACTCGTTCAGGAGTTTGTAATAGATGTTCATTATCAATAAAGAGAACTTTTCCATGTTTCAAATCTGTGTTTCAATTTATCTGCGTACTCTGAATATGTGCTTGCTATACAAAATACTTTAGCCTTGTGCGGGCGCAACCCCAGGCCCGCACGACATCACGATTCGGGGGATGCCCCAACGATTCTAAGGAATCGGGTCGTGACAAACTCGACGGAATATTGCTTAACTGTCATGCTTCCTTGGCGTAATTGTATGAACTTGTTCTCTTTCTGACGACGTACGGGAGGGGGTATGAACTCCTCTTCAAATGCTCCACGAAAAGTCGACCATGCGATCGTCTCTTCATCATCAGCAACTGGAAGAGATCTCTGATGCACGTCCCACCAGTCGTGCATATTCAAACGGAGCTGTAGTTGGGCACACGCAACACGCTTCTACTCAAGTACCTCCAGGAGTTTGAAGTGGTCTTCCAGTTCGGCCAACCAATCTAGAGCCATGATTGGATCCTCAGTCCCTTTAAATGGTATATTGCATACTTTCTTGAAGTCGCCAAAGTCAAAGGCAGTCACATCCTTCTTTCTTGGAGTATGAGGCATCTCGACTTCAAGTACAGGTTGCTCCACCTGTGTTGTCGTTGTTGCCGCTGACTGGTTGGAGGCCAAAGTCTGAACAATTTACTACAGGATATCTACCTGCTTTTGTTGGACTGAGAATCGAGCTTCTATATTGTCTTGAAACTGGTTCTGCATTTCTTCCGCTTGCTTCTCAGCCCGTTCATAATGAGCCTCCTCCCTCTGTTGGTTAGCCTCCAACATTCACATTATTTGCTGAATGGGGTCAACACATGACATGGCTTTATGGCTCCGAGAACTTCTCGAAGTTCCAAAACTGCTTTCTTGGGCTTGCGTCTCGTCCGGTGCTAGCGCTGATGATTGCGCTTGTGCCATTCCTTCAAAAGAAGGTAAATTACATCAGGATCATAATGTATTATGGACTCATTGTATGAACTTATCTCATTTTGGCCTAACGAGTTCAAGAGTTCGCACAGGGATTTAGATGATTAAAGGAACTTTTCTAGTTCGAGGGTCAAGGAACTTGAAGCTGTGCTCTGATACCAATATATCATACCCCGATTTCATGGAATCGATAGTCGTCCCCAGGGTTTGACACCGTACGGGCCTAGGTTGTGCACCACACAAGGCTAATGTATTTTGCATAGCGAGCACATATTCAGAGTACGCAGATAAATTGAAACACAAAGTTGAAACATGGAAAAGTTCTCTTTATTGATAATGAACATCTATTATAAACTCTTGAACGAGTCATAAGGTTGCCTCACGGGCTTACAAAAGTTGACACAAAATGAGATAGCTGTCCTGTACAATACATCCCTTTACTAGAACTTCAAAATATAATGACCTCCTAGCGGGATGATGGCTTTCCCTCGGAGTTGCATTGAGTTGGGTTGCTAGCTCCTTGCTTCAAAATACTTCAAAGATGGCACGATCAGGATGCGCCTACAGCTGGACTGGATTGGGGAATGACTTTGTCTCCTCGCTCGGATCTCCTTAGTACGGGGAACCTGTTTCAACGAGGGTCAGTACATCGAAACGTACTGGTAAGGGCAAGCTAACCCAACTATACCAATCAACACATTATTTAGATGAAGCATACATCATATTATTTTGTGATTTTTCTATCTTGCCTTAGTTTATTTTATAAGCATGCAATATATATATATATATATATATATATATATATATATATATATATATATTTCTGAAATGAACTTGCCACCGTTCGGTGACTTTTATCTGCCCGTCTGAACCACCTGCACAATACTTACCATGTCCTTCCCAGCCACGAAGACACAAGTTAGCTTTGCATAGGTTTAAATATTACGATGGGATCACTGGCACGTTGCCATAATGGACGATTAAGTCTTGAGACGGAATGGCATGCGATGCAGGGAACATGAGGTGCCACAAGACACTCAATCCAAAGCAGGCGACTATCAGGAGTTCCGTCCGGATCGGATCGGTGCCAGTGCCCCAGCGACCATCCGCAGGAACTAAGACCTTGTGCACAAGTTGTCCGTGATCAAACGTAGTACACTAAGTTAACAGTTAAGGCATTTCAGGGCAATATCAGGCATAGGACAGTAACATGGCAAGATCTACTTTTGTATAGTCTTCTTGTTCAATTTATTACATTCAGGATAAGTTCTATACGTAGCACAATTTATAGAAGAAATATACATTCTAACTTGTATTTATGCATATGATGAACATTCCAAATGAACAAGCATACAAATAAGTAACCGTTCACAAGTTTAATTGACAAGCATAATAATCCAAGTCTATTCCTTTTTATCTTGACATCTTTTAGTTATCACTTGGTATCGTTTGATCGGGGCAAGCAAGAATACAAGATTTTAGATGTGAAGACTTGAAAGAAGGGCCAACTGAATCGAATATAAGCCACTCACAATTTAGTTGGGGAAAGGAAGGAAAGAGGTGCTTCAGGACTCCGCTCGTACGTCACCTACTGTCCGTTCACCTGCATTTGCCACAAAAAGTTGATCAATACCTCTTCCACTCTTTCCAATATCGAAATTGAAGTACAGTTCAACGAACGAAAATAATAAAATCTTTCGAAATCGTTCAAAAAAATGCAAGCAAATCCGAAAAACTAATTCAAGGCACGAAGGCAACAAGCGACAGCAAAAACTAGACAACAAAAGATGCAGCGGAGAGATCCCTCATGACTCTGCTGCTAAGTCGATCCTGGGGGCACGATCCACTGAATATGGGAATCGATTCCGAAGAAGCAAATCTATAACGAGGATAAGATCTTGTTTCAATCTATCCCGATTGAACGATATCGTCTTGTATTTCTTAGCCGCGCTCCCCGAATAGGGGGAATGGGGCACCACACATGGGAAATGATAAAGTGCCTCGATCGTGTCGAAGATAACCATAATGTTCAAACGTTCTTGTCTTGTGCGAGCGTAACTCTATGCTCGTGCATGCATCATGCCCGAGTTAGGACGATTATCTGCGGGAGCGTTGGCGTGGTGATCTTACTTCCAACGAGGGTGATCAAACTTGTGGAAGACCGAAGCTTGACAACCTATGGATTGTATTAACTTTTGGTTTGACACGATAAGACAAATTTAGAAATACAAGTGATCAGAAATGTTTTGAGGATAAGTTAGCCCAGGGATTCTATCAAAATGCTTTATGGTTTCATGAACGGGTACATGAATCAGGTTAAACGACTTAGATTATAATCTAAGGTTTAGAATTGAATCTTGGCTTGGTGGACTAGACTAGGAATGGATAGGGATTCTTTCAAAACATATTTGGGGAGATAGACTATGCAAATCACTAGGCTTATCCTGCATCTTGGATATTATGGATTTTACTGAACGGACTCGTCCCCCGTACAACGAACGTGTTATTGAGAGTAGGATGATCCGTGCTCAATGTTTAGAAATCTGAGTGAAATAAGCTTGGGTAGAATACCCCATGCAAATGAACAATGGTTTGACCCTAGGAATTGGGGTGAGCATCGTACAACAAATTTATACGATGAATCATGTGCCTGAACTTATACCTATGACCTTGTGAGCTGACCTAGTAATTAGGCAGACGACCCTGTACCGAGTGAATGAACCTGTGTTACCGACTTTAGCATATTGCTTGAACAAGCTATAAAACTGGGACATCAAGACTTAGGGTTAGACTTAGAACGGTAACATGTGCTATATTTGACCCGAACGAATGAACGCTAGTCGGTATCAGATAGATCGTGCTTAACGTTAGTGCAAAATACTTGATGTTGAGTTGGAATAAAAAATGTTATCGAATTTGATTGACCCTATCAGAAGTATCCTTGTGATTTATAAAACGAGAACCCTTGAGATTTTCGCAAATAGCTTGTCCGATTTCACTATCTCTAAGTTTGGTTGAAGGCATATATTTGAGGGACGCCTTGAACATGTGCACGATCCAATACTCAATAAGATATAAAATTCGAGTGCTAAGACTTTGCTATCGCTAAGTTGGTTGACGTACATATGTTTGAGGGGCACTTCGAATATGTGCATAATCCAGACTCGCGATATGCTGATCTCGATGCTAGTGCAAGTGAATATCCACACGAATAAGTAAAATGACTTGTATAAGTTTGCCTTAGCCTTAGATCATCATTCAGATAACGGACCATGCATTAAGTAATATGTCCAATGCTAAGGCACAAATGAGACCGACTCAGCATACACGCGACACGGCATAAGGACCAAGTAGGAGATTATTTTTGAACAAATCAGATCTAGTGGTACCAATTGCTATGCTTGGGTTAGATTCGATAGTGCGATAGAACAGCCTGCGCTCAGAAAGTCTCGAGGATGAGACTTTTGAGTGGTGTATATTGTAACGACCCATTTCGCTCAAGCGGACTGCCGATTCAAACGACAGTTGTGTAATGTCCCGACCCACTTTGCTTCAGCGAGAATACTCGTTTGAGGCAAAAAGGATTTCCAGACTTGACTCTTCAGGAGTTCAGGCTTAGGCTTTCAAAGGCTCGCTCGGAGTATCGCTCGACCGAGATAAATCATCGCTATGGTGGGTGGATACGATAAACTTGCCTTCGCTTAGCCAGCACACTTAAAATATGGATGTTTCATACTAGTCGCTAGATGAATCACCTCATGCATGATAATAAGAATACAACGCCTATGAAAATTGAAACATTGCTTATATTCAGACCCTCGTATGCTACCTTTGTCTTGTGCAACTAGACTATGCCTCGCGTAGATCGATAATTGTATACTCTGTAGTGCACTGTTTCACTTGCTACACTGTACGACCCTAAATAAAGTCGCTCGGAAGTCCTTTTATGGTTTCACTCATCGGCTTACCTTTGGGCCCGAGCCAAAGTGAATGCTTAAGTTTTCTTATGAATGCAACGCTTGCCTACTTGTATGTTAACTTGTAACATTGTCTTGCCTCAATGTTTGCCATACGAAATTATGACACAATCAAGAACACTATCGTGTATCGTGCATGCATTCGAGTTAGCCAGAAGATTATCAAATAGTCCTTTTATGCAATATGAAGCTGCAAGTATCCAGGACCGTTAGGTCGCCAAGGCAGTCCCCGCACCAGGGGTATGCATCAAGGCAATCTGAACACTGATCGATAATCATGTAAAGTTTATACCTGAATGATAATCATGCCAAGTTTTCATCTGAAGAGAATCATGTCAAGCAAATCAAGAATCACAACTCGCGGAGCAAATCTCGTTCAGAACAAGAATCATGGATTATTATGTCAAGTTGTGTAAAATTAGAAGACCCAAGACTACGTGTCGCGGACAACTTGGAATCAAGGGGGATCTTCGGATATCGTTCCACGGGTGGTCTCCAGGGCACCGGGGCCGACCGATCCGGATGGAACTCAAGATAGTCTTTGACTGGGCGAGATGGATGGTAGCGACACATGACCTCCACCATCTGCGCTTCGAGACTATAAATCGGTCCTTTATGGCTATGCCAGCAATAATTGTTCATATAGATAAGTCATCCTTGTCACGCCCTAATCTCCTACAAGCTCAATAGTCCCTGCTGAACGTGAATCACCATGTTGCAGCGCTCCCGCAGGACAATCGTTCTTATCGGGACGTAATGCCGTACGAGCCTGGAGTTGCGCTCCTACAAGGCGATGTTATCAAACATCAAAGTTATCATCGAAACGACCAAGTTACAGCGGAAGTCAAGTATTGTGTACCAAGCACACATTAGAGTAATACGCAGTGGAGCTCTCGATAAGGTCAAAATAAAATGCCACGAAGGCGATTGCCTCAAAGGCGATGCAATACTCTTGCTCTTTCTTTAGCCCACAAAGGTACTTACAGTTCATACATCATGTCCCGTATATCCAAGCAGCGCTACTACACCTGCGTACCTGAAAGAATGCCCACAAACGTGGGTCAGTACACAGTCGTATTGGTGAGCAGGATAACCCACTCGTCTAAGCCGACACTAAGTAAAAATAGTGAATGCAAACAGTTATATGGTAATCTTTCTAGTTGAATCATAGATTCATTTCATGGCATAGGGTATGGCATGTTAAGGAAAGTTGTAAATCAGTTTAAGCATGCAAGCATTCAACTCAATCCAATCGACAAGCAATAAATAACCAACCCGAAGGAAACTATCATGCAACCCGTCCTACTCAAACCCAAGCAACACGTGAACCTATCGAACCATTTCCAAGCCTTAATTCCATCCTCAATCCAAACCTTATAATCCAATCTCAATATGCACACTCTTGCCGAGGCAAGGTGGCCGCGCCTACACGAAAGCATAAACCAACCTAAGTAAAGCAAACAAACTCTTATCTATATGAAGTCACTGGCCAAGCCATAAAGGACATTGATCGGACTGATCAATTGGCAGTTCTACCCGATCCAGGCCTGGTAGCTAACCCGCCTGGTCGTATCAAACTACCGGCACCGCGCCCAAGACGCGTTACCATTGTCTCCTCCATAGTCGAACGATCCCGATGCCCCGTAGCCTATCCCGTTCGAGGAAACAAAACCCTGTGCAACACAGGTTGTCCGTGACATGCAGACACCAAGTAGGTATGACGAGAGGATCAAACATTCTCGCCCCACCAAATGATCCTAGACTCATCCAACCAAATATCCAACCAATATCCATAACCATTCTTCCAACATATAGCCCAAGGCACAAATCTTAAGTTATCCTATAGGCACAATGCCGCTTCTCGACACAATATTCCAATTGGGTGCAACACCCCACGCTCAGAACAATTCTGTGACACAATGCCCCAACAGTGGCACAATGCCCTCGCCGATACAGTTGTTCGGTTTTGAACCACAACTGCACGCTTTGCTTGACAAAGACCCCAAGTGATACTCGTGCACGGATCCACGCTCGCTTGCCCAAATTCCTGATGTTCCAACCAAGATATATAATTCCAACTCTCAAAGCATAATTCTGATTATTTCTTCAACTGCCCCAAATATAATCCAATTCTAGCTCCAACTATCCAACGCGAAAACCAATTCAAGCCACAATCCTCTTCAAGCAAATAACGTACACTCTATGCATGCCACAGTATAGTGATTCCCAAGTTCTAATCTGAGTATTTCACGTCTTTACGTATTTTCCATATTATTAGGCATGAAGGAGTAGAGGAGAAGGGATAGAGCCCACTCACAATGTTTGATTCTGTTAAGCATCATGTCCTGCCGATACGGCCGATCCCTTGAACCCGTGGTCCGATACAAAGCGCGATCTACTCAATTGGTATGACCGTGCGAGCAGGACGTGCTCTCCAAATCATCCGACCGATCAGACTAAGGAAGACAGCATTATCGCTCCAAATCCTGCTATCCCAGTATTGCTCTGAACGAATACCTAATTCCTATCAAACTCCGCTAGTGATCTTCACATAAAACCAACTCAAATCAATACTTGTTCCCAAATCCAACAAATCAAAATGTAACCAGCTATTGCCTCATTCAATCCGACTCAGCATAACGCATCGTGCGGTTGTGGGGCATTACAATCCTCACTTAGCAGCAATCCGGAACTGAAGCACATATACAAGACATAATGTTGTGAATATCGCCTGGACATCGCCCGTACAATCATTCCATAATTATAGCCACTTGGCACGCTTTTACTGTTTCAGAGAGAGAGAGAGAGTCTTGAGCGACTTGTAATCTCGGCTATATGCCGCCTGTAACACTTGTTTATATCAATAAACAGTTGCTTTGCTTCAACTTATGTTATTCAATGCTTCCGCTATTGTCGACTCAGTGAACCTGTTACCAAATCGCCTATGCATTCATGATTTCGCTGCACTCGGACTATCTGTGCGACTCTGCGGCTTAGAACTCTTACCGCCAGCCAATAAACCACGACCTTGCACGGGCGTGGCTCACGCTTGTGCGGCATCACACCCGGATGGGTCAAAGCAATCATTCTGTGGGAGCGCTGGCGCGGTGATTCTCGCCTAGCGGGAACGACCGATTTGCCTGCGGGAGATCGGGGCATGACATAATGGTACCAGAGCCTGGCTTCTACGCCTTTGGACTTCAATTCGATTATCTCAGTTTCGAAAGCTCGTTCATGGGTTATGTGCACGCTCTCTCTCAATGCCTCGATGGGATGTTCCAACAATAAGTCTAAATACTTTTAAAATGCATTTTGAATGATATGATTGCTTGCATGATTTTGTGCTGCGAGTGGCCTTTGTGCCAACCTATGCGAACCCTTGAGATTATCGCTAGTAGCTTGTCCGATTTCACTATCTCTAAGTTTGGTTGAATGCATATGTTTGAGGGACGCCTAGAACTTGTGCACGATCCAAGCCTTAAGAAAATATGAAACTCGAGTGCTAAGACTTCGCTATCACTAAGTTGGTTGGCGTACATTTGTTTGGAGCGCTACAAATAAATGTACGATCCAGACTAGCGATATGTCGATCTCGAATGCTTGTGCAAGTGAATATCCAAATGAACAAGTACAATGACTTGTATAGGTTTGCCTCAGCCTGGTATCGTTAAATCAAAATTGATTGAAACGTACTGCTTGTCCTCAGTAAGTCTCGAGGATGAGACTTTTTTTGAGTTGGGTAAGATGTAATACCCCGTTCCGTTCAAGCGGACTGCCGTTTCAAACGGCAAAAGTGCATATCCCGACCCGCTTTGCTCAGGCGAGAATACTTGTTTGAGGCAAAAGATATCCAGACTTGTCCCTACAGGAATCCGGCTTAGGCTTTCAGAGGCTCGCTTGACGTATCGCTCTACCGAGGCGAATCATCGCTAAGGTGGGTGGCTACGGTGAACTTGTCTTTGCTTAGCCAGCACACATAAAATCTGGAATGATACATGCTAGTCGCTAGGTGAATCACCCCTGTATGCTAATAAGAATAGCTAAGAGAATAATCCCAACTTGTATTGCTTATGCTAGAACATGGAAATGAAACATTGCTTATATATATGTTCAGACCCTCGCATGCTACCCTAGAACGTGTTGCTCGGGAAGTCCCTTACGATCTTGCTCTTCGGCTTACCTTCGGGCCCGAGCCAACATGATTGCTTATGTTTATACAAATGCATGCTTGTCTGCTTATATGTTGCCTTATTTTTATCCAAACCCCGGGAGACTACTAAGTAGTCATTCCGTGCATGAATGAACCTGCAAGTATCCGGGACTGTAAGGTCGCCAAGGAAGTTCCCGAGCCAGGGGATTGCATCATGTCAAGTAAAAGAATTATACTCCTGTGGCAAGACTCATTCAGGTATTCGGATCTCTATAAGTCTCCCTCGAGCGGGCTTATATCAGCCCAGGAGACTGTGCACATCCAATGGCTAAGTGAATCCTTGTTCAAGTATCTCGTGTACTCATGTACTTGTGTTCCTGTGCACTCGTGTTCTCGTATTTTAGTGCACTCGTGTTCTCGTGTATCTCGTGATAATTGGAAGACCCAAATTGTAGGTCGCGGATAACTCGGAAACGAGGTATGTTCCACGGACGGTCACCGGGGCACTAGGGCCGATCCGATCCGATCCGGATGGAACTCGTGTGTGATCATCGTGTACAGAAGATGGTTCATAGGGCCTCTTGTACTTTCATTGCATTTCACTCTCGTCTGCGATCGGTCCAAAATGGCTATGCCAGCGACTCGTGTTTATATAGATAAGTCATCCTCGCTTAGCGGCTATCCGCGTGAGAGTCATTGCATCACACCAACAGAAATAACTAAACACCTGAACGATCATGATACAATAATACTCGTGTTGCATATGCTATTGCCTTGGTTTTCATTATGAATGCCCCTGAATATTTATACATGACCGTGCTTGAATTAACAATGTTTGCCTTGGACAGGGAAGGACAAATGTTAAGTTGGTAAGTCTCGCCGTGTTTTCTCTTATGTCGCACGGCGCACTGCCACACGAGTAGGCTATTCAATATTTGCATGAAACTGATCCTAAGGCAACTAGAAAGACAACTTAATAGTTGGTGCACGGAACCTGTATTACGTGTTTGGATTTGTCGAGCGGGCGAGTAGCTTCCCCACCAGTGCATTCAATGTACTGATAATCCACCAGATTGTATGCAGGGTGCGGGAGAACCTCGTTCGGTGCAAATGCTCCTTCGTGCGTGCTAAGGCGTGGAGATCACTCTGAAGCAGCGCTGCGTCCAGAACTGAAGCATATATACAAGACATAATATTGTGAATATCGCCTGGACATCGCATGTACAATTATTCCACAAGGCACGCTTTTACTATTTCAGAGAGAGAGGTTTGAGCAACTTGTAATCTCGGTTATACGCCGCCTGTAACACTTGTTTATATCAATAAACAGTTGCTTTATTTCAACTTGTGTTATTCAATGCTTCCGCTATTGTCGACTCAGTGAACCTGTTACCAAATCTCCTATGCGTTCATGATTCCGCTGTACTCGGACAATCTGTGCGACTCTGTGGCTTAGAACTCTTACCGCCAGCCAATGAACCACAGCCTTGCACGAGCGTAGCTCACACTCGTACGACATCATGCCCGGATTGGTCAAAGCGATCGTTCTGCGGGAGCGCTGGCACGGTGATTCTCTCCTAGCGGAAATGGTCGATTTGCCTGCGGAAGATTGGGGCGTGACACCCGGTGCCCCGGAGTCTATCCCGTTCGAGGAAACGAAACCCTGTGCAACACAGGTTGTCTGTGACATGCAGACACCAAGTAGGTATGACGCGAGGATCGAATATTCTTGCCCCACCAAATGATCCTAGACTCATCCAACCAAATATCCAACCAATATCCATAACCATTCTTCCAACATATAGCCCAAGGCACAAATCTTAAGTTATCCCATAGGCACAATGCCGCTTCTCGACACAGTGTTCCAATTGGGTGCAACACCCCACGCTTAGAACAATCCCGTGGCACAATGCCCCAACAGTGTCATAATGCCCTCGCTGATGCAGTTGTTCGGTTTCGAACCACAACTGCACGCTTTGCTTGACAAAGCGCCCAAGTGATACTCATGCACGGATGCACACTCGCTCGCTCGAATTTCCGATGTTCCAACCAAGATATATAATTCCAACTCTCAAAGCATAATTCTGATTATTTCTTTAACTGCCCCAAATATAATCCAATTCTAGCTCCAACTATCCAACGCAAAAACCAATTCAAGCCATAATCCTATCCAAGCAAACGACGTACACTCTATGCATGCCATCGTGTAGTGATTCCCAAGTTCCAGTCTGAGTGTTTCAAGCCTTTACGTATTTTCCATATTATTAGGCATGAAGGAGTAGAGAAGAAGGGACAGAGCCCACTCACAATGTTTGATTCCGTTAAGCATCCTGTCCTACCGATACGGCCGATCCCTTGAACTCGTGGTCCGATACAAAGCGCGATATACTCAATTGGTATGACCGTGCGAGCAGGCCGTGCTCTCCAAATCATCCGACTGATCGGACTAAGAAAGACGGCATTATCGCTCCAAATCCTACTATCCCAGTATTGCTCTAAACGAACACCTGATTCCCATCAAACTCCGCTAGCGATCTGCACATGAAATCAACTCAAATTAATACTTGTTCCTAAATCCAACAAATCAAAATGTAACCAGCTATTACCTCATTCAATCTGACTCAGCGTAACGCATCGTGTGATTGCGGGGTGTTACAATCCTCACTTAGCGGCAATCCTCGTGCGAGTCATTGTATCACATCGAGAACATCTGAAACACCTGAACGATCATAACACAATTATATATATATGGAGCACTTGAACGTATTATGCAACACACCTGAGAAATACTTATAACTCGTGCATCCGAAACATAACCTCGTTCACGACACTTGCGTTTGCATAAGTTAATTGCCCCTGGATTTTATTATATGTATGCTCGTGTTTAAATTAACTTGGTTTGCCTTGGATAGGGAAAGGATAAATGGTAAGTTGGTAAGTTTCGTCGTATTTCCTCTTATATCGTACGACGCACTGCCACACGAGTTAGGCTATTCTTCATTTCCATGAAACTGATCCTAAGGCAATTAGAAAGACAATATAATAGATGGTGTACGGAACCTATTGAACGTGTTTGGATTTGTCGAGCAGGCGAGTAGCCTCCCCACCAGTGCATTCATGTACTGATAACCTACCAGATTATTTGCAGGGTGCGGGAGAACCTCGTTCAGTGCGGATGCCTCCTTCGTGCGTGCTAAGGCATGAAGTTCACTCTGGAGCCTATGTATCATTCCACAAATGTAGTGTTGCATCCAGAATGGAGTGTTGCATCCGGAACTGAAGCACATATACAAGACATAATGTTGGAACATCGCCTATGTATTATTCCACAAATGTAGCCACTTGGCACGCTTTTACTGTTTCAGAGAGAGAGACTTGAGCGACTTGTAATATCGGTTATACGTCGCTTGTAACACTTGTTCAAATATCAATAAAGAGTTTTTTTTACTTTAAATTGTGTTATTCAATGCTTCCGCTATCGACGACTCAGTGAACTTGTTACCAATCGCTTATGCGTTTATAATTCTGCTGTACTCGGATAATTTATACGACTCTGTGGCTTAGACCTCTTATCGCCAGCATGAACATCGGCCTTGCACGGGCGCGGCTCCATGCTCGTGCGGCATCACGCCTAGATGGGTCAAGCGATCATCCCGCAGGAGCGCTGGTGCGGTGATTCTCGCCTAGCGGGGATGGCCGATTAGCCTACAGAAGATCGGAGCATGACAACTGGATCGTCTGAGGAAGCGATAGTCGTGTCTCATCCCTAGGACCCAAAAATCTCGTTTCGATGCCTTGAGTCGTGTCGATCGTTTTGAGCTGCTTTTGTATAAAGGGATATAATGTAGGAACGATGCCATTGTATTCAGAGAACCTCGTGCCTTGATTTGCCCCGTATACTCAGATAGAATATTGTTTGCAACATTGTCCCTCCGTTGCATACTCTATCGATTCGATGATAGCCACAACTTTAACGATGTTGGCTTGTGCCGTCGTAATCCCAGGCTCATATGACATCTCATCCCGATGGAAATGATCATCCCGCGGGAGCGCTGGTAAGGTGATTCGCGCCTAGTGGGGACGGCCGATTCCTGTGGGAGATCAGGGCGTGACACATGGTGCAGCTGCGTCCCCTAAAAATTTTAAAATTTAGATTTTTTTAATAAAGCAACATGTAGTACAGAAGAAGCAGGCACTCCATTCTCTTATCTGTCAACTCTCTCTTCTTTGTCAACTTCAAAAGTAGCTCTCCATCATCCATCCCATCATCCTCATCTTCTTGCTGCAAGTGTCAGCATCACTTTTATAATTTAGTAATTTGGCATAGTTATTTTATTTTTAGAGATTATAATTAATTAGAGTGCTATATATAATTATTTGTGTTTTTATTAATTATTTATAGTTAGTGGGCTAGCCTAATATTTATACTTGACACTAGTGAACCCAATTAGACATGTCATGACAACTTATTGAGCCTAACATGAACTAGGCCCATTAGACCCATTCCCTCTAATTAATTAGGAGGATTAGACTAATTTTCATTAGTGTAGAAACTTTCCAAAATAGCCCTCATTAATTATTTTTCATAATTTAGCATGTAGGGGCAACTTGTACATTTGTTGAAACTTGGAGAGGGGGAAAGGAGGGGCCGGCCACTAAAGATGGGTCTTCTCTCTCTCTCTCCTCTCTATTTGTTTATTCTATTTAGATCCCCAAATTCCTAGATCCCAATTCACTTCATCCCTCCATCAATCCCTCTCAATTTATTCATATTCTCTCTCATACTCATCACTCAAAGAGCATTGGAGCTTGGAGTAGCAAAGAGCACTCGGGAAGGAACTTTGGCAAGGAGATTGTGTCTTGATCGTGTCCGTAGGAATAATTCATTGGGAATCTATCTCCCAATAGGTATAGATCTAAATTCTCCTTCATTATAGCCTTTCAATCATGTATTGGACCATTAGGAACTACTCTATGGCATATGGCTACCTATAGGAAGAATAACTAGGCCTATTGGACACCAAATGTGACTTCTACATAGGTTTTTGTGTATATTTTGGGAGAATTATGAGATTGACACATCGAATGTGTGTCATGAGACCAATTTGGTCTAATTAGACTTATATTAGGGTTGTGGAACTAGATACGTGTCCACAATTAGATATGGGGAGCCCGTATCATGATACACCATGATACGGGAGTAAGATTTGGGTATTTCCATGTATTTAGAGTCCTACTTTGTAATTTTCCTCATATTGTATTAGATTAGCTATTTCTAATAGTATTCATACTCTATTTAGTATATTAAATGAGTACCATGTACATAGGGGGTGTATTATGATATTGGAAGTGGGTATCATGAGAGTATCATGGTGTTGTTTTGTATCAAAGAGTGATGCACATTGGGTGTTTGAGGAATTATTTGTGGTATGAGGTTGTCATACTTGTGTGTGGTGTGGTGTGATTTTGAGTTGGGTATTAGAAGTGAGGTGATGGGGGTTAGATGTTGGTATGCCTTGTGATGACCATGGAGACTTGGGTTGAGAGGGTTCTTGTGTTAGTGTGTGTGCGTGCTTGAGAGTGAGTTGTGCTCAGTGATGTGTGTCTGTGAGTGTGGGAGATGTTGTATGTACTTGAGTATAGGTATATATATGGACAAGTGTATGTGTGACGGTGTATCACATTGGTGTCAGGATATATGAGGCCTATGAGAGGAATTAGTTAATGTCTTGTCCTTGTGGGCAATATGTTAGATTGATGTGTGTATCAAGAGGTTGGAGAGGAGGAAAGGTCTGCCTGTTGACAATAGTGACAGCATACTCGAGCAAGTGTAGGACTGTGAGCACCTGGGTATATATGAGCAAATAAGTGTGTGCCTGTGTATTATTTGTGGGGTTTTATAGGTCAATGTTGTCATGCCCAAATTTTCTGTAAGCTCGATCGTCCAGGCTGAACGTGAATCACCACGTTGCAACGCTCTCGCAGGACAATCGTTCTTATCGGGACGTGATGCCGTATGAGCCTGTTGTTGCGCTCACACAAGGCGATGTTGTCAAACATCCAAACGACCAAGTTGCACCAAAAGTCAAGTATTGTGTGCCAAGCATACATCAGAGTATATGCAGCGAAGCTCTCGATATGGTCCAAATAAAATGCCATAAAGGAGAATGCCACACTCTTGCTCTTTCTTTTGCCCACAAAGGTACTTATCGTTCATACATCATGTCCCGTATATCCAAGCAGCGCCACTACACCTACGTACCTGAATAATGCCCATAAACGTGGGTAAGTACACAGCCGTACTGATGAGCAAGGTAACCTACTCGTCTAAACCGACACTAAGTAGAATAGTGAATGCAAACAGTTATATGGTGATCTTTCTACTTGAATCTTAGATTCTTTTTATGGCAGAGGTATGACATGTTAAGAAAAACTGTAAAGCAGGTTAAATATGCAAGCATTCAACTCAAGCAAATATACAAGCATATATTGTCATGCCCCGATCTTCCGTAGGCTAATCGGCCGTCCCCGCTAGGCGAGAATCACCGTGCCAGCGCTACCGCGAGATGATCGCTTGACCCATCTGGATGTGATGCCGTACGAGAGTAAGCCACACCCGTGCAAGGCCATGGTTCTGGCTGGCGGTAAGAGGTCTAAGCTACAGAGTCGCACAGATTGTCCGAGTGCAGCAAAATTATAAAACACATAGACGATTTGGTAACAAGTTCACTGAGTCGTCAATAGCAAAAGCATTAAGTAACACAAGTGTAGAAGTAAATCAACTCTTTATTAATATTGAACAAGTGTTACAGGCGATGCTAGGCCGAGATTATAAGTCGCTCAAGCCTCTCTCTCGGAAACAGTAAAAGCGTGCCAAGTGGCTATATTTATGGAATGATGTATAGGCGATATTTTAATATTATTTCTTGTATATATGCTTCAGTTCCGAACGCAACGCTCCAAGGCTTCAGAGTGAACTCTATGCCTTAGCACGCACGAAGGAGGCATCCGTACCGAACGAGGTTCTCCCGCACCCTGCAAGCAATCTGGTGGGTTATCAGTACATGAATGCACTAGTGGGGAGGCTACTCGCCCGTTTGACAAATCCAAACACGTTCAATAGGTTTCGTGCACCATCTATTTAGTTGTCTTTCTAATTTTGTCTTAGGATCAGTTTCATGGCAATGTTGAATAGCCTAACTCATGTGGCAGTGCGCCGTGCGATATAAGAGGAAACATGGCTGGACTTAACAACTTACCATTTATCCTTCCCCGCCCAAGGCAAACCAAGTTAATTTAAACACGAGCATATATATAATAAAATCCAGGGGCAATTAACTTATGCAAACGCAAGTGTCGTAAACGAGGTTATGTTTTGGATGCACGAGTTATAAAGATTTCCCAGGTGTGTTGCTTTATACGTTCAAGTGCTCTATATATATATAATTGTGTTATGATCATTCAGGTATTTCAGATATTCTTGATGCGATGCAATAACTCGCACGCAGATCGCTACTAAGTGAGGATGACTTATCTATATGAACAATTATCGCTGGCATAGCCATAAAGGACCGATCGAGGGCTAGGGCTGAAACAACTTATACAAGTCATTATACTTGTATCGCATCATGAATAATGATCTAGAGCTGAAACAACTTATACAAGTCGTTATACTTGTTCGTGTGGATATTCACTTGTACTAGCATCGAGATCGTGTGGACAAATTATGTAATAAATATCTATTCAATCCTTCTAATTACCCTAGAATAAAATATAACAAATACAATGACAAGAGTACGATTCCTAAAATTTATTGGCTAGGGCAAATTGGAAATATGTTCCCATATAACTACCTACTACTAAGGATTTGGTTCAGCAAGCTCATGTCCTATTAGTCAAAAAGTCTAAATCTCTATCCCTTAGTAGTTTATGTGTAATCCACAATATTCATCTACCGTTTCCTGTCAGACTTCTATCTTATATTTATACTCCATACTCACGTGTCAATATATAATCTAAGAGTCTAGTGGTAATCCTGTACCAATTGACCAATGAGTCAGCATGTGATCTAAACCTGTATTTCGTTCCTTGAAAGAAGACCTCTGTAGACTGTCCAACTCTGAAAGGTAAAAAGTGAGCGGTCTTGGTGAGTCAATCCACGATCACCCATACCGCATTGCGACCACTAGGACTCCTCGGAAAGCCCGTAACGAAGTCCATAGTGATGTGCTACTAATTTCACTCAGGTATCGTGAGTGGATTTAAGTAAACCTATAGACCTCTGATGCTCAGCCTTGACCCGCTGACACATCAGACACTTCGCCACAAAGTGGCTATCTCCCTCTTTATTACATGCCACTAATAGTACTGCCTCAAATCTCTGTACATCTTGTGTCTCCTGGATGAATAGAGTATGCTAAAATGTGCGCCTCCGATATCCGCTCCTGGCGAAGTTCTCCGTTCGGAACATAGAAACAATTTTCACATCTCAAAGTTCCATCCCCGTGTATGCGTAATCCTGTCTGTATCCCAGAATCTGTCTTCTGTGGAAGCCTCTGGAATCTGGCATTTGTTGGCAAGGCAGCCTTGATCCTCACAACCAATATCGATTGCACCTGGAAACTCGACAACTGGTTGTCTGCTCCGGGCATAATGACCTCTATACTCAACTGCTCTAGATCTCTCAACAAGTGTTGCTGGGTAGTCAAAAAGAATGCCATGGGCCTCCTGCTCAATGCATCAGCTACTACGTTGTCTTTTCTCGGATGGTAGTGTAGCTCAATCTCAAAGTCTGTCATCATCTCGAGCCAACATCTTTGTCTCCGGTTCAGGTACTTCTCTAATTTTAAAAGAAACTCAAGGTCAGGTACTTGTCACAAATTTTATCTTGTTGCCACTCTACCTTTTTATCTCGAACCTGAGGTTCCTCCTAGTTTACTCCATGCGTACCCTTCATCCAAACTATATGGTTACCATCTTGTTTATAACTAGCCATCCATTATAGGTAGTTCACGATATCCAACTCAAGGCTATAACATCTGTCGATACTCTCATCCTTCAATCTAATTGCTTTATTCCAGATACTAGCTTAACTAATAGAATTATCAACAGTAAAAACGTGAGCCTAATAGACACTGACAACCGTAATAAGTCTAGTACATCTAATCTAATTTGGAAGCTACCTGTAGTACTCAAGTTATCTCATCATCCAAATATTGGATCTAGCAATCTACGTCTAGAAATCTACCTATCTGTTTTAGCTTAGTCATAAACATTATTATCTAAAGGGTGGAAGAATTTCTAGGTCTGATACTGTAAAGTCACAAGGTAACTAGGGGTTAACCACTATGGTTTGCTACCTAAAGTGCTATTTCATACCTATAGTATCTGATGATCTTCTTCTAGATGTGAGTCTAACATTTTTCTTGTCAAGTTCATAATGTCGTTCCTTGTATCACTACCATAAGACTACAACTAATTTCTAGCATCTAGCTATGTCTCCCGTAATTTATTCAAGAGCCTTAGAATCAAACAATCTTTCTAGCTTCTAATACTAGCTTCTAATACTTACAAATCACGGCTACCTTAAGTAAGGGTAGGGTCTAGTTTTAAGTCTCTACTTCTATGTCTAATTCTTATACCAATAGTCTATACTAACTCTAGTAATAAGAAAGAACAACCTTCTCTACCTTGGTTAACCATCTACTCAAATATTATATCAAATGTACCTTCTTCGTCTTGACGAGGATCAGGTCCTGGAGGAAATCACCGAGCGCCAGCATCCATCTTTCCGAAATAAGGAAGATGAGAAACAATAATAACGATGTTGAGAGTAAATGAAAGAATACAGTAATGAAGTCCAATGGCGACAATCGAATACAAGAGGGGTTTTAAAGTCAGTTATGGATTGAGATCTTATTCAACATAAATTCTAAGTTGCAGACTCGTTCAGCACAGTAACGTAACCGAAACGACATGCTCTGACCTGCATGGGCCACCACTAAAACCATGTCATGCCCCAGTCCCAAAACACGTGGCAATGGCCAGCTGGTACGACTCTGTAGGGATTTCCAATTTAATGGACCCGACGAAGCACACTTACGCTGTCCATGGTCAAGTGATCCAATTAATAATCTTTTTCTAACTTGCAACAACTAAAACTAAATCTCAATCCATGGTAAATAATTTCAAGAAAGAACGATACACATGTAAACCCCCTAATTTTTAATAAATTTTAATTTGGAATTTTCCATAATTTTTTGTAATTTTCTGATCTTTTTCTGTCGTTAAAACCTAGGTATTTTAAAAATTAAATGATTTTTAAATGATGTTTATTAATATTAAAATATTATAAAAATAATATTTTATGGTGTAAAATAAAAAACTAGACATAGGATAATTTTTCGGGAATTTATTAGACCCCGGAAGCATTTTTAAAGCCCTAAAAACTATTTTATAATTAAACAAAAATAAACCCGGTTTATTTGAAATAAACCAAACCAAACTGTTGAACCGGACCGGGTTCATTTGAACCAACCCGAACCCTATCGGGTCAGATCCGGGTCTAACCCGCGACCCGAAACCCATCCCGACCCGTATTAAATTTTTATTGGATCGGGCCGAATCCGCCTGACCCGACCCGACCCGTTGACCTGATAACCCGCCAACCCTTTCTTCTTCCCTCCCCCGATTCCTCTCCCTCCGGCGGCCATTTCTGTCGCCGTGGCCGCCGGCGACGTTGCCCCTTCGGCTCCCTCGAACGCCCAGCCTCTTCCCCTTCGTCTCCCTCGAACCCCTGGCGGCTGTCCCCCTTCCTCTTTCGCAAAACAGCCGGCCATCCGCCTCCTTTCCTCCTCTATATAAACCCGACGTCGGAACCCTAGCCCATCCTCCGCCTCAACGCCACCATCATCCCAGCACTGACCCGCCAGAACCCCTAGCGGCTGCCCTCCGTCGCAAGCTTCCCCCAGCACCATCCTTCGGCCATAACCTCGAACTCCTCTGCCCTAGCCGACGCCGATCTCGCCACCAGAGCCCGGCCACTTCGCCTGAGCCGCCCGCAGCCCCGGCCCGACCTCGTCGTCCTCCACCCAGCCCCGCACAGCCTAGCCGACTCCAGCAAGCCCTAACCCTAGCTCGGCCCAGACACGGCAGCCAGGACGCAGGATACAGCAGTGTCAAGTTGACACAAGGACACGAGAAATCTCAGTTTTTCGGAGCCCTGTTCAGGTACCCATTTTTCTCTCCTCGCTACCATATTTTCTGTTCCGTCTGTTGCAACGCGTAGACTGCATGACCCCCTCGATGCCCGTGCAACCCGCTCGGTGCATCGCGTCCTGTGGCGATCGCGAACCGCGATCCAAAAACAGGAAAACCAACACCCTATTTTATCCCGGATCTGAGTACGCCCCGCCAAACGGGACGACTTGGTCACGTGCGGTCTTTACCGATACATGTGCATCGTCGATACGGACGTGCGAGATTTTGCAGAAGTTGATTTGGATGTGCGTGCACACCGGAATCAACGCGTATCCGCCGACAATGTCCCGTATCTGTCCTTTCTGAATCTTATTGTAACTTAGTGTGCACACGTCGGATCGAGACGAAACTTGCTCCATCGGACTCGTAGCAATACGCTGGTCCTGTGACCCAAGTTTGGTTCAATTCTGAGAATGTTGACAAAATCGCGTATCTTGGGCCCCACAGGCTCCACTTGACGGACGATTTTGTGAACGGCTCATCCGAATCCATTTCTGGAAGTTCCATTGGGTTCGTATCATCGTTCCTGACCTGTTGACACTGAGTTTGACAGATTTGGAGACCTTTGGTTCTGACACGTTTTTCGGTGCAAAGCGGCCCACATGTGGACCCCGCTTGACCTGAAACTGTCATTTTTGCCCCTGTGTCCAAATTAGACTCAAGGACAGGCGTTTCTAGCTAATTGATATTTTTTGAATATGATGGTGATATTTATTTCAGCAACCGGAGGAGTCCCTGCAATTCCTGCTGAAGTCAGAGCTACAGTTGGAGCCAGAACCCCAAGCAAGTGTACCTTGCCAAATCCTGCAGTTTTTGCTACTTATTTCCTTGACATATATACTTGTTGTACATGCTTAAACCTAGGACCGTGTGACTTACTTAGCGTCTGATTAATAGTCGGGTGCCAACCCCATATGCGGTGTTGTGTACGTCATCTAGAGATGGACATTCGTGACCCTTATACTCTGGTACTTGTCCTATCAAGTACATTATAACCCAGGACACTTGACACTATACATGTGATAAAATCTTCCTGAGATATTCATGGTGATTTTGTATAGGTTGCAGGGTTGACATAGACATTAAATTTATAGAGATTATATAACTGGTTGCATTAGATATGATCTTACGTGACATGGATATAAGGCATTGTGGACATGAGACATATTATTACATTGGGTGGGGAGAGACACACAGGCTACAGGCTGATTATATATATATAGGCCACAACATAGTAAATTATATAGCATAGTATAACTGCTACCGGCTCCCCGACACAGAGCTTGTAATGGTATCAGCCTAAGTTCTAGTGATGCTCTCAACTTGCATTTCACATAGATGGTTATATAGTATACCCTATTGTTTTATTTATTGCTGTACTGTATTTATTTTGGCTTGTATTATCTGTACCTTGCTATGTCTCCTGAGGACCTGGATCCGGATTATGTCCCCAGGAATAGCAGACGAGGTCTATCAAGAGGTATACGGAACATGAGCACTTCTCGGAACAGTACCAGACCCTGAGGACGAGGTGATCGCTGAGGACTTCTCCTGAACATCTGCTTCTCTATGCTCAGTTTTTATTGGCAAATAAACTCTTTTATTCTTGTTTAAATGAACATTGTAACAGAATTAATATCGGGTTGTTCCCCGATTTTATTTACTTGTGACTGGTTAATGTTTATTTCTTTTTATTGATATTGCTGTGTTTATTCTATGGATAAGATTAGTATACCCTGATCATTGTAATACAGCTTAAGTATGCTCCGATGGATCCATTAAATTGGGTTTGTCCATCGGTGCGTGCTGCTGGCCATTGCCACGTGTCCAGTTCTTCGATATTTTGGAACTGGGGCGTGACATGGTTTTTGTGGTGGCCCATGCAGGTCAACGACTAAATTGTTCGGTTTCAACTTAGGGACCGAACAGGCCTGCAATAAAAATAGGATAAGTCTTTAGGATCTCATCCACTTGTTTGAATCGTTCTTGATATCTATATCGTATTCGAATTAATTTTTGACTTGCATCTTGCCTTGATTCCTGTGCGCCTCTTATAGATTATTTTTGATGCAGAGTAATGGATCCAAGAAGCGGAGACGAGAATCCCTTGGGTACACCACATGATGCTGTGGTTACATATGATGAAGGAGTGATACCCGAAGATCGAGGACAATCTTCTCAAAGCAATCAAGCAGCCCAGCAAAATTTAAGGTTCCGGCGTGATGACATCCCGCCGCCTCCGCAGTTCGTTCCACCGATGCCTGTATTCCCACAAGGGCAACCTATGGACGGGCAACAGATATTCTAAATGATCTATGCAATGATGCAAGCCAAACAGCAAATCTATCAAGAGACTCAGCGTCACGAGGCAGAGTATTTTGTCACGCCCCGATCTCCCGCAGGCAATCGGCCGTTCCCGCTAGGCGGGAATCACCCTCGCCAGCGCTCCCACGGAACGATTGCTTAACCCATCCGGGCGTGATGCCGCACGAGCGTGAGCCACGCCCGTGCAAGGCCATGGTTCATTGGCTGGCGGCAAGAGTTCTAAGCCACAGAGTCGCACAGATTGTCCGAGTGCAGCGGAGTCATGAACGCATAGGCGATCGGTAACAGGTTCACTGAGTCAACAAATATAGCGGAAGCATCGAAACAAGTAAAGTAATCTCTTTATTGATATGAAACATGTATTACAGGCGGCGTATAGCCGAGATTACAAGTCGCTCAAGCCTCTCTCTCTGAAACAGTAAAAGCGTGCCAAGTGGCTACAACTGTGGAATGAATGTACAGGCGATGGTCAGACGATGTTCATAACTTATGTCTTGTATATGTGCTTCAGTCCCGGACGCACCGTTGCAAGGCTTCAGAGGGAACTCCTGGCCTTAGCACGCACGTTGGAGGCGTCCGCACCGTACGAGGTTCTCCCGCACCCTGCATATCAAACTGGTGGATTATCAGTACATTGAATGCACTGGTGGGGAAGCTACTCGCCCGCTCGACAAATCCAAACACGTAATACAGGTTCCGTGCACAACTATTAAGTTGTCTTTCTAGTTGCCTTAGGATCAGTTTTATGTAGATATTGAATAGCCTAATGTGTCGGGTAGTGCACCGTGCGATGTTAGAGGAAACACGGCGAGACTTACCAACTTACCATCTCCTTCCCTGTCTAAGGCAAACAGTATAAATTCGAGCAGAGGCATGTATAAACATTCAGGAGGCAAGCATATACAAACAGGAGGGTCATTTTAACATGATCGTTCAGGTGTTTAGTTATTCTTGATGTGATGCAGTGACTCGCACGCGGATAGCCGCTAAGCGAGGATGACTTATCTATATGAACAGGAGTCGCTGGCATAGCCATAAAGGACCAGTTATAGTCTTGAACAAGGAAGGAAAGCAACAAAGATGCAGTGGTGGTTGCAGACCATCATGTCCAGATGCAGTAGACTATCGTGCAGTTCATTATAGTCTTGAACGAGGATGGTAAGCAACAAAGATGCAGTGGTGGTTGCAGACCATCCTGTCCAGATGCAGTAGACTATCGTGCAGTTCCATCCGGATCGGAACGGTCCCAGTGCCCTGGTGACCGCCCGTGGAACTATACCTCATTTTCGAGTTATCCGCGACATGCAGGTCAGGGTCTCGGTCTGGTACAGGAACAAGTTCGATGCAGTATATGTATATATTGAACAAGTCCGGTATGGAACAAGTTCGATGCAGTATATATACAGAACTTGTTGAGGCAGGATTCAGTAATTCAGTAGGGCTTGCCAGGCCAGTTGATTCAGTAGTTTGCTCCGCGAGCTGTGATTCAGTGATTTATTCAGTCAGGGTGCAAATTCCCTGGTTCGGGAATTGCCTTGGTGACCTAACGGTCCCGGATACTTGCAGGTTCGTTCAGGCACGGAACGACTACATAGTAGTCTTCCGGGGTTTGCATGAAAACACGGTAACATTTAAGCAGACAAGCATGCGTTTCTATGGAACATAAACAGGCACGTTTGCTCGGACCCAAAGGTAGTCCGAGAGATAAAACCGTTAAGGGACTTAGCATGCTCGGGTCTGAATATAAGCAGTATTTCATTTCCATGTTCTAGCAAGCAATATGAGTTGGGATTATTCCCTTAGCTAGGTGCGTTGGATTTATTAGCATGCAGGGGTGAATCACCTAGCGACTAGCATAAACATTCCAGATTTTATGTGTGCTGGCTAAGCAAAGACAAGTTCACCGTAGCCACCCACCTTAACGATGATTCGCCTCGGTAGAGTAATACGTCTGAGCGAGCCTCTGAAAGTCCAAGCCGTATTCTTGTAGGGACAAGTCTGGATATCCTTTGCTTCTTGATCGAGGCAAAGCGGGTCAGGACAGCTGCACTATTGCCGATTGAGTCGGCAGTCCGCTTGAGCGGAACGGGGTGTTACATCCTACCCAACTTAGAAAAAGTCTTGTCCTCGAGACTTACTAAGGACAAGCAGTAATCTAGGGTTGAGGCAATCCTAGACAAGTCGTTGTACTTGTTTATTTGGATATTCACTTGCACAAGCTTCAAAATCAGCATATCGCTTAGACTGGATCGTGCGCACTTTCGAAGGTACTCTCTAGCGTGAACACGTCAACCAGCTCAGTGATAGCGAAGTCTTAGCACTCGAGTTTCACCTTTTCTTAAGTCTTGGATGGTGCACTAGTTCAAGGCGTCCCTCGAATAGATGCATTCAACCAAACTTAGGGTTAGTGAAAATCGGACAAGCTACTAGCGATACTCTCAAGGGTTCGCACAGGTTGGCACAAAGGCCACTCGCAGCATACAACCAGACAAGCAAGCATATCATTCAAAACGTATTTTGAAAGTATTTAGACTTATTGTTGGAACATCCCATCGAGGCATTGAGAGAGAGAGCGCGCACATAACCCATGAACGAGCTTTCGAAACAGAGATATCGAATCGAAGTCCAAAGGCGTAGAAGCCAGGCTCTGATACCAACCTGTCACGCCCCAATCTCCCGCAGGCAATCGGCCGTTCCCGCTAGGCGGGAATCACCCTCGCCAGCGCTCCCGCAGAACGATCGCTTAACCCATCCGGACGTGATGCCGCACGAGCGTGAGCCACGCCCGTGCAAGGCCATGGTTCATTGGCTGGCGGCAAGAGTTCTAAGCCACAGAGTCGCACAGATTGTCCGAGTGCAGCGGAGTCATGAACGCATAGGCGATCGGTAACAGGTTCACTGAGTCGACAAATATAGCGGAAGCATCGAAACAAGTAAAGTAATCTCTTTATTGATATGAAACATGTATTACAGGCGGCGTATAGCCGAGATTACAAGTCGCTCAAGCCTCTCTCTCTGAAACAGTAAAAGCGTGCCAAGTGGCTACAACTGTGGAATGAATGTACAGGCGATGGTCAGGCGATGTTCACAACTTATGTCTTGTATATGTGCTTCAGTCCCGGATGCACCGTTGCAAGGCTTCAGAGGGAACTCCTGGCCTTAGCACGCACGTTGGAGGCGTCTGCACCGTACGAGGTTCTCCCGCACCCTGCATATTAAACTGGTGGATTATCAATACATTGAATGCACTGGTGGAGAAGCTACTTGCCCGCTCGACAAATCCAAACATGTAATACAGGTTCCGTGCACAACTATTAAGTTGTCTTTCTAGTTGCCTTAGGATCAGTTTCATGCAGATATTGAATAGCCTAACGTGTCGGGCAGTGCGCCGTGCGATGTTAGAGGAAACACGGCGAGACTTACCAACTTACCATCTCCTTCCCTGTCTAAGGCAAACAGTATAAATTCGAGGAGAGGCATGTATAAACATTCAGGAGGCAAGCATATGCAAACAGGAGGGTCGTTTTAACATGATCGTTTAGGTGTTTAGTTATTCTTGATGCGATGCAGTGACTCGCACGCGGATAGCCGCTAAGCGAGGATGACTTATCTATATGAACAGGAGTCGCTGGCATAGCCATAAAGGACCAGTTATAGTCTTGAACAAGGAAGGAAAGCAACAAAGATGCAGTGGTGGTTGCAGACCATCCTGTCCAGATGCAGTAGACTATCGTGCAGTTCGTTATAGTCTTGAACGAGGATGGTAAGCAACAAAGATGCAGTGGTAGTTGCAGACCATCCTGTCCAGATGCAGTAGACTATCGTGTAGTTCCATCCGGATCGGAACGGTCCCAGTGCCCTGGTGACCGCCAGTGGAACTATACCTCGTTTTCGAGTTGTCCGCGACATGCAGGTCAGGGTCTCGGTCTGGTACAGGAACAAGTTCGATGCAGTATATGTATATATTGAACAAGTCCGGTATGGAACAAGTTCGATGCAGTATATATACAGAACTTGTTGAGGCAGGATTCAGTGATTTAGTAGGGCTTGCCAGGCCAGTTGATTCAGTAGTTTGCTCCGCGAGCTGTGATTCAGTGATTTATTCAGTCAGGGTGCAAATTCCCTGGTTCGGGAATTGCCTTGGTGACCTAACGGTCCCGGATACTTGCAGGTTCGTTCAGGCACGGAACGACTACATAGTAGTCTTCCGGGGTTTGCATGAAAATACGGTAACATTTAAGCAGACAAGCATGCGTTTCTAAGGAACATAAACAGGCACGTTTGCTCGGACCCGAAGGTAGTCCGAGAGATAAAACCGTTAAGGGACTTAGCATGCTCGGGTCTGAATATAAGCAGTATTTCATTTCCATGTTCTAGCAAGCAATATGAGTTGGGATTATTCCCTTAGCTAGGTGCGTTGGATTTATTAGCATGCAGGGGTGAATCACCTAGCGACTAGCATAAACATTCCAGATTTTATGTGTACTGGCTAAGCAAAGACAAGTTCACCGTAGCCACCCACCTTAGCGATGATTCGCCTCGGTAGAGTAATATGTCTGAGCGAGCCTCTGAAAGTCCAAGCCGGATTCTTGTAGGGACAAGTCTGGAAATTCTTTGCTTCTTGATTAAGGCAAAGCGGGTCGGGACAGCTGCACTATTGCCGATTGAGTCGGCAGTCCGCTTGAGCGGAACGGGGTGTTACATATTTGAGGACCAGCCTAGTAACCGCATTGGAGCAGGCGAACCCACAAGCCAGGCGACCAGCGACGGGTTCTATCACTGATTTTCTTCAGCTCAAGCCCCGTACCTTTTTTGGCAAAGAGGGACCAACAAAAGTTCATGAGTGGCTCACCAACATACAACATCAGTTGGAAGCAGCTGAGCTTCCAAGAGAACGTTGGATGACCGCCATTAGAATGCAGTTGACGGACAATGCTTATCACTGGTGGCTATCTGAAGAGACCAGGCTTGGACCAGACCGAGTCACTTAGGAAGAGTTTTCTAGACTCTTTCAGGAGATGTACATTCCGGCTATCGCTCGATCAGAACTTTGGGACAAGTTCAATCGCCTCACTCAGAGCAGTATGACAGTGGAAGAGTACAATACAGAATTCATTCGTCTAAGTCGCTTCGCCCCTACTTTGATCCCGACGAAAGAAGAGAAGGCCGAGAAGTTCTTCGACGGACTAAACTTCGAGCTACAGAAATTAATTGGATCCGTTGCATATATATCTTACTCGGACGTTCTTGCTGCAGCACGACGCATGGAGCGCGTCACCAGGAGAGAGACCAGTCTAAAACGGTCTTCCACATCAGCCAGAGCACCACAAGAAGAAGCCGCAAAGAGACCTCACATGCACCAGCCATCCAGAGCCTCTCCGCAGATACTACCTACATGTCAATACTGTGGCAAGGTAGGCCATATTGAGAGAGACTGCAGACGCAAGTTAGGATTATGCTTGATTTGCGGAACCAACCAACACTTAGCCAAGGATTGTCCTCAGCATCGAGATGGAGCACTAACATTAAACAGACAAGCCCTACCAGTACCGGGAGGATATCAGCCGAGGCCACCCTTGGCACCACAAGCAGCACTCTTTCAGCAGCAGAGAAATCCACCACAAGGACGCGGACAAGCTTATGCGATGACCTTGGAGGACGCACAGATTCATGGAGTAGCTAATGCACGTAAGTTTTTATATTTTTCTGTTTCTAGTATTGCTTTAGTTCGTGCCTGCTGGTTCGTGACCTTAGACTTAACCTACAGTTTTAAACTTGCTAATAATAGATAACCTAGTGTTAACCTAGTAATTTTTGAACTTGCTAAATAACTTAGAATGTTTTATAATTGTTAGTCTAATATGTTTTTATAAAGGATAAACCTGGTTTTCTAAAACTGTAATTTTTTAGATTTCCTTCATACAGGAAATTGCATAACTTCCATCGCTTAGGGAAATAATTTTCCCTATGTGTTATTCTTACACCCTCAACGTTGATTCTTCTTGATAGTAATGTGCTTCAAAAAATGTTTCCAACCGTGTTATCTCTGTTGACCGGTTATTCTTTGATTGCGAGGACGCAATCCTCTTAAGGGGGGTATATTGTAAACCCCCTGATTTTTAAGAAATTTTAATTTAGAATTTTCCACAATTTTCTATAATTTCCTGATCTTTTTCTGTCGTTAAAACTAGGTATTTTAAAAATTAAATAATTTTTAAATAATGTTTATTAATATTAAAATATTATGAAAATAATATTTTATGGTGTAAAATGAAAAACTAGACATAGGGTAATTTTTTGGAAATTTATTGGACCCCGGAAGCATTTTTAAAGCCCTAAAAACTATTTTATAATTAAACCAAAATAAACCCGATTTATTTGAAATAAAGCAAACCAAACTGCTGAACCGGACCAGGTTCATTTTAACCAACCCGAACCCTATCGGGTCGGATCCGGGTCTAACCCGCGATCCGAAACCCAACCCGACCGGTATTAAATTTTTATTGGATCGGGCCGGATCCGCCTGACCCGACCCGACCCCTCGACCCGATAACCCGCCAACCCTTTCTTCTTCCCTTCCCCGATTCCTCTCCCTCCGGCGGCCATTTCCGTCGCCATGGCCGCCGGTGACGTTGCCCCTTCGGCTCCCTCGAACGCCCAGCCTCTTCCCCTTCGTCTCCCTCGAATCCCTGGCGGCTGTCCCCCTTCCTCTTCCGCAAAACAGCCGGCCATCCGCCTCCTTTCCTCCTCTATATAAACCCAACACCGGAACCCTAGCCCGTCCTCTGCCTCGATGCCACCATCATCCCAGCACCGACCTGCCAGAACCCCTAGCGGCTGCCCTCCGCCGCAAGCTTCCCCCAGCACCCACCTCCGGCCATAACCCCGAACTCCTCCGCCCTAGCCGACGCCGATCTCGCCGCCAGAGCCCGACCGCTTCGCCTGAGCCGCCCGCAGCCCCGGCCCGACCTCGCCGTCCTCCGCCCAGCCCTGCACAGCCTAGCCGACTCCGGCAAGCCCTAACCCTAGCTCGGCCCGGACACGACAGCCAGGACACAGGACACAGCAGTGTCAAGTTGACACAAGGACACGAGAAATCTCGATTTTTTGGAGCCCTGTTCAGGTACCCATTTTTCTCTCCTTGTTACCCCATTTTTTGTTCCGTCTGTTGCAACGCGTAGACTGCATGACCCCCTCAATGTCCGTGTAACCCGCTCGGTGCATCGCGTCCTATGGCGATCGTGAACCGCGATCCAAAAATAGGAAAACCAATGCCCTATTTCACCACGGAACTGAGTACGCCCCGCCAAACGGGATGCCTTGGTCGCGTGCGGACTTTACCGATACGTGCGCGTCGTCGATACAGACGTGCGAGATTTTGCAGAAGTTGATTTGGATGTGCGTGCACACCGGAATCAACGCGTATCCGCCGACAATGTCCCATATCCGTCCTTTCTGAATCTCGCTGTAACTTGGTGTACATACGTCGCATCGAGACAAAACTTGTGCCATCAGACTCATAGCAATACGCTGGTCCTGTGACCCAAGTTTGGTTCGATTCTGAGAACGTTGACAAAATTGCGTATCTTGGGCCCTACTGGCTCCACTTGACGGGCGATTTTGTGAACGGCTCATCGAAATCTATTTCTGGAAGTTCTATTAGGTTCGTATCATTGTTCCTGGCCTTTTGACACTGAGTTTGACAGATTTGGAGACCTTTGGTTCTGACATATTTTTTGGTGCAAAGCGGCCCACATGTGGACCCCGCTTGACCTGAAACTGTCATTTTTGCCCCTGTGTCCAAATTAGACTCAAGGACAGGCGTTTCTAGCTAATTGATATTTTTTGAATATGATGGTGATATTTATTTTAGCAACCGGAGGAGTCCCTGCAATTCTTGCTGAAGTCAGAGCTACAGTTGGAGCCAGAACCCCAAGCAAGTGTACCTTGCCAAATCCTGCAGTTTTTACTATTTATTTCCTTGACATATATACTTGTTGTACATGCTTAAACCTAGGACCGTGTGACTTACTTAGCGTCCGATTAATAGTCGGGTGCCAACCCCATATGCGGTGTTGTGTACGTCATCTAGAGATGGACATTCGTGACCCTTATACTCTGGTACTTGTCCTATCAAGTACATTATAACCCATGACACTTGACACTATACATGTGACAAAATCTTTCTGAGATATTCATGGTGATTCTGTATAGGTTGCAGGGTTGACATAGATATTATATTTATAGACATTATATGACTGGTTGCATTAGATATGATCTTACGTGACATGGACATGAGGCATTGTGGACATGAGACGTATGAGTACATTGGGTGGGGAGAGACACATATGCTACAGGCTGATTATATATATATAGGCCACAAGATAGTAAATTATATAGCATAGTATAACTGCTACCGGCTCCCCGATACAGAGCTTGTAGTGGTATCAGCCTAAGTTATAGTGATGCTCTCAATTTGCATTTCACATAGATGGTTATATAGTTTACCCTATTGTTTTATTTATTGCTGCACTGCATTTATTTTGGCTTATATTATCTGTACCTTGCTATGTCCCCTGAGGACCTGGATCCGGATTATGTCCCCAGGAGTAGCAGACGAGGTCTATCAAGAGGTATACAGAACATGAGCACTTCTCGGAACAGTACCAGACCCTGAGGACGAGGTGATCGCTGAGGACTTCTTCTGAACATCTGCTTCTCTATGCTCAGTTTTTATTGGCAAATAAACTCTTTTTTTCTTGTTTAAATGAACATTGTAACAGACTTAATATCGGGTTGTTCCCCGATTTTATTTACTTGTGACTGGTTAATATTTTTTTGTTTTTATTGATATTGCTGTATTTATTCTGTAGATGAGATTAGTATACCCTGATCATTGTAATACAGCTTAAGTATGCCCCGATGGATCCATTAAATTGGGTTTGTCCATCGGTGCGTGCTGCTGGCCATTGCCACGTGTCCAGTTCCTCGATATTTTGGAACTGGGGCGTGACAACACATCATCATTCTGCAGCCCAATAATACATCCGTTTGAATAGACCAAAAGAACAATATAGGTCTATAAATACTAGGCTATAAAAGCAGAATCAAAAATGGAAAGTAGTACATGACTGTAATAGCTAAAAATATAAAGATACCTGCAACGATGTCCACACTCCACTAGATCATGCATCCTACAAATTGCATAAATAATCTGGAAGGGAACCAGGTCTTCAGAGGGACGTAAGAAGATACAAAAATATATGCCATAAAGTAAATACTGTGAAAACTCGAGGGTGAACTAACCAGCTAAGTGAAATACAATTTGAGGATAACTTAGTGCCTATGGGAAGTGTAGGCTAGACATATGCTGACGTAATTCACCAATCGCCTTGATTGGATAGTATATGCCACATATGCCCCCATAACAAGGGCACTCTGCAATATAATAATGTCCAGCTCCGAAGAGAATGTCATATGTACATGAAACGTCCATTATTTCGGAGAACGTGGAATCTGCATAGTATAACGTCCATATTGCTCCGTAGAACTTGGAATCTGAATAGTATAACGTCCATATCATTCCGTTGAATGTGGAATCTGAATAGTATAATATCCATATCATTCCATCAAACGTGGAATCTAAATAGTATATCGTCCATATATGTCAATACCCGCACCCGGTATAGGGGTACGAGAGCGTGGGTACGTCCAGCCTACGCCACAGCATCGGCAGTACAACGCTATCTAGGTCACAATAAATACTAACATAACTAAATACCTGTCAATGATATCAATCTCCATAAGGAGGACAATATACATCTCACAATATCTCATAATGTAAACTCAATCACAACAACTATAAGAGTATAAAGGCACGATAAGAGATGAGAAGAATGACATAGTTAAATACCATGTCTCAAAATAAAGATAAACCACAGTCTAGCTGTCCAACTCAAGTCTCCACAAGTCTAAAATTAAACTTAACATAAGGCTAAACACAAATTGAAATAACCTCAATAAGTCTCAGTGCATAATATAAATACTATTTAGATAGCTGCAGGCAATGTCTCATCTAAAGGAATAGTCTCTTCTAAGATCTCTGGTGTGTAGTCTACATCTATACCCAGTCCATAGTATGTGGTACAGAAATCCTCAAGATCCTCTGGAAAAAATATCCAGTCAGGATTGGAACAAAGTACAAGCACTAACAGCAGTTCCACATATATTGACAAAAACTATAACACAGTGTAAAGAAATACAAGACAAATATGGATAACTGGCAATAAGAATACTGGAATAAGGAAATGCTGGAATAAAGAAATACTGGAACATCACCATCAATATACATCTAGCAATGAAATAGAAATACAGGTACACGCTAGAACAATGAACTGGTATATAAGTGTGTACAAGAACAATAACTAAAACATATGGAGATGCTAGATAAATATACTAGAGATACATGTCAAGAATCATCTAACTAAGTGTGTGAAACATCAGCATATCATGTGATCGACTTGGGACTGATCAGGCTCGTTACATTGGTTAGCTATCATCCTTGTAAGGTCAGGATAACCATCCGGATAGCTATAATGCGAGTAATAGTCAGGCTAACCACATGTAACAACTATGAGGCATGCAATGGTCAGGCTGCACCGATGTGAGGTATGGGTGAGCTATGATGCATATAAAGTTGGGTATGATCACATACTCTACTAATATTTCCCTATTTTCCCCAGCTAGCACGATGGATCCCAATCATGACTCCTCGTGACAGGTCTCAATGATGCCAACTCGTGTAAATAACAGTGTCAGAGTCATGTACGCTATACAACAAGAGTTATAGAGATAATCAACATAATGGAAACTATCATAGAATGTACTCGCATATGGTCCTTAGCTGGCAATACCAATGTTCGGATTCCAAAGTGTCGTCTGAATGATCCAATAGTCCTATAGACATATCATATGACACAATACTATATCAGACATTACTCTAACACACAATCAACATAATGATCCCAAAGACTACACTAGGGGTGGTCACGTCTGTCGTTGCTGTACATAACAGACAGTCAATGGTACGGTCTTGCCAGTACATCAGTGTACATATGTCAGTCTGCTATCATGCTACATGGTCACAGGTCGATGTAACTACGGGCTATCCGTGGTCACATTCAAGACATCTAGTACATATAATACATAGTACATAATATGAACTAACATATCTCATAATACTAATTAATTATACATATAATAGATATACATATATACATACTTAATCGAATTTATACTATGCACATATATATACATATTTTAAACATGTACTAGGGATGCACGTATAATACATATACGTATGTTTTATACTAACTGAGAATTATACGATTCATATGCATATACATTAATATTCATTAGTTACAATTATAATAAATGTATATATACTTAACAAAACTTATACCATGTATATAAATATTAAATATATATACTAGGGGATACTTATAATACATATATATAGGTATGTATACCAATACTAGTACGTACATACATATTATACCGATACATACATATACTAATGCATAACTGTCACTACCACATTCCAAAAATAGGGGTATTTTTGACTTTTCATACATAATTAATATTGCGTGTATTTAAATTAAATAATAATGTGAGACGTGTAATTAAATATATTATTATATACAGTGTTCATTTAATGTTTGAGCTGGTAGACTTGACCTAGAAGCCCACCAGACGAACACCTGACCAAATAATAGGATTAGGTATTTAAATTGTTTTATTTAGAATTTAATTGTTGAAGATAGTAATTAATTATCGTAATTTATTTAATTATTGCGCATTGTCGTTGCTTCAATATTTGGAGCGATACCCTAGCTTTTGCCTTCTAACAGATTTCATAACCTTGCCCTAGACGTACCCATGCTCTCGTACCCCTATACCGGGTGTAGGTCGTGACAATAACATACGCACATGCGTATGTGTACGCATGTGAGATTGGGTTCATGTCAAACCTGTGCGCGTGTGGACGGGGTGGAGATGACGAGGCGGGGTGCAGCGGCTCCGGTGAGGTTCGAAGTCGGGAATGGCTCCACGCGAGGAGGATGGCCGGGAATGATGGCCAAGTGGTCGGAGGCTGCTGTCGTCCGACAATGAAGTGGCCGGGAAGGGGTCGTCGTGGAGGGAAGTTGGCTGGGTTGATGGGTCGGGGACCGCTGCTCAGGCAAGCTTCGGTCGAGTCGGGATCTAGGCGGGGCTCAGGGACAGCGGGGATGCTTGGTTTAGGGTACAGCGGGGTTGACAAGGTGCTCTCCGGCTTCAGACGGGTGGATCCGGTCGAGACTCCGGCGTTCAGTCGTGGGGAGTCGACAGTGGGGTGGTTCCGGCGATGGTTGAGGGAGTCGAGTGCAGCGGGAACGGTGGGGAGTGCAGCCGCAGCGGGGAGAGAACGACTCCGGCGGCTCGACTGGGATCAGGCGGTTCATCGGGGTATTCAGGCGAGAACAGGTGGTGTGGAGATCTCCGGTGAGTTTAGCGATGGGGATGAGAGATGAAGAAGAAGGGTGAATAGGGAAAGGGGAACAATCGGCTGTGTATAGTTTTAGGTTGAGAAAAAGAGAAAAGGAAAAAGAAAGGATATTTATACACATGTGGTATTTTGGGTTAACCTAGAATTATTTGACTTTGGTCAACACTAGGAAAAAGGCCTTGGCTTGTTATGGAGATATTTTAATGGGCTAAGATTCTAATGGGTTCAATAAAATTGTTAAAATTGCATTGGTTTAAGGGTTTGGAGGCCATGGTTTCAAGGGGTTGATGTTAAATTACACACTCCTGAAAATTATGGAAAAATATACATGAAAGAGAACAATGGGTTTATTTGTGTATCGTGTCCAAGGGGCGGAAACCTTAATGCACTTTTGCACAAAAGTGCCCAACAATTAGAAAATTGCACAAAGTTGGATTTATTTAATTAATTAAATAAATGCAAGTGGTGTTCAAAAATTAATTAGAAGTAAAAGGGACTGAATTTAAGTGGGACACAAGCATCATGAATAAAGTAGACTCAGTGTAGAATATTACCCTAATTTGGGTTGCTCAAAATAGGTCGAGGTTGTGTCTCCAATTTCGATTGGAACACACAAAGGTACAAAGTTAGATTTATATAGAATTAAATACAATCGGTTGTGATAAATGTTATGCGTCTAAAATGGAGCATAACAAGACATAATTATGAGTCATACAAGGATTAAAATAACAGTCTGGCATGTCTAGGACAAGGGTGTGAAATTTGTTGGAAGACAATGGCTAGTGTAGTGTTCTGATTATTGAAGCAACGGTAAAGTGCAACAATCAAATAAAATCACAATTATTTAAATATAATTAATTATCATGCAATCATTTACTCATTAATTATGAAAAGACAAAAATACCCTTAATCTGAAAAGTAGGGGTGACAAGTCTACCCTCCTTAAAAGAATTTCGTCCTCAAAATTTAAAATAAGCTAGCACAAGAACAACAATCAAACAAGGAATTATACCTCAAGTCTCGAAGAGATACGGATACTGCTCGCGCATTTCGTCCTCTCTCTCCCAAGTTGACTCTCCTAGAGAGTGATGTCTCCATACAACACGAACCAAAGGAATAGTCTGGTTTCGTAATGTCTTCTCTCTACGATCCAAGATCTCAACGGGTTGTTTAGGATAGCTGAGTATCGGTCCAACTTCGATCTCTGAGTGATCTAGTACGTGACTAGGATCTGCCACGTACCTTCTCAGCTGTGACACATGGAACATGTCATGTACTCCTTCTAGAGCAGGCGGCAAGTCAAGTCTATAGGCCATTGCACCGACCCTTGCAAGAATACTGAAGGGCCTGATGTAACATGGACTAAACTTTCCGTCTCTACCAAAATGAATCGTGCCCCGTATCGGAGAAATCCGTAGGATCACCAAATCGCCAACCTAGAACAAACAATCTTAACATGCAATCTAAACAAAACAATCATAAACCAAAAATAAATCAACCCAATACCTGAAACTCTAGGGGTCTACGGTGGCTATCGGCCCAATGCCGCTGTCTGTCCTGCGCCACTCGTAGTCTGTCTCTGATAAGTTTTACCTTCTCTGCTGCATCCACGATCATTTCTAGTCCTAACAAAGCTCTCTCTTCAACATCATCCAAAGATAATGGTGTACGACACCTTCGTCCATATAAAGCTTCGATTGGTGACATCTCAATGCTGGCCTGGTAGCTGTTATTGTAAGCAAACTCTAATAGGTGTAGATGATCCTCCCAAGAACCTCCGAGATCTAAAACGCAAGTGCGTAGCATATCTTCGAGAGTCTGAATGGTCCTTTCAGACTGTCCGTCTGTCTGGGGGTGATACGCGGTACTGAACTTGAGCTGAGTGCCCAAGCTAGCCTGTAGACTCCTCCAGAAATAGGAAGTGAAATGACTATCCCGATCTGAGACAATACTCACAGGAACTCCATATAATCTGACAATCTGCTGTACGTACATCTCTGCTAACTTCTCTGTTGAAGTACCCACTTTGAATGGTAAGAAATGGGCTGATTTGGTCAACCTATCTACGATGACCCAAATCGCATCCTTTCCTCCAGGAGAACGTGGAAGTCCTGAAACAAAATCCATAGTCACGTGCTCCCACTTCTACTCTGGAATGGGTAAAGGTTAAAGCAATCCTCCTGGCCTTTGTCGATCTGCTTTTACCTTCTGGCATACTAAACATCGGGATACAAAGCGTGCTACTTCGCGCTTCATACCATACCACCATACATGCTCCCTCAAATCTCGATACATCTTATTGGCTCCGAGATGCATCGAGTACTGAGAGCGATGTGCCTCCTGCAAAACTTCTTCGTGCAGCTCTCTACTTGGCACACACATCCTCGTGCCATGCCGCAGAGATCCATTATCCGCAATAGTAAAGTCGTCTATCAATCTTGTCCGAACTTGTGCTCTAATATTCCTTAGAGTCTCATTATCATACTGCGCAGTTCTAATTCTGTCCATCAGCTCTGATCGTATCTGCAATCCCCACATCTGAATCTCAACTCCTGGAACTAGTACTTCAATTCCCAAGCTCTCAAGATCAGCTAATAAATGTCTATTCGAAGTCAAGCACATAGCCATCAGATACCTGCTCAAGGCATCGGCGACTACGTTAGCCTTTACTAGATGGTACTGTAATGAGATATCAAAGTCTTTCATCAATTCTAACCACCTTCTCTGCCTTATGTTCAGCTCCTTCTGTGTAAACACGTACTTCAAGCTTTTGTGGTCTGTGAAGGTCTCCACACGCTCTCGTACAGATAGTGTTTCCACAGCTTTAGGGTAAAGATAACTGCTGCAAACTCCAAATCGTGAGTGGGGTAGTTCTTTTCATGAGGGCATAATTGTCTTGAAGCATAGGCAATTACTTTTCTGTGTTATTGAAGAATGCATCCTAGACCTTTTTCTGAAGCATCACTGTAGATAGTGAATCCACCTGTCCCTGACGGCAACGTCAAAACTAGCGCTGTCGTCAATCTCCTCTTCAGCTCATCGAATGCGGCTTGGCATTCTTCTGTCCAGAAAAATTCCATATCTTTCTTGGTTAGCCTAGTTATTGGCTCTGCAATCTTGGAGAAGTCTTGTACAAATCTTCTGTAGTAGCCTGCTAGTCCAAGAAAACTCCTAATCTCGGCTACCGAACTGGGGGTAGCCTATGACTCCACTGCTTCGATCTTCTTTGGGTTAACTAAAATTTCGTTACCCGTCACCATATGTCCAAGAAATTCAACCTTGTCAAGGAAGAACTCATACTTCGAAAGCTTCCCATACAACTTCTCTCTCCTGAGAGTCTCTAAGACCATCCTCAGGTGCTCTTCATGCTCTTTTGGGGTCTTCGAATATATTATAATGTCGTCAATAAACACCACTATGAACTTGTCAAGGTACTGGTGGAATATCTTGTTCATCAAGTTCATAAATACCGCTAGTGCATTGGTTAAACCAAACGATATTACTGTGAATTCAAACTGGCCATATCTGGTTCAAAAAACTGTCTTCGGTATATCTTTCTTCTTTACCTTTACTTGGTGATAGCCTGACCTCAAGTCTATCTTTGAAAATACCTTCGCTCCGCTCAATTGATCGAAAAGATCATCTATCCTCGGCAACGGATATTTGTTCTTGATAGTGAGGTTGTTCAGAGCTCTATAATCGATACACATGCGTACCGTGCCGTCCTTCTTCGGTACGAATAATATCGGTGCTCCCCATGGTGATGAACTGGATCTAATCAAACCTTTGTCTTACAGCTCCTCAACTTGCTTCTTCAGTTCCACCAACTCGTTGTTGTTAACTCTATAGACATGTTGCGAAATAGGCTCCGCTTCTGGTATCAAGTCTATAGAGAATTCAACATCTCTGTCTTGCGACAAACCTGGCAAATCCTCTAGAAATACATCCAGGAACTCCGCTATCAGTGGATGTGGTAACTCCTCTTCTTCCATCATGGCTCCACAAAAAGTGCCTCTGCTCCGCTTCTCTGCTCCTCTGGCGATCTCGAACTCTGGTCCTCCTGGTGGTCAAAATACTACTCTACCTCCATGACAATCTATAGTAGCATGGTGTTTACTCAGCCAGTCCATTCCGAGTATAATATCGTATCCCGGTAGTGACATGACGAGTAAACTCACACTCAACTCTCAGCCTTCCAATGACACTCTCCGATCCTTGCAACAATCATGGACTAGGATAATGCCTCCTCCTGTCGTGATCTTGCAAGTCCTATGTAATGGTTCCATTTCTAAACGATGCTTAAGGGCATAAGATATAGATACGAAACTATGGAAAGCGCCAGAATCAAATAATGCAAGTGCTGGAATAGAATCGAGTAAAACTGAACCTAAAATCACGTCTCCAGTTGGCTCAGCCTCCTCAGTAGTCATGGCATAAGCTCGTCCCTGTGGTGCTCCTCTCTGCTGCTGCTGGTGCTGAGCAAACCTCTACTGCTGTGGGGGAAGTAGAGGTCCCCTCTGCTGGCCTCCTGGTACAATAGGTGCTCTGGCTGGTCCTCTCTGAGCTGCTCCTCCTCCCTGGCGAGTCTGAACAGCTGGGCAGTCCCTCAGCTGATGTGCTGCTGATCCACATGACAAGCAAGTGCCCAACCTTTTTCTGTAGATGTCTCTTGTGTGTCCCATCTTTCTGCAATACGCACATAGGGCAATGGGATGATTCTGTCTCTGTGGTTGCTGTTGTTGAATATGTCCTCGAATTGGTTCCTGTTGCTGGTGTTGCTGCTGGTATGGCCTCTGCTGTTGTTGTTGTTATTGTTGAAAGTGTGGGTGCTTGGCCGGTCCTGTGTTACCACTGGCTCCTCCATAAATGTCGCGTCCTCTCTTGGGCCTGAGGTCCAAGTCATCTTCAGCAATTTGGGCATCCATCAGAATACCCTCAAAGGTAGCAGTGCGTCATCCCAAAGTACGAGACTTAGTCTCTCTATTCAATCCCTTTCAGAATTTTCGTGCTCTGTCTCCTGGGTCTCGAATCATCGATTGTGCGAATCGACTCAATCGACAAAACTCTGTTGCATATTCATCGACTGATATGCCTCCTTGGACTAAGTCATGGAACTGACTTTCCAATGCTCCCAAGGCCACGTCAGGAAAGAATTTCTCCTTAAAGAGCTCTTTAAAGTCCTCCCAAGTAAGTCCTTCAACGGCGAGTCTCGGCTCTGTACGATACCACATCAGTGTGATATCAAACATCTGACTGCCAGCGGCCTCTATCTGAAGAATCTCTGGGATCTGTGATAAGAGCAAGTTTCTCTCTATGTCCTCTAACCAATCGTCAGCATAGAGTATTCCTTCTGTGCCCTTGAACTCTCGAGGCATTATCCTCTTAAAGTCTACTATGGTACCTGGCCTCTGTTGTTGCTGGCCAGGATGTTGCGGTTGTCGTGCTACTCTCTCCACAGCCTGGAGAGCCACCTGATGAGCATTCTCTATGCTCTCTCTAATCAGCTCTGTCTACGCCTGGTGTGCTTCTGCTTGCACTCTCTGAGCCTCAGCTTGAACACGCTGAGCTTCTGCTGTTACTCTCTGGGCCTCTAGCATGCCCTGCATCAGTGCGAACATCTGTGCCCCGTCAGTGGGCACTCCTCCGGGAATAGGTGTCGGTGGTAGTGGAAGGTTGTCTGTCATAGCTGGGGCAATCCTCTGAATAGGTGGAGGAGGAATCCCGTTAGCTACAGATACTTCCACATGAATAGGAGATGTAGGAGGAACTCCAGGTGTCTGCCCGGTAGGTGGAGAGGTGGCAGACCTCTCTAAATTTGATGCTCCCACTCTTATAGATCTAGTATTCTGCGGCATCCTGAATACAGATCAAAAGAATCAATGATAGATATGATATTATCAAGGAAGGACAGTAAAATGCTAAAGGAGGCAATCAATTCGAATAGCAATATGAAGTTCAGAATTTCCTAGAGTGATTGAGCATACTCTCATCCTAGATCCTATTTCCTGTATCCTATTTAAGGCTCGTAGCAGTACAACTAAGTTGTCGCACTATCACGATATCGCACAATTTGCAAAGTCTGACCTGCATGGGCCACCACTAAAAATGTGTCACGACCCGCACTCGGTATAGGGGCACGAGAGCGTGGGTACGTCCAGCCTACGCTGCAGCATCGGCGGTAGAACGCTGTCTAGGTCACAATAAATACTAACATAACTAAATACCTGTCAATGATATCAATCTCCATAAGAAGGACAATATACATCTCATAATATATCATAATGTAAACTCAATCACAACAACTATAAGAATATAAAGGCACGATAAGAGATGAGAAGAATGACATAGTTAAACACCATGTCTCAAAATAAAGATAAACCACAGTCTAGCTGTCCAACTCAAGTCTCCACAAGTCTCAAATTAAACTTAACATAAGGCTAAACATAAACTGAAATAACCTTAATAAGTCTCAGTGCATAATATAAATACTATTTAGATAGCTGCAGGCAATATCTCATCTAAAGGAATAGTCTCCTCTAAGATCTCTGGTGTGTAGTCTGCATCTATACCCAGTCCATAGTGCATGGTACAGAAATCCTCAAGATCCTCTGGAAAAAATATCCAGTCAGGATTGGAACAAAGTACAAGTACTAACAACAGTTCCACATATATTGACAAAAACTATAACACAGTGTAAAAAAATACAAGACAAATATGGATAACTGGCAATAAGAATACTGGAATAAGGAAATGCTGTAATAAAGAAATACTGGAACATCACCATCAATATACATCTAGCAATGAAATAGAAATACAGGTACACGCTAGAACAATGAATTGGTATGTAAGTGTGTACAAGAACAATAACTAGAACATATGGAGATGCTAGATAAATATACTAGAGATACATGTCAAGAATCATCTAACTAAGTGTGTGAAACATCAGCATATCATATGATCGACTTAGGACTGATCAGGCTCATTATATTGGTTAGCTATCATCCTTGTAAGGTCAGGATAACTGTAGCGCCCCGTTCTTCCGGTGCGGAGATCGCGGCTAAGAAACACAAGACGGTATCGTTCGATCGGGATAGATTGAATTAAGAACTCGTCCTCGTTATGGATTTGTTTCTTCGAAATTGATTCCCATATTCAGTAGACTGCGCCCCAAGGATCGGCTTAGCGGCAGAGTCAGGAGGGACCTCTCCGCTGCTATCTTTTATTGCCTCGGTTTTCGATGTCGCTTGTTGCTTTTGTGCTTTGAGTTGGTTTTGGGATTTGCTTGTTTTCTTTGAACGGTTTTGATGGTTTTCACTGTTTTCGTTCATTGACTTGCACTTCTATTCCGAGATTGGAAAGAGAGGAAGAAGTATTAATCGAGCTGTTCGTGTGCAGGTGAACGAGCAGTAGGCGGCTTGCGAGCGGAGTCGTGAAGCGCCTCTTTCCTTCTTCTTTCCAAAATCTAAGTGAGTGGCTACCAACCCGATTAGCTAGTTCTGCTTCCAAGCTTCACAGCTAATCAATCTGCACTCTTCTTTGCCCCGATCAAACGATACCAAGTAATAATAAAAGAAACCAAGATAAAAGAAAATACACTTGGTTCTTATGCTTGTCAATCAAATATGTGAACTGTTATCATACTGTATGCTAGTTCGTTCATAAATGTTCTATAAATCGTGCTAAGTATGGAACACCTTGTATGCGCTAAACTGTTCAATGAGGCTATATTAAATGAATCATGCAATACCGACTGTCCCGTACTACTGTTTGCCTCAACTGCATGAACTGTTAACTTAGCAACGTACTGTTCGATCACGGACAACTTGTGCACAAGGTAACTGGTTTCTGCGAACGGTCGCTGGGGCACTGGCACCGATCCGGTCCGGACGGAACCCTACTGTATAGTCAACTATACTAGACGGAATGGCTTGTAGCACCCACCGTACTTTCGCTACAACCTATTCTCGTCTATGACTAGTGTCCTTTATGGCAAACGCCAGTGATCCATTGTATATTTAAACCTGTTGCATACTAACTTGTGTCTTCGTGGCAGGGAAGGCATGGTAAGTATTGTGCAGGTAATTCAGACGGTCAGGTAAAATCCACCTAACGGTGGCACATTTATTTCAGTAAATTCAATATGCTGCTTACTTGTAAATAAACTAAGGCAAGATAGAAACCCACAAAATATGCATGCTTCACTAAACAATGTGTTGATTGGTATAGTCAGGCTAGCTCGCCTTCACCAGCATGTTTCGATATGCTGACCCTCGTTGAAACAGGTTCTCCGCACCAAGGCGAACCGAGCGAGGAGCCGAAGTCATCTACCCGATCCAGTCCAACTGTTGACGCATCTTCACCGCGCCCCCTGAAGCATTTGAAGACGAAGCTGCAACTCTTCATACACAAATGCAGCTCCGTGGCAAAGCTATCCTCCAGCCTGGAGGTCCTTATCATTTTGAGTTTATAAAGGGATATAATGTACAGGACTGCTATCTCATTTTGAGTCATTTCTTTTTTAAGCCGTTCGGCATATTAGCTAACTCGTTCAAGAGTTTGTAATAGATGTTCATTATCAATAAAGAGAACTTTTCTATGTTTCAAATCTGTGTTTCAATTTATCTGCGTACTCTGAATATGTGCTTGCTATGCAAATCATTAAAGCCTTGTGCGGGCGCAACCCCAGGCCCGTACGGCGGTCACGATTCGGGGGACGCCTCAAGTGATTCTACGGAATTGGGTCGTGACATAGTGGTATCAGAGCACAGATTCAAAGTTCCTTAGACTTCGTACTGGAAAAGTTCCTTTAACGATCAAATTCCTGTGCGAACTCTTGAACTCGCTAGGCCAAAATAAGATACGTTCATGCAATAAGTCCATAATACATTATGATCCTAATGTATTTACCTTCTTTTGAAGGAATGGCTCCAGCGCAATCTGCAGCGCAAACCCCAGACGAAACGCAAGGCCAAGAAAGTAGTTCGGATACTTCGGGAAGTTCAAAGAGCCAGCGAGCCGTGCCAAGCATCGATCCCGTCTAACGAATGTTGCAGATGTTGGAGGCAAACCAACAAAGGGACGAGGCTCGCTATGAACGGGCCGAGAAGCGGGCGGAAGAGAGTCAGCTCAAGTTTCAAGACAATATAGAAGCACGATTCTCAGTCCAACAGAAGCAGGTAGATACCCTGCAACAGATCGTTCAGACTTTGGCATCCAACCAGTCCGCGACAACGCCAGCGACTCCGGTGAAATAGCCCGTGCTTGAAGTAGAGACGCCACAAATTCTAAGGGCGAGGGACGTGACTGCCTTCGACTTTGGCCACTTCAAGAAAGTCTGCAACACCCCATTCAACGGGACTGAGGACCCAGTCGTAGCTCTAGATTGGTTGGCCGAACTTGAAGATCACTTCGCTCTGCTAGAGGTCCCCGAAGAGAAGCACGTCGCCTGCGCACAACTACAGCTCCGCCTCAACGCACACGATTGGTGGGACGTGTATCGACGATCTCTCCAATTTGATCACGGAGAGGAGGCGATCTCGTGGACGACTTTTCGTGCCGCGTTCGAAGAGGAGTTTGTACCCCCTCCAGTACAACGTCAAATAGAAAACGAGTTCGTGCAACTGAGGCAAGGCGGTATGACAGTTAAAGAGTACTCCGCCGAATTCAACCGACTCTCCAAATTCGCTAGGGCCTATTTACCTGATGCAGCGAGTCGAGCTAGAAGGTTTGAAGGTGGACTACGCCCTGCTATCCATTCGTACGTAGCCGTTCCTCAGTATCGTACGATGCGTGAAGTCATGAATCACGCCCTATCGCTTGAACCACTCTATCCTCACGTTCCGGCACCTGCCGGCGCTGTGCATACCTACAATCACAAATGCCAAAGCAACGATTGAGGAAACAACGCTGCAAAGCGTCCGAACAACGGTGGCAAGCATGGAGAAAAGTTAGACAAAGTATGCCATTTCTGTAGACGGCCGGGGCACACAATAGATAAGTGCCACCTGAAACTTGGGTTATGTTTAGTTTGCGGTGAAGCAAACCATACCGTTCTTGACTGTCCATTGAGCCGCCTTAACCGTCATCCTGAACGAAATGCTCCCTAATGGTAGGTCCTATTCTTAAGTTTCGGGACGAAACTTCCAATTAGTTGGGTAGGATGTAGCGCCCCGTTCTCCCGGTGCGGAGATCGCGGCTAAGAAACACAAGACGGTATCGTTCGATCGGGATAGATTGAATTAAGAACTCGTCCTCGTTATGGATTTGTTTCTTCGGAATCGATCCCCATATTCAGTGGACTGCGCCCCAAGGATCGGTTAGCGGCAGAGTCAGGAGGGACCTCTCCGCTGCTATCTTTTATTGCCTCGGTTTTCGATGTCGCTTGTTGCTTTCGTGCTTTGAGTTGGTTTTGGGATTTGCTTGTTTTCTTTGAACGGTTTCGATGGTTTTCACTGTTTTCGTTCATTGACTTGCACTTCTATTCCGAGATTGGAAAGAGAGGAAGAAGTATTAATCGAGCTGTTCGTGTGCAGGTGAACGAGCAGTAGGCGGCTTGCGAGCGGAGTCGTGAAGCGCCTCTTTCCTTCTTCTTTCCAAAATCTAAGTGAGTGGCTACCAACCCGATTAGCTAGTCCTGCTTCCAAGCTTCACAGCTAATCAATCTGCACTCTTCTTTGCCCCGATCAAACGATACCAAGTAATAATAAAAGAAACCAAGATAAAAGAAAATAGACTTGGTTCTTATGCTTGTCAATCAAATATGTGAACTGTTATCATACTGTATGCTAGTTCGTTCATGTAGCGCCCCGTTCTCCCGGTGCGGAGATCGCGGCTAAGAAATACAAGACGGTATCGTTCGATCGGGATAGATTGAATTAAGAACTCGTCCTCGTTATGGATTTGTTTCTTCGGAATCGATTCCCATATTCAGTGGACTGCGCCCCAAGGATCGGCTTAGCGGCAGAGTCAGGAGGGACCTCTCCGCTGCTATCTTTTTTTGCCTCGGTTTTCGATGTCGCTTGTTGCTTTCGTGCTTTGAGTTAGTTTTGGGATTTGCTTGTTTTCCTTGAACGGTTTCGATGGTTTTTAGTGTTTTCGTTCATTGACTTGCACTTCTATTCCGAGATTGGAAAGAGAGAAAGAAGTATTAATCGAGCTGTTCGTGTGCAGGTGAACGAGCAGTAGGCGGCTTGCGAGCGGAGTCGTGAAGCACCTCTTTCCTTCTTCTTTCCAAAAATCTAAGTGAGTGGCTACCAACCCGATTTGCTAGTCCTGCTTCCAAGCTTCACAGCTAATCAATCTGCACTCTTCTTTGCCCCGATCAAACGATACCAAGTAATAATAAAAGAAACCAAGATAAAAGAAAATAGACTTGGTTCTTATGCTTGTCAATCAAATATGTGAACTGTTATCATACTGTATGCTAGTTCGTTCATAACTGTTCTATAAATCGTGCTGAGTATGGAACACCATGTATGCGCTAAACTGTTCAATGAGGCTATGTTAAATGAATCATGCAATACCGACTGTCCCGTACTACTGTTTGCCTCAACTGCATGAACTGTTAACTTAGCAACGTACTGTTCGATCATGGACAACTTGTGCACAAGGTAACTGGTTTCTGCGGACGGTCGCTGGGGCACTGGCACCGATCCGATCCGGACGAAACCCTACTGTATAGTCAACTGTACTAGACGGAATGGCTTATAGCACCCACCGTACTTTCGCTGCAACCTATTCTCGTCTATAACTAGTGTCCTTTATGGCAAACGCCAGTGATCCATTGTATATTTAAACCTGTTGCATACTAACTTGTGTCTTCGTGGCAGGGAAGGCATGGTAAGTATTGTGCAGGTAATTCAGACGGTCAGGTAAAATCCAACTAACGGTGGCACATTCATTTCAGTAAATTCAATATGCTGCTTACTTGTAAATGAACTAAGGCAAGATAGAAACCCACAAATATGTATGCTTCACTAAACAACGTGTTAATTGGTATAGTCAGGCTAGCTCACCTTTACCAGCATATTTCGATATGCTGACCCTCGTTGAAACAGGTTCTCCGCACCAAGGCGAACCAAGCGAGGAGCCGAAGTCGCCTTCCCGATCCAGTCCAACTGTTGGCGCACCTTCACCGCGCCCTCGAAGCATTTTGAAGCCAGAAGCTGCAACTCTTCATACACAAATGCAGCTCCGTGGCAAAGCCGTCTTCCAGCCTGGAGGTCTTTATCGTTTTGAGTTTATAAAGGGATATAATGTACAGGACTGCTATCTCATTTTGAGTCATCTCTTTTGTAAGCCGTTCGGCATATTAGCTGACTCGTTCAAGAGTTTGTAATAGATGTTCATTATTAATAAAGAGAACTTTTCTATGTTTCAAATTTGTGTTTTAATTTATCTGCGTACTCTGAATATGTGCTTGCTATGCAAATCATTAAAGCCTTGTGCGGGCGCAACCCCAGGCCCGCACGGCGGTCACGATTCGGGGGACGCCTCATTTGATTCTACGGAATTGGGTCGTGACATAGTGGTATCAGAGCACAGATTCAAAGTTCCTTAGACTTCGTGCTGGAAAAGTTCCTTTAATGATCAAATTCCTGTGCGAACTCTTGAACTCGCTAGGCCAAAATGAGATACGTTCATGCAATAAGTCCATAATACATTATGATCCTAATATAATTTACCTTCTTTTGAAGGAATGGCTCCAGCGCAATCTGCAGCGCAAACTCCGGACGAAAAGCAAGGCCAAGAAAGTAGTTCGGATACTTCGGGAAGTTCAAAGAGCCAGCGAGCCGTGCCAAGCATCGATCCCGTCCAACGAATGTTGCAGATATTGGAGGCAAACCAACAAAGGGACGAGGCTCGCTATGAACGGGCCGAGAAGCGGGCGGAAGAGAGTCAGCTCAAGTTTCAAGACAATATAGAAGCACGATTCTCAGTCCAACAGAAGCAGGTAGATACCCTGCAGCAGATCGTTCAGACTTTGGCATCCAACCAGTCCGCGGCAACGCCAGTGACTCCGGTGGAACAGCCCGTGCTTGAAGTAGAGATGTCGCAAATACCAAGGACGAGGGACGTGACTGCCTTCGACTTTGGCCACTTCAAGAAAGTCTGCAATACCCCATTCAACGGGACTGAGGACCCAGTCGTAGCTCTAGATTGGTTGGCCGAACTTGAAGATCACTTCGCTCTGCCAGAGGTCCCCGAAGATAAGCGCGTTTCCTGCGCGCAACTACAGCTCCGCCTCAACGCACACGATTGGTGGGACGTGCATCGACGATCTCTCCAATTTGATCACGGAGAGGAGGCGATCTTGTGGACGACTTTTCGTGCCGCGTTCGAAGAGGAGTTTGTACCCCCTCTAGTACAACGTCAAATGAAAAACGAGTTCGTGCAGCTGCGGCAAGGCAGCATGACAGTTAAGGAGTACTCCGCCGAATTCAACCGACTCTCCAAATTCGCTAGGGCCTATTTAACTGATGCAGCGAGTCGAGCTAGAAGGTTTGAAGGTGGACTACGCCCTGCCATCCATTCGCACGTAGCCGTTTCTCAGTATCATACGATGCGTGAAGTCATGAATCATGCCCTGTTGCTTGAACCACTCTATCCTCACGTTCCTGCCGGCGCTGTGCATACCTACAATCACAAACGCCAAGGCAACGATAGAGGAAACAACGCTGCAAAGCGTCCGAATAACGGTGGCAAGCATGGAGAAAAGTTAGACAAAGTATGCCATTTCTGTAGACGGCCGGGGCACACAATAGATAAGTGCCGCCTGAAACTTGGGTTATGTTTAGTTTGCGGTGAAGCAAACCATACCGTTCGTGACTGTCCACTGAGCCGCCTTAACCATCGTCCTGAACGAAATGCTCCCTAACGGTAGGTCCTATTCTTAAGTTTCGGGATGAAACTTCTAATTAGTTGGGTAGGATGTAGCGCCCCGTTCTCCCGGTGCGGAGATCGCGGCTAAGAAACACAAGACGGTATCGTTCGATTGGGATAGATTGAATTAAGAACTCGTCCTCGTAATAGATTTGTTATTTCGGAATCGATTCCCATATTCAGTAGACTGCGCCCCAAGGATCGGCTTAGCGGCAGAGTCAGGAGGGACCTCTCCGCTGCTATCTTTTATTGCCTCGGTTTTCGATGTCGCTTGTTGCTTTCGTGCTTTGAGTTAGTTTTGGGATTTGCTTGTTTTCCTTGAACGGTTTCGATGGTTTTTATTGTTTTCGTTTATTGACTTGCACTTCTATTCCGAGATTGGAAAGAGAGGAAGAAGTATTAATCGAGCTGTTCGTGTGCAGGTGAACGAGCAATAGGCGGCTTGCGAGCGGAGTCGTGAAGCGCCTCTTTCCTTCTTCTTTCCAAAAATCTAAGTGAGTGGCTACCAACCCGATTAGCTAGTCCTGCTTCCAAGCTTCACAGCTAATCAATCTGCACTCTTCTTTGCCCCGATCAAACGATACCAAGTAATAATAAAAGAAACCAAGATAAAAGAAAATAGACTTGGTTCTTATGCTTGTCAATCAAATATGTGAACTGTTATCATACTGTATGCTAGTTCGTTCATAACTGTTCTATAAATTGTGCTGAATATGGAACACCTTGTATGCGCTAAACTGTTCAATGAGGCTATGTTAAATGAATTGTGCAATACCGACTGTCCCGTACTACTGTTTGCCTCAACTGCATGAACTGTTAACTTAGCAACGTACTGTTCGATCATGGACAACTTGTGCACAAGGTAACTGGTTTCTGCGGACGGTCGCTGGGGCACTGGCACCGATCCGGTCCGGACGGAACCCTACTGTATAGTCAACTGTACTAGACGGAATGGCTTGTAGCACCCACCGTACTTTCGCTGCAACCTATTCTCGTCTATGACTAGTGTCCTTTATGGCAAACGCCAGTGATCCATTGTATATTTAAACCTGTTGCATACTAACTTGTGTCTTCGTGGCAGGGAATGCATGGTAAGTATTGTACAGGTAATTCAGACGGTCAGGTAAAATCCAACTAACGGTGGCACATTCATTTCAGTAAATTCAATATGCTGCTTACTTGTAAATGAACTAAGGCAAGATAGAAACCCACAAATATGTATGCTTCACTAAACAACGTGTTAATTGGTATAGTCAGGCTAGCTCACCTTCACCAGCATATTTCGATATGCTGACCCTCGTTGAAACAGGTTCTCCGCACCAAGGCGAACCGAGCGAGGAGCCGAAGTCGCCTTCCCGATCCAGTCCAACTGTTGGCGCACCTTCACCGCGCCCTCGAAGCATTTTGAAGCCAGAAGCTGCAACTCTTCATACACAAATGCAGCTCCGTGGCAAAGCCGTCTTCCAGCCTGGAGGTCTTTATCGTTTTGAGTTTATAAAGGGATGTAATGTACAGGACTGCTATCTCATTTTGAGTCATCTCTTTTGTAAGCCGTTCGGCATATTAGCTGACTCGTTCAAGAGTTTGTAATAGATGTTCATTATTAATAAAGAGAACTTTTCTATGTTTCAAATTTGTGTTTTAATTTATCTGCGTACTCTGAATATGTGCTTGCTATGCAAATCATTAAAGCCTTGTGCGGGCGCAACCCCAGGCCCGCACGGCGGTCACGATTCGGGGGATGCCTCATTTGATTCTACGGAATTGGGTCGTGACATAGTGGTATCAGAGCACAGATTCAAAGTTCCTTAGACTTCGTGCTGGAAAAGTTCCTTTAATGATCAAATTCCTGTGCGAACTCTTGAACTCGCTAGGCCAAAATGAGATACGTTCATGCAATAAGTCCATAATACATTATGATCCTAATGTAATTTACCTTCTTTTGAAGGAATGGCTCCAGCGCAATCTGCAGCGCAAACTCCGGACGAAAAGCAAGGCCAAGAAAGTAGTTCGGATACTTCGGGAAGTTCAAAGAGCCAGCGAGCCGTGCCAAGCATCGATCCCGTCCAACGAATGTTGCAGATATTGGAGGCAAACCAACAAAGGGACGAGGCTCGCTATGAACGGGCCGAGAAGCGGGCGGAAGAGAGTCAGCTCAAGTTTCAAGACAATATAGAAGCACGATTCTCAGTCCAACAGAAGCAGGTAGATACCCTGCAGCAGATCGTTCAGACTTTGGCATCCAACCAGTCCGCGGCAACGCCAGTGACTCCGGTGGAACAGCCCGTGCTTGAAGTAGAGATGCCGCAAATACCAAGGACGAGGGACGTGACTGCCTTCGACTTTGGCCACTTCAAGAAAGTCTGCAATACCCCATTCAACGGGACTGAGGACCCAGTCGTAGCTCTAGATTGGTTGGCCGAACTTGAAGTTCACTTCGCTCTGCCAGAGGTCCCCGAAGATAAGCGCGTTTCCTGCGCGCAACTACAGCTCCGCCTTAACGCACACGATTGGTGGGACGTGCATCGACGATCTCTCCAATTTGATCACGGAGAGGAGGCGATCTTGTGGACGACTTTTCGTGCCGCGTTTGAAGAGGAGTTTGTACCCCCTCTAGTACAACGTCAAATGAAAAACGAGTTCGTGCAGCTGCGGCAAGGCAGCATGACAGTTAAGGAGTACTCCGCCGAATTCAACCGACTCTCCAAATTCGCTAGGGCCTATTTACCTGATGCAGCGAGTCGAGCTAGAAGGTTTGAAGGTGGACTACGCCCTGCCATCCATTCGCACGTAGCCGTTTCTCAGTATCATACGATGCGTGAAGTCATGAATCATGCCCTGTCGCTTGAACCACTCTATCCTCACGTTCCTGCCGGCGCTGTGCATACCTACAATCACAAACGCCAAGGCAACGATAGAGGAAACAACGCTGCAAAGCGTCCGAATAACGGTGGCAAGCATGGAGAAAAGTTAGACAAAGTATGCCATTTCTGTAGACGGCCGGGGCACACAATAGATAAGTGCCGCCTGAAACTTGGGTTATGTTTAGTTTGCGGTGAAGCAAACCATACCGTTCGTGACTGTCCACTGAGCCGCCTTAACCATCGTCCTGAACGAAATGCTCCCTAACGGTAGGTCCTATTCTTAAGTTTCGGGATGAAACTTCTAATTAGTTGGGTAGGATGTAGCGCCCCGTTCTCCCGGTGCGGAGATCGCGGCTAAGAAACACAAGACAGTATCGTTCGATTGGGATAGATTGAATTAAGAACTCGTCCTCGTAATGGATTTGTTATTTCGGAATCGATTCCCATATTCAGTGGACTGCGCCCCAAGGATCGGCTTAGCGGCAGAGTCAGGAGGGACCTCTCCGCTGCTATCTTTTATTGCCTCGGTTTTCGATGTCGCTTGTTGCTTTCGTGCTTTGAGTTAGTTTTGGGATTTGCTTGTTTTCCTTGAACGGTTTCGATGGTTTTCATTGTTTTCGTTTATTGACTTGCACTTCTATTCCGAGATTGGAAAGAGAGGAAGAAGTATTAATCGAGCTGTTCGTGTGCAGGTGAACGAGCAATAGGCGGCTTGCGAGCGGAGTCGTGAAGCGCCTCTTTCCTTCTTCTTTCCAAAAATCTAAGTGAGTGGCTACCAACCCGATTAGCTAGTCCTGCTTCCAAGCTTCACAGCTAATCAATCTGCACTCTTCTTTGCCCCGATCAAACGATACCAAGTAATAATAAAAGAAACCAAGATAAAAGAAAATAGACTTGGTTCTTATGCTTGTCAATCAAATATGTGAACTGTTATCATACTGTATGCTAGTTCGTTCATAACTGTTCTATAAATTGTGCTGAATATGGAACACCTTGTATGCGCTAAACTGTTCAATGAGGCTATGTTAAATGAATCATGCAATACCGACTATCCCGTACTACTGTTTGCCTCAACTGCATGAACTGTTAACTTAGCAACGTACTGTTCGATCATGGACAACTTGTGCACAAGGTAACTGGTTTCTGCGGACGGTCGCTGGGGCACTGGCACCGATCCGGTCCGGACGGAACCCTACTGTATAGTCAACTGTACTAGACGGAATGGCTTGTAGCACCCACCGTACTTTCGCTGCAACCTATTCTCGTCTATGACTAGTGTCCTTTATGGCAAACGCCAGTGATCCATTGTATATTTAAACCTGTTGCATACTAACTTGTGTCTTCGTGGCAGGGAATGCATGGTAAGTATTGTGCAGGTAATTCAGACGGTCAGGTAAAATCCAACTAACGGTGGCACATTCATTTCAGTAAATTCAATATGCTGCTTACTTGTAAATGAACTAAGGCAAGATAGAAACCCACAAATATGTATGCTTCACTAAACAACGTGTTAATTGGTATAGTCAGGCTAGCTCACCTTCACCAGCATATTTCGATATGCTGACCCTCGTTGAAACAGGTTCTCCGCACCAAGGCGAACCGAGCGAGGAGCCGAAGTCGCCTTCCCGATCCAGTCCAACTGTTGGCGCACCTTCACCGCGCCCTCGAAGCATTTTGAAGCCAGAAGCTGCAACTCTTCATACACAAATGCAGCTCCGTGGCAAAGCCGTCTTCCAGCCTGGAGGTCTTTATCGTTTTGAGTTTATAAAGGGATGTAATGTACAGGACTGCTATCTCATTTTGAGTCATCTCTTTTGTAAGCCGTTCGGCATATTAGCTGACTCGTTTAAGAGTTTGTAATAGATGTTCATTATTAATAAAGAGAACTTTTCTATGTTTCAAATTTGTGTTTTAATTTATCTGCGTACTCTGAATATGTGCTTGCTATGCAAATCATTAAAGCCTTGTGCGGGCGCAACCCCAGGCCCGCACGGCGGTCACGATTCGGGGGACGCCTCATTTGATTCTACGGAATTGGGTCGTGACATAGTGGTATCAGAGCACAGATTCAAAGTTCCTTAGACTTCGTGCTGGAAAAGTTCCTTTAATGATCAAATTCCTGTGCGAACTCTTGAACTCGCTAGGCCAAAATGAGATACGTTCATGCAATAAGTCCATAATACATTATGATCCTAATGTAATTTACCTTCTTTTGAAGGAATGGCTCCAGCGCAATCTGCAGCGCAAACTCCGGACGAAAAGCAAGGCCAAGAAAGTAGTTCGGATACTTCGGGAAGTTCAAAGAGCCAGCGAGCCGTGCCAAGCATCGATCCCGTCCAACGAATGTTGCAGATATTGGAGGCAAACCAACAAAGGGACGAGGCTCGCTATGAACGGGCCGAGAAGCGGGCGGAAGAGAGTCAGCTCAAGTTTCAAGACAATATAGAAGCATGATTCTCAGTCCAACAGAAGCAGGTAGATACCCTGCAGCAGATCGTTCAGACTTTGGCATCCAACCAGTCCGCGGCAACGCCAGTGACTCCGGTGGAACAGCCCGTGCTTGAAGTAGAGATGCCGCAAATACCAAGGACGAGGGACGTGACTGCCTTCGACTTTGGCCACTTCAAGAAAGTCTGCAATACCCCATTCAACGGGACTGAGGACCCAGTCGTAGCTCTAGATTGGTTGGCCGAACTTGAAGATCACTTCGCTCTGCCAGAGGTCCCCGAAGATAAGCGCGTTTCCTGCGCGCAACTACAGCTCCGCCTCAACGCACACGATTGGTGGGACGTGCATCGACGATCTCTCCAATTTGATCACGGAGAGGAGGCGATCTTGTGGACGACTTTTCGTGCCGCGTTCGAAGAGGAGTTTGTACCCCCTCTAGTACAACGTCAAATGCAAAACGAGTTCGTGCAGCTGCGGCAAGGCAGCATGACAGTTAAGGAGTACTCCGCCGAATTCAACCGACTCTCCAAATTCGCTAGGGCCTATTTACCTGATGCAGCGAGTCGAGCTAGAAGGTTTGAAGGTGGACTACGCCCTGCCATCCATTCGCACGTAGCCGTTTCTCAGTATCATACGATGCGTGAAGTCATGAATCATGCCCTGTCGCTTGAACCACTCTATCCTCACGTTCCTGCCGGCGCTGTGCATACCTACAATCACAAACGCCAAGGCAACGATAGAGGAAACAACGCTGCAAAGCGTCCGAATAACGGTGGCAAGCATGGAGAAAAGTTAGACAAAGTATGCCATTTCTGTAGACGGCCGGGGCACACAATAGATAAGTGCCGCCTGAAACTTGGGTTATGTTTAGTTTGCGGTGAAGCAAACCATACCGTTCGTGACTGTCCACTGAGCCGCCTTAACCATCGTCCTGAACGAAATGCTCCCTAACGGTAGGTCCTATTCTTAAGTTTCGGGATGAAACTTCTAATTAGTTGGGTAGGATGTAGCGCCCCGTTCTCCCGGTGCGGAGATCGCGGCTAAGAAACACAAGACGGTATCGTTCGATCGGGATAGATTGAATTAAGAACTCGTCCTCGTAATGGATTTGTTTCTTCGGAATCGATTCCCATATTCAGTGGACTGCGCCCCAAGGATCGGCTTAGCGGCAGAGTCAGGAGGGACCTCTCCGCTGCTATCTTTTATTGCCTCGATTTTCGATGTCGCTTGTTGCTTTCGTGCTTTGAGTTAGTTTTGGGATTTGCTTGTTTTCCTTGAACGGTTTCGATGGTTTTCATTGTTTTCGTTTATTGACTTGCACTTCTATTCCGAGATTGGAAAGAGAGGAAGAAGTATTAATCGAGCTGTTCGTGTGCAGGTGAACGAGCAATAGGCGGCTTGCGAGCGGAGTCGTGAAGCGCCTCTTTCCTTCTTCTTTCCAAAAATCTAAGTGAGTGGCTACCAACCCGATTAGCTAGTCCTGCTTCCAAGCTTCACAGCTAATCAATCTGCACTCTTCTTTGCCCCGATCAAACGATACCAAGTAATAATAAAAGAAACCAAGATAAAAGAAAATAGACTTGGTTCTTATGCTTGTCAATCAAATATTTGAACTGTTATCATACTGTATGCTAGTTCGTTCATAACTGTTCTATAAATTATGCTGAGTATGGAACACCTTGTATGCGCTAAACTGTTCAATGAGGCTATGTTAAATGAATCATGCAATACCGACTGTCCCGTACTACTGTTTGCCTCAACTGCATGAACTGTTAACTTAGCAACGTACTGTTCGATCACGAACAACTTGTGCACAAGGTAACTGGTTTCTATGGACGGTCACTGGGGCACTGGCACCGATCCGGTCCGGACGGAACCCTACTGTATAGTCAACTATACTAGACGGAATGGCTTGTAGCACCCACCGTACTTTCGCTGCAACCTATTCTCGTCTATGACTAGTGTCCTTTATGGCAAATGCCCGTGATCCATTGTATATTTAAACCTGTTGCATACTAACTTGTGTCTTCATGGCAGGGAAGGCATGGTAAGTATTGTGCAGGTAATTCAGACGGTCAGGTAAAATCCACCTAACGGTGGCACGTTCATTTCAGTAAATTTAATATGCTGCTTACTTGTAAATAAACTAAGGCAAGATAGACCCATAAATATGCATGCTTCACTAAACAACGTGTTGATTGGTATAGTCAGGCTAGCTCGCCTTCACCAACATGTTTCGATATGCTGACCCTCGTTGAAACAGGTTCTCCGCACCAAGGCAAACCGAGCGAGGAGCCGAAGTCGCCTTCCCGATCCAGTCCAACTATTGGCGCACCTTCACCACGCCCTTGAAGCATTTTGAAGCCAGAAGCTGCAACTCTTCATACACAAATGCAGCTCCGTGGCAAAGTCGTCCTCCAGCCTGGAGGTCTTTATCGTTTTGAGTTTATAAAGGGATGTAATGTACAGGACTGCTATCTCATTTTGAGTCTTCTCTTTTGTAAGCCGTTCGGCATATTAGCTGACTCGTTCAAGAGTTTGTAATAGATATTCATTATTAATAAAGAGAACTTTTCTATGTTTCAAATCTGTGTTTCAATTTATCTGCGTACTCTGAATATGTGCTTGCTATGCAAATCATTAAAGCCTTGTGCGGGCGCAACCCCAGGCCCGCACGGCGGTCATGATTCGGGGGACGCCTCATTTGATTCTACGGAATTGGGTCGTGACATAGTGGTATCAGAGCACAGATTCAAAGTTCCTTAGACTTCGTGCTGGAAAAGTTCCTTTAATGATCAAATTTCTGGCGAACTCTTGAACTCGCTAGGCCAAAATGAGATACGTTCATACAATAAGTCCATAATACATTATGATCCTAATATAATTTACCTTCTTTTGAAGGAATGGCTCCAGCGCAATCTGCAGCGCAAACTCCGGACGAAAAGCAAGGCCAAGAAAGTAGTTTGGATACTTCGGGAAGTTCAAAGAGCCAGCGAGCCGTGCCAAGCATCGATCCCGTCCAACGAATGTTGCAGATGTTGGAGGCAAACCAACAAAGGGACGAGGCTCGCTATGAACGGGCCGAGAAGCGGGCGGAAGAGAGTCAGCTCAAGTTTCAAGACAATATAGAAGCACGATTCTCAGTCCAACAGAAGCAGGTAGATACCCTGCAGCAGATTGTTCAGACTTTGGCATCCAACCAGTCCGCGACAACGCCAGTGACTCCGGTGGAACAGCCCGTGCTTGAAGTAGAGATGCCGCAAATACCAAGGACGAGGGACGTGACTGCCTTCGACTTTGGCCACTTCAAGAAAGTCTGCAATACCCCATTCAACGGGACTGAGGACCCAGTCGTAGCTCTAGATTGGTTGGCCGAACTTGAAGATCACTTCGCTCTGCCAGAGGTCCCCGAAGATAAGCGCATTTCCTGCGCGCAACTACAGCTCCGCCTCAACGCACACGATTGGTGGGACGTGCATCGACGATCTCTCCAATTTGATCACGGAGAGGAGGCGATCTCGTGGACGACTTTTCGTGCCACGTTCGAAGAGGAGTTTGTACCCCCTCTAGTACAACGTCAAATGGAAAACGAGTTCGTGTAGCTGCGGCAAGGCAGCATGACAGTTAAGGAGTACTCCGCCGAATTCAACCGACTCTCCAAATTCGCTAGGGCCTATTTACCTGATGCAGCGAGTCGAGCTAGAAGGTTTGAAGGTGGACTACGCCCTGCCATCCATTCGCACGTAGCCGTTTCTCAGTATCATACGATGCGTGAAGTCATGAATCATGCCCTGTCGCTTGAACCACTCTATCCTCACGTTCCTGTCGGCGCTGTGCATACCTACAATCACAAACGCCAAGGCAACGATAGAGGAAACAACGCTGCAAAGCATCCGAATAACGGTGGCAAGCATGGAGAAAAGTTAGACAAAGTATGCCATTTCTGTAGACGGCCGGGGCACACAATAGATAAGTGCCGCCTGAAACTTGGGTTATGTTTAGTTTGCGGTGAAGCAAACCATACCGTTCATGACTGTCCACTGAGCCGCCTTAACCATCATCCTGAACGAAATGCTCCCTAACGGTAGGTCCTATTCTTAAGTTTCGGGATGAAACTTCTAATTAGTTGGGTAGGATGTAGCGCCCCGTTCTCTCGGTGCGGAGATCGCGGCTAAGAAACACAAGACGGTATCGTTCGATCGGGATAGATTGAATTAAGAACTCGTCCTCGTAATGGATTTGTTTCTTCGGAATCGATTCCCATATTCAGTGGACTGCGCCCCAAGGATCGGCTTAGCGGCAGAGTCAGGAGGGACCTCTCCGCTGCTATCTTTTATTGCCTCGGTTTTCGATGTCGCTTGTTGCTTTCGTGCTTTGAGTTAGTTTTGCGATTTGCTTGTTTTCCTTGAACGGTTTCGATGGTTTTCATTGTTTTCGTTCATTGACTTGCACTTCTATTCCGAGATTGGAAAGAGAGAAAGAAGTATTAATCGAGCTGTTCGTGTGCAGGTGAACGAGCAGTAGGCGGCTTGCGAGCGGAGTCATGAAGCGCCTCTTTCCTTCTTCTTTCCAAAAATCTAAGTGAGTGGCTACCAACCCGATTAGCTAGTCCTGCTTCCAAGCTTCACAGCTAATCAATCTGCACTCTTCTTTGCCCCGATCAAACGATACCAAGTAATAATAAAAGAAACCAAGATAAAAGAAAATAGACTTGGTTCTTATGCTTGTCAATCAAATATGTGAACTGTTATCATACTGTATGCTAGTTCGTTCATAACTGTTCTATAAATTATGATGAGTATGGAACACCTTGTATGCGCTAAACTGTTCAATGAGGCTATGTTAAATAAATTATGCAATACCGACTGTCCCGTACTACTGTTTGCCTCAACTGCATGAACTGTTAACTTAGCAACGTACTGTTCGATCACGGACAACTTGTGCATAAGGTAACTGGTTTCTGCGGACGGTCGCTGGGGCACTGGCATCGATCCGGTCCGGACGGAACCCTACTGTATAGTCAACTATACTAGACGGAATGGCTTGTAGCACCCACCGTACTTTTGCTGTAACCTATTCTCGTCTATGACTAGTGTCCTTTATGGCAAACGCCAGTGATCCATTGTATATTTAAACCTGTTGCATACTAACTTGTGTCTTCATGGCAGGGAAGGCATGGTAAGTATTGTGCAGGTAATTCAGACGGTCAGGTAAAATCCACCTAACGGTGGCACGTTCATTTCAGTAAATTTAATATGCTGCTTACTTGTAAATGAACTAAGGCAAGATAGAAACCCACAAATATGCATGCTTCACTAAACAACGTGTTGATTGGTATAGTCAGGCTAGCTCGCCTTCACCAACATGTTTCGATATGCTGACCCTCGTTGAAACAGGTTCTCCGCACCAAGGCAAACCGAGCGAGGAGCCGAAGTCGCCTTCCCGATCCAGTCCAACTATTGGCGTACCTTCACCACGCCCTTGAACCATTTTGAAGCCAGAAGCTGCAACTCTTCATACGCAAATGCAGCTCCGTGGCAAAGTCGTCCTCCAGTCTGGAGGTCTTTATCGTTTTGAGTTTATAAAGGGATGTAATGTACAGGACTGCTATCTCATTTTGAGTCATCTCTTTTGTAAGCCGTTCGGCATATTAGCTGACTCGTTCAAGAGTTTGTAATAGATGTTCATTATTAATAAAGAGAACTTTTCTATGTTTCAAATCTGTGTTTCAATTTATCTGCGTACTCTGAATATGTGCTTGCTATGCAAATCATTAAAGCCTTGTGCGGGCGCAACCCCAGGCCCGTACGGCGGTCACGATTCGGGGGACGCCTCATTTGATTCTACGGAATTGGGTCGTGACAGTTCATAACTATTCTATAAATCGTGCTAAGTATGGAACACCTTGTATGCGCTAAACTGTTCAATGAGGCTATATTAAATGAATCATGCAATATCGACTGTCCCGTACTTCTGTTTGCCTCAACTGCATGAACTGTTAACTTAGCAACGTACTGTTCGATCACGGACAACTTGTGCACAAGGTAACTGGTTTCTGCGGACGGTCGCTGGGGCACTGGCACCGATCCGGTCCGGACGGAACCCTACTGTATAGTCAACTGTACTAGACGGAATGGCTTGTAGCACCCACCGTACTTTTGCTGCAACCTATTCTCGTCTATGACTAGTGTCCTTTATGGCAAACGCCAGTGATCCATTGTATATTTAAACCTGTTGCATACTAACTTGTGTCTTCATGGCAGGGAAGGCATGGTAAGTATTGTGCAGGTAATTCAGACGGTCAGGTAAAATCCACCTAACGGTGGCACGTTCATTTCAGTAAATTCAATATGCTACTTACTTGTAAATGAACTAAGGTAAGATAGAAACCCACAAAATATGCATGCTTCACTAAACAATGTGTTGATTGGTATAGTCAGGCTAGCTCGCCTTCACCAGCATGTTTCGATATGCTGACCCTCGTTGAAACAGGTTCTCCGCACTAAGGCGAACAGAGCGAGGAGCCGAAGTCGTCTACCCGATCCAGTCCAACTGTTGGCGCATCTTCACCGCGCCCCCTGAAGCATTTGAAGATGAAGCTGCAACTCTTCATACACAAATGCAGCTCCGTGGCAAAGCTATCCTTCAGCCTGGAGGTCCTTATTATTTTGAGTTTATAAAGGGATGTAATGTACAGGACTGCTATCTCATTTTGAGTCATTTCTTTTGTAAGCCGTTCGGCATATTAGCTAACTCGTTCAAGAGTTTGTAATAGATGTTCATTATCAATAAAGAGAACTTTTCTATGTTTCAAATCTGTGTTTCAATTTATCTGCGTACTCTGAATATGTGCTTGCTATGCAAATCATTAAAGCCTTGTGCGGGCGTAACCCCAGGCCCGCACGGCGGTCACGATTCGGGGGACGCCTCAAGTGATTCTATGGAATTGGGTCATGACAATAACCATTCGGATAGCTATGATGCGAGTAATAGTCAGGCTAACCACATATAATAACTATGAGGCATGTAATGGTCAGGCTGTACTGACGTGAGGTGTGGGTGAGCTATGATGCATGTAAAGTTGGGTATGATCACATAATCTACTAATATTTCCCTATTTTCCCCAGCTAGCACGATGGATCCCAATCACGACTCCTCGTGAAAGGTCTCAATGATGCCAACTCGTGTAAATAACAGTGTCAGAGTCATGTACGCTATATAACAAGAGTTATAGAGATAATCAACATAATGGAAACTGTCATAGAATATACTCGCCTGTGGTCCTTAGCTGGCAATACCAATGTTCGTGTTCCAAAGTATCGTCTGAATGATCCAACAGTCCTATAGATATATCATATAACACAATACTGCATCAGATATTACTCTAACACACAATCAACATAATGATCCCAAAGACTACGCTAGGGGTGGTCACGTCCGTCGTTGCTGTGCATAACAGACAGTCAATGGTACGGTCTGCCAGTACGTCAGTATACATATGGCAGTCTGTTATCATGCTACATGGTCACAGGTCGATGTAACTACGGGCTATCCATGGTCACATTCAAGACATCTAGTACATATAATATATAGTACATAATATGAACTAACATATCTCATAATACTAATTAATTACACATATAATAGATATACATATATACATACTTAATCGAATTTATACTATGCACATATATATACATATTTTAAACATGTACTAGGGATGCACGTATAATACATATACGTATGCTTTATACTAATTGAGAATTATACGATTCATATGCATATAGATTAATATTCATTAGTTACAAATATAATATATGTATATATACTTAACAAAACTTATACCATGTGTATAAATATTAAATATATATACTAGGGGATACTTATAATACATATATATAGGTATGTATACCAATACTAGTACGTACATACATATTATACTGATACATACATATACTAATGCATAACATACGCACATCCGTATGTGTACGCATGCGAGATTGGGTTTATGTCAAACCTGTGCGCGCGTGGACGGGGTGGAGATGACGAGGTGGGGTACAGCGGCTCCGGCGAGGTTCGAAGTCGGGAATGGATCCACGCAAGGAGGATGGTCGGGAATGATGGCCAAGTGGTCGGAGGCTGCTGTCGTCCGACAATGAAGTAGCCGAGAAGGGGTCGTCGTGGAGGGAAGTCGGCTGGGTTGATGGGTCGTGCAACAAGTGGTGGTGCACGATCGAGATCAGCGGGGTCGGGGATCGCTGCTCAGGCGAGCTCCGGTCGAGTCGGGATCCAAGCGGGGCTCAGGGACAGCAGGGATGCTCGGCTCAGGGTGCAGCGGGGTCGACAAGGTGCTCTCCGGCTTCAGACGGGTGGATCCGGTCGAGACTCCGGCGTTCAGTCATGGGGAGTCGGCAGTGGGGTGGTTCCGGCGATGGTTGAGGGAGTCGAGTACAGCGGGAACGGTGGGGAGTGCAGCCACGGCGGGGAGATAACGACTCCGGCGGCTCGACTGGGATCAGGCAGTTCACCGGGGTGTTCAGGCGAGAGCAGGTGGTGTGGAGATCTCCGGTGAGTTTAGGGATAGGGATGAGAGATGAAGAAGAAGGGTGAATAGGGAAAGGGGAGCAATCGACTGTGTATAGTTTTAGGTTGAGAAAAAGAGAAAAGGAAAAAGAAAGGATATTTATACACATGGCTAGTGTAGTGTTTTGATTATTGAAGCAACGATAAAGTGCAACAATCAAATAAAATCATAATTATTTAAAAATAATTAATTATCATGCAATCATTTACTCATTAATTACTAAAAGATAAAATACCCTTAATCTGAAAAGTGGGGGTGACAATATCGCTCCGTAGAACGTGGAATCTGAATAGTATAACGTCCATATCGTTCTGTCGAATGTGGAATCTGAATGAAGGAAGGGGGTGTCCCATACGCCTACTTGTCGTCCTCCCCGCCTGTAAACTCCCTCACCCAAAATAGGTATTTTATGTATATTTTATATTATTATATTTATTATAGATGTTGAATTTATTTAGAATATTATCTTAGTTAATTAGAAAATAATTTTTTTAGTATATTTACTTATATAAATATTTATTTAGAATTATTTTAGGCTATTTTAGATTATTTGAATTTTTCCATAATTTTTAGTTAATTAAAAACTAGTAACACTAATTTTTTAGGACTTTGAAGAATTTATTTTATATTCAAACTTAAATAAAAATATCCCAAACTTTTATTTTCGGTTCTAAATAATAAAATATATTTTCTATAATTTTTTGGGAATTTTCTGATTATTTTAGCATTTATTTTGAGTTAATTATTAAAAACTGGATTAAAAACTAATTTCTGAAAAAGAAAACCCAAAAAGTAATTAATTCTGCCCAGTCAGCAAACAGGGGACCCACCAGTCAGCCTCCAGCAGTGAACAGTGATGGGCCCGCCAGTCAGTGACCGCTGAGTGGGTGCGAGCCGAGCCGAGCCGAGCCGACCTCGAGCCGAGCCGAGTTAGAGTTTGACTCGGACTCAGCTGAGCCGAGCCGCGTCAGTGCTTGACCGTCCGATCTGAGCGGGCAGCCCTGGATTGCTGCCACGTGGCGCGCTGTGAGCCACGGCTGCACTCTCTCTCTCTCCTCTCTATATATAATAGTTTAGATATTAATTTCTAGGGTTTTTCTTGAGCCAATTTTTGGAGAATTGCCATCTAGGGTTCCTTCATCTTCCAGAAGCCATTGCGCATAGCTTCGTACTCCAAATGAGGCCTAGTTTTTTTTTTAGAACGATATTGAGGTTAGCTTTCTGATTATATAATTTTTTTTACTAAATTATGAGTATTAAATTCTGGAAAATTCGTAGAGCACAGCATGTCCAAAAATAGACGTATTTCGATGTTTTTGCGATTTCGGGAGAACCAGGAATCAGAATCATGAACCGTTTAAAGTTTCGGAAAGCTAATGTCGAGATCATCGACATAAATTTTTTTCAGAATTTAATTCGAATTATTTATATACTTTTAATTCTATATAACTTCTAGGTTAGAATTTAACCATCGGTGCACAATACAAATTTGTATGTGCCATAATTCCCAAACGAATTTGAATTCGGATGAGCCATAAATTCCAGCATATTTTTGACGCTAAAATCTACAGGAAATCATCATGAAAGTTGAGTTTGTGTCGATTGACTTTTTGGTCAATATATTGCCTCGATTTGCGTGCCATGAGTCTCGAGTTGATAAAATTCAGTTTCTTTGGACAAAATTTAGGAATTAACATAAAAATCAGAATAATAAGATTAAAATAGGATTTTAGAGTAATTATTCCAGAATTAAATAAATTAAAATAAATTATCTTTTGACGTGATAAATTTGTAATACATAGGCTATTTGGACTGTGACTTGGACTCTGATTCATACCAGCAGCAGGACCCCAGGCAAGATACCTTGCCAAATTATTTACAGTACTTTGCATGCTATTTATATTTCTTTTTATTTATTTCATTTCTGTATAGTTCTTGCATGTGTAGTTTTTCTCCAGTCATTACTATGTATTAGATATGTTGACACACACATGGCACCTAGTATCATGGGAGGACAATCATTAGGCGTATGGGCTTTTAACCACTCTGGTAAACCATAGTATATAGTTCGCACTATGGGCAAGTGTCGTGCTGGTCACTACCCCAGAGGTATGTCGATTTCTGTAGAGTCGCTCTGGTCGCTACCCCAGAGGTATGTCGATTTCTGATGTTGTAGACGGGTGTATGAGTTGTGAGGCTTAGATCGAGTAGACTACCCTTGCCCATACGTCAAAAAGTTATCCTCATTTGCATTCATATAGATTGTCTTGTACAGCGTACTTATTTATTTTCAAATTATATACATGTTTACTGTATTCAAATTGGCATGCGTTTTGTGTATCTTGTTACGTCCCTCTGAGGACCTGGTCCCCTGCCAGGTGTATCTGTTCTTGAGTAATTGCAGGAGCGCAGATTTGGATGGTTATATATGTTTCGTGGATGTTCTCTCTTCGAGCCCGAGATTGCTAGCTGGTATTCTTATATGGTGTTGTTGTGTTGTACTTATTTTGTATTTGCTCTTACATTCGAGTTGGTAGTGGATTTGTTTCCATCCAACTATCATCCTTAGATACTTATGTTGAGATCTAGTTATATAGATGATGGTCATTCATTTATATTAATTTTCTATGGATGAGATTTAGATTATACCCTGTGACTTGTGACATATGTTTATACCACTTGTGGATTTTATATTCAAAGTACAGCGTACGTATGGGTTTGGGTTCCATATATTGGAGTTGCCATATCCATGCGGCTGGCATGCTTACGTGTTCCTAGTCCTATGTATTTTGGGACTGGGGCGTGACACCGCCCAATGCCAATGTACAAGTCATGAATACTGTGGTGCCCCGTTCCCCCTATTCGGGGAGCGTGGCTAAGAAATACTAGACGGTATCGTTCGATCGGGATAGATTGAAATAAGAGCCCATCCTCTTTATGGATTTGCTTCTTCAGAATCGATTCCCATATTCAGTGGACCGTGCCCCCGGGATCGACTTAGCGCAGAGTAAGGAGGGACCTCTCCGCTGCATCTTTTGTTGCCTAGTTTTCGCTGTCGCTTGTTGCTTTCGTGCCTTGAGTTGGTTTTCGGATTTGATTGAGTTTTCTGGAACGATTTCGATGGATTTCATTGCTTTCGTTCATTGAACTGTACTTCAATTCCGATATTGGAAAGGGTAAAAGAGGTATTGATCAGCTGTTCATGGCAATACAGGTGAACCAGCAGTAGGCACCGCTCGAACGGACTCCTGAAGCATCTCTTTCCTTCTTCCTTCCAACTACTAAAGTGAGTGGCTACCATCCCGATTAGCTGGCCCTTTGTCCAGTCTTCACATCAAAATCTTGTATTCGTGCTTGCCCCGATCAAACGATACCAAGTAATAACTAAAAGACTTCAAGATAATAAGGGAATAGACTTGGGAAATTGCTTGTCAAATAAAACTTGTGAACGGTTACTTACTTACATGCTTGTTCGTTTGGAATGTTTATCATATGCATATATACAAGCTAGAATGTATATTTCTTCTTAAAAATTATGCTATGTATAGAACTTATCTTGAATGCAATAAACTGAACAAGAAGACTATACAAAAGTAAATCTTGCCCTGTTATTGCCCTGCGCCTGATATGCCCTGATTTGCCTCGATTGCTAACTTAGTATACTGCGTTGATCACGGACAACTTGTGCACAAGGTCTTGGTTCCTACGGACGGTCGCTGGGGCACCGGCACCGATCCGATCCGGACGAAACTCATGAGAGTCACCTGCTATAGGACGAAATGCCCTGGGACGTCCTGAACTATGCATCGTACGACATTCCGTACTGAGACTAGCCCGTCCATTATGGAAACGTGCCAGTGATCCCCTTGTATATTTATACCTGTTGCAACTAACTTGTGTCTTCTTGGCAGGGAAGGCAGGGTAAGTATTGTATAGGTGGTTCAGACGGGCAGGTAAATATCACCGAGCAGTGGCAGGATATTTTATTAATTTTCCATATCTATTGCTTATTGTAAAATGAACTAAGGCAAGATAGAAAGACCATATATTATGCATGCTTCATTAAAACAACGTGTTGATTGGTATAGTTGGGTTAGCTTGCCTTCACCAGTACGTTTCGTTGTACTGACCCTCGTTGAAACAGGTTCCCCGCGCTAAGGAGAATCGAGCGAGGAGTAGAAGTCAATCCCCCAATCCAGTCCAGCTGTAGACACGCCTTGATCCGTGCCAACCTTTGAAGTATTTTGAAGATAGAAGCTAGCAGCCAAGCAAATATGCAGCTTCATGGAAAGGCCGTCGTTCCGACCTAAGGTCTTATATTTTGAGTTTAGTAAGGGATGTAATGTATAGGGCTGCTATCTCATTTTGTGTCAACACTTTTGTAAGCCCATAGAGGCAACCTTATGACTCAGTTCAAAGAGTTTGTAATATATGTTCATATTATCAATAAAAAAAAAAATTTCATGCTTCAATCTGTGTTTTAATTTATCTGCATACTCTGATTATGTGCTCGCTATGCGAAAATAAATTATAAAGCCTTGTGCGGTGCGCAACCTAGGCCCGCACGGCGGTCACGCCCGGGGGACGACTATCGATTCCACGGAATCGGTGCGTGATATGTTGGTATCAGAGCTCAGCTTCAAAGTTCCTTTTTTCCTTCGTATGGAAAAGTTCCTTTAACGATAATCCCTGTGCAAACTCTTGAACTCGTTAAGGCCAAAATGAGATACGTTCATGCAATAAGTCCATAATACGTTATGATCATGATGTAATTTACCTTCTTTTGAAGGAATGGCGCAAGCGCAACCCTCAGCGCAAGCACCGGGCGAGACACCCGCCCAGGAAAGCAGTTCAGGCACTTCGGAAAGCTCACGTAGCCAACGAGCCGTATCCCGAGTTGATCCGCTTCAACAAGTGATGCAAATGTTGGAAGCACAACGACAGAGAGATGATGCCTGCCAAGCCAAGTTCGAGAGCAATCTAGAGGCACGACTCTCAGTCCAACAAAAGCAGGTAGATACCCTGCAGCAGCTCGTGCAGACTATGGCCTCCAACCAGTCCGCAGCAACAGCAGCGACTCCGGTGGACCAGCCAGTGCTTGAAGTCGAGACACCGTTGACGCCAAGGACGAGGGAAGTGACTACCTTCGGTTTTGGCGACTTCAAGAAAGTCTGCAACACTCTATTCTAAGGGACTGAGGACCCGATCATGGCCCTAGATTGGCTCGCCGAGCTTGAAGACCATTTTTCTCTCTTAGAAGTACCTGAAGAAAAGCGTGTCGCGTGTGCTCAACTGCAGTATCGCCTCAATGTGCATGATTGGTGGGACGTGCATCGACGATCTCTTCAACTTAACCATGGGGAGGAGGCGATCACGTGGATGACTTTTTGTGTCGCGTTTGAGGAGAAGTTTATACCCCCGCCTGTGCGACGTCAGAAAGAAAATAAGTTTGTACTACTACGACAGGGCAGCATGACAATTAAGCAATACTCTGCTGAGTTCAACAAACTTGCCAAATTTGTCAGCTCCTATCTACCCGATGCAGCAAGTCATGCCAGGAGATTCGAGGGAGGTCTACGTCCTACCATCCATGCACACATAGTTGTTCCACAGTATCAGACCATGCGGGAAGTTTTGAACCACGCCCTTTCTCTCGAACCGCAGTATCCTCACGTTGCTGCCGGTGCTGTGCACTCCTCCAATCATAAACACCAAGGCAACGATAGAGAAAATAATGCTGCAAAGCGTCAAAATAACGGCGGTAAACAGTGTGGAGACCTGAACAAGACCTGCAACTTCTGCAGGAAGCCAGGGCATATCGAAAAAGATTATCGCCGCAAGCTTGGGACTTGCCTCCGTTGCGGCGATCCAACCCATCAGATTAGCAGCTGTCCGCTCCTCCCACCTCAACAACAAAATCAGGCACCGACACCTCAGGAAAATCGAGCGGTGCCTCAGCAAGGGTGTAATCAGGCTCAAGGCCGGGTCTATACCATGACACGGGAAGAAGCTCTAGCTTCAAATACCGTCGTCTCAGGTACTTTACTTTTTAATAATATACCTGCTCATGTTCTATTTGATTCAGGTGCAACGCATAGTTTTATTTTCACAAATTTTGTCGTGGAGAACAATGTAAAAATGACTCCGTTGCACCTAGATTTAAGTGTTAGCACCCCCTCCGGTTCAAAAATACCTGTCCATTCAGTATGCCAAGGTGGTTATATTTATATTGGAGAAAGGAAGCTGTCGCTCGATATTTTAGTTCTAGATGTTCGGGACTATGATATCATTTTGGGAATAGATTAGCTCGGTGCGTGCTCGGCAACTATTGAATGTGCAAAAAAGTGGGTCATTTTTCGTCTGCCTGGAGAAGCCGAATTCTGTTACACTAGTAGTCCAACGACTGATGCGACCAGGGCCTGCATGGTGATTTTAGCAAAATCTGCTCGGCGAATGCTCCACACAGGCTGCGAGGGATTTTTAGCGTCGGTTCGGGACATACGGCAGGAATACACAAACGTCGAGTCTACTTCCGTTGAGGCAGAGTTCCCCGATGTGTTTTTGAGTGAACTACCCGGCATGCCGCCCGACCGAGAGATTGAATTCATTATCGATACATTTCCAAATACACAGCCTATCTTAAAACCTCCGTACAGAATGGCCCCTGCAGAACTGAAGGAATTGAAATGCCAGCTTCAGGAATTACTAGACCGTGGGTTCATTCGTTCGAGCGTGTCTCCTTGGGGCGCGCCTGTGCTCTTCCTGAAGAAGAAAGACGGAACGCTACGCCTCTGCATAGACTATCGGGAATTGAACAAAGTCACAATCAGAAACAAATATCCTCTGCCACGGATTGATGACTTGTTTGATCAGCTACAGGGGGCAACGGTGTTTTCAAAAATTGATCTTCGCTCGGGTTACCACCAGCTGAAGATTAAGCCTGAAGACATGCCGAAGACTACCTTTCGAAACCGCTACAGACATTATGAGTTTTCAGTAATGCCGTTTGGACTGATGAATGCACCTGCTGCATTCATGGATATAATGAATCGTGTATTTCGGCCCTTCATTGATAAATTCGTGGTAGTTTTTATCGATGACATCTTGGTGTACTCGAAGACTAGGGATGAGCACGCAGGACACCTGCGGATGGTGCTGCAAACCCTTCGAGACAACAAGTTGTATGCCAAATTGAGTAAATATGAATTTTGGTTGGAAAGTATATCCTTCTTGGGGCATATCATCTCTTCAAAAGGTATTTTAGTTGATCCGAAGAAGGTGGAAGCCATTATACAATGGAAACGGCCAGAGACAGCTAGCGATATCCGAAGTTTTCTCGGACTGGCAGGGTACTGCCGCAGGTTTATACAAAATTTTGCTAAAATTGCTATGCCCTTGACTCAGCTCACACGAAAGGGTGCAAAGTTTACTTGGACGGACCACTGTGAAGCTTCATATACGGAGTTAAAGCAGTGCCTCATCTCTGCCCCAATCCTCACTCTGCCAAACGGACCGAATGATTTCAAAATTTTTAGTGATGTATCAGGTAAAGGGCTGGGATATGTCCTGATGCAAAGGAATAAAATAATAGCCTATGCGTCAAGACAGCTAAAGCCTCATGAGAAAAGCTATCCGACACAAGATTTAGAATTGGCTGCGGTAGTGTTTGCGTTGAAGCAGTGGCGCCACTACCTTTATTGTGTACTGTGTAAAATCTATACGGACCATAAAAGTTTAAAATACCTGTACACACAAAAGGACTTGAATCTTCGGCAGCGGCGTTGGCTTGAACTCCTTAGCAACTTCGATCTCATGATCAGATACACGCCTGAAAAGGGAAACGTAGTAGCTGACGCACTGAGTCGAGTGTTCGTAGGGAGTTTGCCTATCAATGATATGTTGTACCAGGATCTTGGATCCTTAGGCATTACTCTAAAGATTAGATACAAAAAGTCAGGGCAACTGGCACAACTGTGCCTCGAACCCGACTTGTTACAAAAGGTAAAGGCCGCTCAGAAGGATGACCTATTCCTGCAAAAGATTCATGCTCTTATCTCAGCAGGAAAGGCGTCCGACTTTGCGGTAGGCACGGATGGGATGCTCCAAGTGAAGGAAAGACTATGCATTCTGAACGATGCGGCCCTCAGAAAAGAGATCCTCACTGAAGCCCATTATGCTAGTTATACTTCTCATCCGGGTTGTACAAAGATGTATCGGGATCTCCGTACGACGTTTTGGTGGCACGGCTTGAAACGGGATGTGGCACTGTTCGTGTCGCATTGCATGGCTTGTCAGAGAGTGAAGGCCGAGCACCAGAAACCAGGCGGAGAGCTTCAGAACCTTGCTATTCCGGAGTGGAAATGGGAACGTATAACAATGGATTTCATTGTTGGCTTGCCAAGGATACAACGGGGACATGATGCAGTCTGGGTTATCGTCGATCGACTCACCAAGTCAGCTTACTTTATGCCAATTAAATCTACTTGGAGTGCCGACCGCCTGGCTCAGATATATCTCAACGAAATCGTTCGGCTCCACGGCGTGCCTGTATCCATAGTCTCCGATCGAGATGGTCGATTTATATCGCTTTTCTGGGGAAGCCTGCAGTCAGCAATGGGGACGAAGTTGAAGTTCAGTTTCGCTTACCATCCACAGACCGACGGCCAATCAGAACGTGTCAACCAGATCCTCGAAGACATGCTGCAACTCAGCGCCTTGGATTTTAAGACTAGTTGGGACCTGGATCTACCGTTAACCGAATTCGCTTATAACAATAGTTATCAATCAAGCATTCAGATGGCGCCGTATGAGGCATTGTATGCGCGGAAGTGTAGATCCCCGATCTATTGGGACAAAGTTGGTGAACGGTAGATTCTTGGCCCTGAGCTTGTGGAGCAGACTGTCCGAAAGGTTCACTTGATTCGGGAAAGGCTAAAGGTAGCTCAAAGCCGTCAAAAGAGCTATGCGAATATACATCGACGACCCCTTGAGTTCCAGGAAGGCGACCGGGTATTTATCAAAGTTTTGCCCATGCGAGGAGTCAGCAGATTCGGAGCAAAAGGGAAGCTAAGTCCAAGATTTGTTGGTCCATTCGAAATACTAAAGCGGGTTGCTTCAGTTGCTTATCAGATTGTCCTACCACCATCCCTATCCGATGTACATGATATATTCCATATTTCTCAACTTAGAAAATATGTGTACGACCCGAGCCACGTGGTAGACCTTGAACAACTGAACCTTCAGGCTGACTTGACGTATGTAGAACAACCTATGCAAATTTTGGATAGGAAAGAAAAGCTGCTTCGAAGTCGCTCGGTTCCTCTCGTATGCGTGCTTTGGCGGAATCACTCTGTCGAAGAATCTACTTGGGAAGTTGAATCCGAAATGAGGGAATGGTTCCCCCTATTATTTCCTAGTGGTAGGTTCTATTCCTTAAGTTTCGGGAAGAAACTTCCAATTAGTTGGGTAGGATATGGTGCCCCGTTCCCCCTATTCGGGGAGCGCGGCTAAGAAATACTAGACGGTATTATTCGATCAGGATAGATTGAAACAAGAGCCCATCCTCTTTATGGATTTGCTTCTTCGGAATCGATTCCCATATTCAGTGGACCGTGCCCCCGGGATCGACTTAGCGGCAGAGTCAGGAGGGACCTCTCCGCTGCATCTTTTGTTGCCTAGTTTTCGCTGTCGCTTGTTGCTTTCGTGCCTTGAGTTGGTTTTCGAATTTGCTTGAGTTTTCTGGAACAGTTTTGATGGATTTTATTGCTTTCGTTCGTTGAACTGCACTTCAATTCCAATATTGGAAAGGGTGGAAGAGGTATTGATCTGCTGTTCGTGGCAATACAGGTGAACCAGCAGTAGGCACCGCTCGAACGGACTCCTAAAGCATCTCTTTCCTTCTTCCTTCTAACTACTAAAGTGAGTGGCTACCATCCTGATTAGCTGGCCCTTCGTCCAGTATTCACATCAAAATCTTGTATTCGTGCTTGTCCCGATCAAACGATACTAAGTAATAACTAAAAGACTTCAAGATAATAAGGGAATAGACTTGGGAAATTGCTTGTCAAATGAAACTTGTGAACGGTTACTTACTTACATGCTTGTTCGTTTGGAATATTCATCATATGCATAAATACAAGTTAGAATGTATATTTCTTCTTAAAAATTGTGCTATGTATAGAACTTATCTTGAATGCAATAAACTGAACAGGAAGACTATACAAAAGTAAATCTTGCCCTGTTATTGCCCTGCGCCTGATATGCCCTGATTTGCCTCGATTGCTAACTTAGTGTACTGCGTTGATCACAGACAACTTGTGCACAAGGTCTTGGTTCCTGCAGACGGTCGTTGGGGCACCGGCACCGATCCGATCCGGACGAAACTCATAATAGTCGACTGCTATAGGACGGAATACCCTGGGACGTCCTGAACTATGCGTCGCACGACATTCCGTACTGAGACTAGCCCGTCTATTATGGCAACGTGCCAGTGATCCCCTTATATATTTATACCTGTTGCAACTAACTTGTGTCTTCTTGGTAGGGAAGGCAGGGTAAGTATTGTACAGTTGGTTCAGACGGGCAGGTAAATATCACCGAGCGGTGGCAGGTTATTTTATTAATTTTCCATATCTATTGCTTGCTGTAAAATAAACTAAGGCAAGATAGAAAGACCACATATTATGCATGCTTCATTAAAACAATGTGTTGATTGGTATAGTTGGGTTAGCTTGCCTTCACCAGTATGTTTCAATGTACTGACCCTCGTTGAAACAGGTTTCCCGTGCTAAGGAGAATCGAGCGAGGAGTAGAAGTCAATCCCCCAATCTAGTCCAGCTGTAGGCACGCCTTGATCCATGCCAACCTTTGAAGTATTTTGAAGATAGAAGCTAGCAGCCAAGCAAATATGCAGCTTCGTGGAAAGACCGTCGTTCCGACCCAAGGTCTTATATTTTGAGTTTAGTAAGGGATGTAATGTACATGACTGCTATCTCATTTTGTGTTAATACTTTTGTAAGCCCATAGAGGCAACCTTATGACTCAGTTCAAAGAGTTTGTAATAGATATTCATATTATCAATAAAGAGAACTTTTTCATGCTTCAATCTGTTTTTTAATTTATCTGCGTACTCTGAATATGTGCTCGCTATGCGAAAATAAATTATAAAGTCTTGTGCGGTGCGCAACCTAGGCCCGCATGGCGGTCACGCCCTGGGGACAACTATCGATTCCACGGAATCGGGGCATGACAAATACAACGTGGACATCTCGTACTATAATGCAAGTCACTAAAGAAATATACAACTAAGCTAAATACCGTCACATGTGCTGCGCATATCAATGGCCTGTCAAGCATGAAGCACGCGTCCCTATATGAACTCACTCTGTGCCGTGCAAAGATACGTGTCAAGGCCCGGGGAGTCATATTGATAACTCCATAACTTTATGTGGGTCTACTAGACACTAGGTCAACCACAAGTCCTAATGTCAATGCCTTCGTTGAATGCACCCGAGTCTTTCTCAGACGCGCAAAGTTAAATACAATATTAAAACAATAAACATGCAACTAAATAATAACTGAATCTTAACTGTACAACAAGGCAAGGTATACTTGCCTGGGTCCTCAAGCTGCGAGTGCCAATAACCTGCTCCCGAAGTCTCGCAGGACGATCCAATGGTCCTATATATATAATACAATATAGCATCAGTCGTTACACTAGCACACACACACAAACACGATTATACTGAACTTAGAAACTACACAAGGCAGGGGTGGTACTGGTCAGCTAGCAGGGTCAAGTGTGCGTGTCTAAACGCACATGTGTCATATCCTTGAATATTGTGCATAACCAGAAAGTTAACTCACTAACACATGTCTAAAGCCAGTACGTTAGTGTACAAAAGGCAGTCAATTTACTAATACTCAGGGTCATACAGTTAATGCAAATATACGGTATACCCACAACTAATACCTATGGTCACACAGCATATGTAGCACTAGAAATCAATTTCCCCATGAAGTAATCTACAAACCTAATTATTATTCAATACTTATTACTATTAAACATACACACACACAAACACACTAGTCACTAAAGTGCACGAATACTTCGTGTCATACAACACACACATGAAGGAAGGGACAAACTACAAACCTGTGCGTGTACGGGGTCGAGGAAGGCTACTGTGGGTCGTCTCCAACGAGGTATTCGATGGTCGGCTGTGTATGGCGGAAAGGTGGCTGAATTGGAAATGGTGATAGGGATGATGGTGTTGATGATGATGATGACGATGTTGATGATGATGGAGGAAGTCAAGGAAGGTCATGGTGGTGGAGTTATGGTGAGCGGCTATGTTCAGCCGAGGAGGAGGAGAGGAAGTCGGGATTGGCCATGGCGGGGTTGCTCCGGCGAGGGTGAGATGATGATGGTAATGATGGTGACAATGATGATAATGAGGAGGATGATGATGATGATAACGGTATCGAGGTTCAGGCGGGTGGACGATCGGAGGGAGAAGTCGGGCATGATGGTGTGGCAATGGCAAGGTGGTCGGAGATGGGAGGTCCGACGGAGAGTTGGGGAAAGAAGATGTAGCAGGGAGATGATGGCAGCAGTGGCAGCTGCTCTAGGGTTGCTCCAACAAAGTCGATGGCGAGGGGAAGGAGGTCGACGGGGCTGAAGTCGAGGACCGTACGGAGGAGATGGCGGTGGTGCAGGTGTTCTCAGGCGGAGGAGGTCGCAGTGGAGATACAGTCGGGTGTGACTGATAAAGGCGGTCGGGGATGATGACCGGGGCGAGTGGCGGTGCAGGCTGGAGTCGGGATTGCTGACAGCGGGGGCTCGGGTTGAAGTGGAGGAGAACGGAGAAGAGATGTAGTTGCTCGGCGGAGGAGTTCGGAGGCGATTGCAGAGGCAGAGCTCGGTGGGTGATCACCGGAGGGAGGAGAGAAGGTTGATGGTTAGGGTTGGTTTAGGGTTTGGGTTCGGTTTGCTTTGAAGAGGGATGGTAATGGTGATGTAAAAAAATAATAATAGAGGAGTTTTGCATGTAGGAGGTGAGGGTGATGACAACCTAGGGATTAGGGCCGGCCTATGTATCTGTAAACTCCCTCACCCAAAATAGGTATTTTATGTATATTTTATATTATTATATTTATTATAGCTGTTGAATTTATTTAGAATATTCTCTTAGTTAATTAGAAAATAAATTTTTTTAGTATATTTACTTATATAAATATTTATTTAGAATTATTTTAGGCTATTTTAGATTATTGGAATTTTTTCATAATTTTTAGTTAATTAAAAACTAGTAACACTAATTTTCTAGGACTTTAAAGAATTTATTTTATGTTCAAACTTAGATAAAAATATCCCAAACTTTTATTTTAGGTTCTAAATAATAAAATATATTTTCTATAATTTTTTGGGAATTTTCTGATTATTTTTAGCATTTATTTTGAGTTAATTATCAAAAATTGGATTAAAAACTAATTTCTGAAAAAGAAAACCGAAAAAGTAATTAATTCTGCCCAGTCAGCAAACAGGAGGCCCACCTGTCAGCCTCCAGCAGTGAACAGTGATGGGCCCGCCTGTCAGTGACCGCTGAGTGGGTGCGAGCCGAGCCGAGCCGACCTCGAGCCGAGTCAGAGTTCGACTCGGACTCAGCTGAGCCGAGCCGCGTCAGTGCCTGACCGTCCGATCTGAGCGGGCAGCCCTGGATTGCTACCACATGGCGCACTGTGAGCCGCGGCTGCACTCTCTCTCTCCTCTATATATATAATATTTTAGATATTAATTTCTAGGGTTTTTCTTGAGCCGATTTTTGGAGAATTGCCATCTAGGGTTCCTTCATTTTCCAGAAGCCATTGCGCATAGCTCCGGACTCCAAACGAGGCCTAGTTTTTTTTGTTAGAACGATATTGAGGTTAGATTTCTGATTATATAATTTTTTTTACGAAATTATGAGAATTAAATTCTGGAAAATTCATAGAGCACAGCATGTCCAAAAATAGACGTGTTTCAATGTTTTCGCGATTTTGGGAGAACCATGAATCAGAATCATGAACCGTTTAAAATTTAGGAAAGCTAATGTCGAGGTAATCGATATAAATTTTTCCTAGAATTTAATCCGAATTATTTACATACTTTTAATTTTGTAGAACTTCTAGGTTAGAATTTAACCATCGGTGCACAATACAAATTTGTATGTGCCATAATTCCCAAACGAATTTGAATTTGGATGAGCCATAAATTCCAGCATATTTTTGACGCTGAAATCTACAGGAAATCATGCATAAAAGTTGAGTTTGTGTCGGTTGACTTTTTGGTCAACAAATCGCCTCGATTTGCGTGCCATGAGTCTCGAGTTGATAAAGTTCAGTTTCTTTGGACAAAATTTAGGAATTAACATAAAAATCAGAATAATAAGATTAAAATAAGATTTTAGAGTAATTATTCCAGAATTAAATAAATTAAAATAAATTATCTTTTGACGTGATAAATTTGTAATACATAGGCTATTTGGACTGTGACTTGGACTCTGATTCAAACCAGCAACAGGACCCCAGGCAAGATATCTTGCCAAATTGTTTACAGTATTTTACATGCTTAGTATATTTCTGTATAATTATTGTATTTCTGTTTATTTATTGCATGTGTAGTTCCTTTCAGTCATTACTATATATTAGATATGTTGACACACACTTGACACTTAGTATCATAGAGGACAATTATTAGGCGTATGGGCTTTTAACCACTCTGGTAACACCGTAGTCACTAGCACGCACTATGGTGGGTCGTGTCCGATGGTCGCTACCCGAGAGGTATGTCGATTGATGGAGTCCGAGGGTCGCTACACCAGAGGTATGTCGGCTGATGATGTCCACTGACGAGCGTATGAGTTGTGAGGATTAGATCGAGTAGCCTACCCTTGCCCATACGTCGAAAAGTTGTCCTCATTTGCATTCATATAGATGGTCTTGTACAGCATACTTATTTATTTTCAAATTATATGCATGTTTACTGTATTCAAATTGGCTCGTATTTTCTGTATCTTGTTACGTCCCTCTGAGGACCTGGTCCTCTGCCAGGTGTATCTGTTCTTGAGTATTTGCAGGAGCGCAGATTGGATGGATATATATGTTTCGTGGATGTCCTCTCTTTGAGCCCAGGATTGTTAGCTGGTATTCTTATATTGTGTTTATTGTGTTATACTTTTTCATTCGAGTTGGTAGTGGATTTGTTTCCATCCAACTATCCTCCTTAGATACTTATGTTGAGATCTAGTTATATAGATGCTGGTTATTCATTTATTTTGATTTTCTGTGGATGAGATTTAGATTATACCCTGTGACTTGTGACATATGTTTATACCACTTGTAGATTTTATATTCATATTACAACGTACGTATGAATTTGGTTTCCATATATTAGAGTTGCCATATCCAAGCGGTTGACATGCTTACGTGTCCTAGTCCTACGTATTTTTGGGACTGGGATGTGACATATTTTTGTTGTGGCCCATGCAGATCGAGAGCATATTGTCTCGGTTACGTTATTGTACCGAATAATCCTGCACCTAGGACTAGAGTATAGGATCTCATCCACAATTGACTATGATTCATCTTCCTCCTATCTGTTCTATTTGAACAATTGTATCCTGCTTGATTCCTGTACTTCCCTAATAGTTCTTTGAGTATAGCCTCCTACTAGAATATAGGAACCCATGTTATTAGGATAATGATTATGGTAGCACACCTATTAAGAATACAACGGGAATATAGACACACCACTAAGTTTAGAATATCTAGTGAACCCTAGAATTTCTTTTCTATAGATTGGTTTACCATTACCCCTTGATGTATTATGAAGACTTGAGAGTAGTATAGATACTACTAGAGTTAGTTAGAAGTTTTACCATAATATTTGAACCTAGTATAGAGGATACCCTAATAAGTACCAAGACCCCTTCTCGTAGACCTTAACAGGAGTTTCTACGGTATGCTTAAGACGATTATAGTATTAGTTTATTATTATAAGTTGGGTAGTATACCTCACAACCTAGCATCACATAGTCTTTTGCCCTATTATTGAAGTGTAACTGAATGACATTTGTCGTATGCTAGCGTAAGACGACAGTGTTTATTCAGACTATAGGACTTAGAGGCTCATACCCCAATTTAGTCGACTAACGACTTAGACAGGGAGTTAGTATGACAATTGTAGAGATTGTAGGGTCTTTTATTATTATTGCTTATATTGTTTTTGCTTCTGCGAACTTGAATTAATTTGTACCTTCTTTCATCATAATCCAGCGTACTTATATTTTCTGTACTACCTTGATTTATGCTGCTATTATAGCCTAGTTTTTGCAAGCTTATTCTTTTATCGAGCTTGCTCATGGCATATGTATTATTGGGTGCACACAATGATACAATTGCCTAATCAGAATTGGTGTATTAAGGTCTAGCTAACCTTAGTGCGCTTGGTTCGCTCTTCGTATGACTACTTTACGTGGATTGAGATATATGGTAGTAGACGGATATACTTACCCCTAGACATGTCTGACACATCGTATCGGTTATATAACTTTACTGATACGAGCATATAAATAGGAAGTTACCAAAAATAGGATTTCAATCCACAACTGTCCTGACAACTCTCTTTTCGAATTCCTTAATCTCTTTGAACCTCGTACTCGTATTCTGTCACCTTCACCTTGAATTCTTTATTATTGCTCTCCGTCTTCCCCTATTTCGGAAAGACGAAACCTTGTGCTGGTATAAGTTGACACTGATAGTACTAGATATATCCCATAAGGCTAATCACATGACTTAGTGACACTTTTTTATAATTGATTAAGGGTATATCATAGGTGATATGTTTGGTGTTAAAACTTTGATAATTGAATAGCATGAGTAAATAAATTAAGGAATATTTTTCTTAAAGTATATAGCCTTCTGTGATAGATGGGTAAATTTTAAGTTGGGTAGCAGTGCATTGGCAACTCGAGAGGAATTTCTTTTAGATTGTGATCGAGTAAGATTAGATTGGGAGAGGTTCAAGCCATTTAATTTTGAGAATTTTAGAAGAATGACTAAGATGATAAGGATTAATGAATTTTAAAAATCTTGATATTGAGGACCCAATATTTATACCTTAAGTACATAATTTAATTTTTTGAGTATTGAAGGTAAAATCATCAATTTGAATTTGAAGGATAAATATATAATTTCAGACTTGAACATTGGTGGACTGCATTTAAATTATTTTTTAATTTGATGATTTAAATTAAAAAAAAAATTTGATGATTGGACTACCTATTTGAAATATTGATGATGTGAATGTAATTTAAAAAGTTGAAGAATACAAAAAAAAAATTATAAGTAAAAATAGGAATAATATTGGACTCGAATTACTTCTAGAGGAGATTATGATACTTGGAGATCGTGAGATAAAATTTGATATGGGTTATTTAAATCTTGAAGATATTATATGGATTCAATTTAAATTTGGATATTGATGAGTTGGAAAAGTGAGAAGAGATTACAATAGGTTGAATTTTGATTTGAACAATGATTATCTTAATTTTGAAATGATCGCGATAGATTTGAATAGATTTTGTTATTTAAATTTTTGGAAGAGATTGCGATTGACGTACCTTATGTATGAATGTGAAGGATTTAACAAATTATGCCTTATTTTAATTTTGAGGACAAAATTGTTTTAAGTTGGGTAGATTGTAAACTCCCTCACCCAAAATAGGTATTTTATGTATATTTTATATTATTATATTTATTATAGCTGTTGAATTTATTTAGAATATTCTCTTAGTTAATTAGAAAATAAATTTTTTTAGTATATTTACTTATATAAATATTTATTTAGAATTATTTTAGGCTATTTTAGATTATTGGGATTTTTCCATAATTTTTAGTTAATTAAAAACTAGTAACACTAATTTTCTAGGACTTTGAAGAATTTATTTTATATTCAAACTTAAATAAAAATATCCCAAACTATTATTTTAGGTTCTAAATAATAAAATATATTTTCTATAATTTTTTGGGAATTTTCTGATTATTTTTAGCATTTATTTTGAGTTAATTATCAAAAACTGAATTTAAAACTAATTTCTGAAAAAGAAAATCCAAAAAGTAATTAATTATGCCCAGTCAGCAAACAGGGGGCCCACCTGTCAGCCTCCAGCAGTGAACAGTGATGGGCCCGCCTGTCAGTGACCGCTGAGTGGGTGCGAGCCGAGCCGAGCCGACCTCGAGCCGAGCCGAGTCAGAGTTCGACTCGGACTCAGCTGAGCCGAGCCGCGTCAGTGCCTGACCGTCCGATCTGAGCGGGCAGCCCTGGATTGCTGCCACGTGGCGTGCTATGAGCCGCGGCTGCACTCTCTCTCTCCTCTATATATATAATAGTTTAGATATTAATTTTTAGGGTTTTTCTTGAGCCGATTTTTGGAGAATTGCCATCTAGGGTTCCTTCATCTTCCAGAAGCCATTGCGCATAGCTCCGGACTCCAAACGAGGCCTAGTTTTTTTTATTAGAACGATATTGAGGTTAGATTTCTGATTATATAAATTTTTTTATGAAATTATGAGTATTAAATTCTGGAAAATTCGTAGAGCACAGCACGTCCGAAAATAGATGTGTTTCAATGTTTTCGCGATTTTGGGAGAACCATGAATCAGAGTCATGAACCGTTTAAAGTTTCGGAAAGATAATGTCGAGATCAAAATTTTTCCCAGAATTTAATTCGAATTATTTATATACTTTTAATTCTATAGAACTTCTAGGTTAGAATTTAACCATTGGTACACAATACAAATTTGTATGTGCCATAATTCCCAAACGAATTTGAATTCGGACGAGCCATAAATTCCAGCATATTTTTGACGCTGAAATCTACAGAAAATCATGCATGAAAGTTGAGTTTGTGTCGGTTGACTTTTTGGTCAACAGATCGTCTCGATTTGCGTGCCATGAGTCTCGAGTTGATAAAATTCAGTTTCTTTGGACAAAATTTAGGAATTAACATAAAAATCAGAATAATAAGATTAAAATAGGATTTTAGAGTAATTATTCTAGAATTAAATAAATTAAAATAAATTATCTTTTGACGTGATAAATTTGTAATACATAGGCTATTTGGACTGTGACTTGGACTCTGATTTATACCAACAGCAGGACCCCAGGCAAGATACCTTGCCAAATTATTTACAGTATTTTATATGCTTAGTATATTTTTGTATAATTATTGTATTTCTGTTTATTTATTGCATGTGTAGTTCCTTTCAGTCATTACTATATATTAGATATGTTGACACACACTTGACACTTAGTATCATAGAGGACAATTATTAGGCGTATGGGCTTTTAACCACTCTGGTAACACCGTAGTCACTAGCACGCACTATGGTGGGTCATGTCCGATGGTCGCTACCCGAGAGGTATGTCGATTGATAGAGTCCGAGGGTCGCTACCCCAGAGGTATGTCGGCTGATGATGTCCACTGACGAGCGTATGAGTTATGAGGATTAGATCGAGTAGCCTACCCTTGCCCATACGTCAAAAAGTTATCCTCATTTGCATTCATATAGATGGTCTTGTACAGCGTACTTATTTATTTTCAAATTATATACATGTTTACTGTATTCAAATTAGCTCATATTTTCTGTATCTTGTTACGTCCCTCTGAGGACCTGGTCCTCTGCCAGGTATATCTGTTCTTGAGTATTTGCAGGAGCGCAGATTGGATGGATATATATGTTTCGTGGATGTCCTTTCTTCGAACCTAGGATTGTTAGCTGGTATTCTTACATTGTGTTTATTGTGTTATACTTTTCCATTCGAGTTGGTAGTGGATTTGTTTCCATCCAACTATCCTCCTTAGATACTTATGTTGAGATCTAGTTATATAGATGCTGGTTATTTATTTATATTAATTTTCTGTGGATGAGATTTAGATTATACCCTGTGACTTGTGACATATGTTTATACCACTTGTGGATTTTATATTCATATTACAGCGTACGTATGGATTTGGTTTTCATATATTGGAGTTGCCATATCCAAGCGGCTGGCATGCTTACGTGTCCTAGTCCTACGTATTTTTGGGACTGGGGCATGACAGTATCCCTTGGGATGGGGTTGGGTGTTTACATGAAGTAAATTGGAGGGTGGAAATGGTATTGGGTTGAATGGATGGCCTAGATTTGACATGGAGGAAAGTATACAAAAGAAAGGGAGAAAGAAGGGATTGGACCGGTCAAAGAGGGGGATGAGGTTTTCTTTATTGGCCTTGACCAATAGGATGGTGACACATCATTGCACTTTTGAATAAAATTTCTTAACAATTAGAAAATTGCACAAAAATGGAAATTTGGATTAAATGAGAGAAAATACCATATTTGGTGTGATGTAGTGGCTAAAAAGGGTGTGTGGTATTTGGTATGAACCTTGAGGGCGTGAGTGGGGATTTGGTTTGGTGTTGGGTCTAGTTTTGGGTGAGGTTAGGTCCTTACACCAATTTAATTAAAATTAGTGTAAGTGGTGCTCTTTAATTAATTAGAAATATATAGGGTTAAAATTGGGTGGGACACAAGTATCATAGATATAGTAGACTCAGATTGGAATATTGTTATAAATTGGATTATACAAAACGAATCAAGGTTGTGTCTCTAATTTCGATTGGAACGGACAAGGATGCAAAGTTGGATTTATTTGAATTTAAGAACGGACGTTTGTAACAAATATTGTGCGACTAAAATGAAGCACAAGGGAAGGTATTCATGAGTTACACAAGGGTCAGAATGGAAGGCTGGCACGTCTAAAAAAAGTGTGTAAAATTTGTTTGGAAGCAAATGCTAGTGTAGCGCTCCAAATATCGAAGCAACGACAAGTGCACTAAGTGATTAAAATATTGCACAATAAATCTAAAATACCGTGTTCTAATTCTAATTAAATCCAAATTAACCCTAGTCTCTTTATCTAAGCCAAGTAGACCTAAATTTGGTCGAGGAGTTTTATAATCTACCCAACTTATAAGAATTTAGTCCTCAAAATTAAAATAAACACATAATAAGTTATAACTCATTAAGCAATGCTACGGACATACCTAGGACCGGTGGAGTTGTCCTTTGCACTATCTGTTGGGCTCTATTGACATACTGGGAACACTCCGGAGCCTGATGTTGGTTCAATCCGTACCTCAAAAACCGTCCTAACCTTCTTCTGCAACTAGGACGGTTAATATCTCAATATTCTTTCCTAGGTATAACGTCATCATCCTATAGTATCCAGAATGGAATCATGCAACCTAACTTCTTATAATCAGTCCTAGCAGCAACAAGTCTAATCAGTCAGTCATACCTAGTCTACAAGCTAAACTCGAACAATTTCTAGAAGAAATATATGTAATAAAATACCACATAGGTCTCTACTCAATACATAGTGATAAGAATATATAGATAAATTATGTAATAAATATCTATTCAATCCTTCTAAATACCCTAGAATAAAATATAACAAATACAATAACAAGAGTACGATTCCTAAAATTTATTGGCTAGGGCAAATTGGAAACATGTTCCTATATAACTACATACTACTAAGGATTTGGTTCAACAAGCTCATGTCCTATTAGTCAAAAGTCTAAATCTCTATCCCTAAGTAGTTTATGTGTAATCCACAATATTCAGCTACCGTTTCCTGTCAGACTTCTATCTTATATTTACACTCCATACTTGTAGCGCCCCGTTCTCCCGGTGCGGAGAGCGCGGCTAAGAAACACAAGACGGTATCGTTCGATCGGGATAGATTGAATTAAGAACTCATCCTCGTTATGGATTTGTTTCTTCGGAATCGATTCCCATATCCAGTAGACTGCGCCCCAAGGATCGGCTTAGCGGCAGAGTCAGGAGGGACCTCTCCGCTGCTATCTTTTATTGCCTCGGTTTTCGATGTCGCTTGTTGCTTTCGTGCCTTGAGTTGGTTTTGGGATTTGCTTATTTTCCTTGAACGATTTCGATAGTTTTCATTGTTTTCGTTCATCAACTTGCACTTCTATTCCGAGATTGGAAAGAAAGAAAGAAGTATTAATCGAGCTGTTCGTGTGCAGGTGAACGAGCAGTAGGCGGCTTACGAGCGGAGTCGTGAAGCGCCTCTTTCCTTCTCCTTCCCAAAATCTAAGTGAGTGGCTACCAACCCGATTAGCTAGTCCTGCTTCCAAGCTTCACAGCTAATAAATCTGCACTCTTCTATGCCCCGATCAAACGATACCAAATAATAATAAAAGAAACCAAGATAAAAGACAAATATACTTGGTTATTATGCTTGTCAATCAAACCTGTGAACTGTTGCCTTATCGTATGCTTGTTCGTGCAAATGTTCTATAAAACGTGCTAAGTATAGAACACATCTTGTATATGCATAATTGTTCAGGGAGGCTATGTTAAATGAATCATGTATTACTGCTTATCGTGCACTCGTGTTCTTGCACTCGTGTTCTTGCAATCGTGTTGCCTCAACTGCATAAATTGTTAACTTGTTAATCGTGTTCGATCATGGACAACTTGTGCACAAGGTATAGTTCTGCGAACGGTCGCTGGGGCACTGGCACCGATCCGATCCGGGCGAAACTCGTGTATAGTCATCGTGTACGGGATAAGATGGCTTACAACGCCTCGTGTACTATCGTTGCATGCTATCCTTGTCTCGGACTAGTCCATTATGGCAACCATGCCAGTGATCATCGTGTATATTTAAACCTGTTGCATACTAACTTGTGTCTTCGTGGCAGAAAAGGCATGGTAAGTATTGTGCAAGTAATTCAGACGGTCAGGTAAAATCTACCTAACGGTGGCACGTTCATTTCAGTAAATTCAATATGCTGCTTACTTGTAAATGAACTAAGGCAAGATAGAAACCCACAAATATGCATGCTTCACTAAACAACGTGTTGATTGGTATAGTCAGGCTAGCTCGCCTTCACCAACATGTTTCGATATGCTGACCCTCGTTGAAACAGGTTCTCCGCACTAAGGCGAACCGAGCGAGGAGCCGAAGTCGTCTTCCCGATCCAGTCCAGCTGTTGGCGCATCTTCACCGCGCCTCGAAGACTTTTGAAGTCCAAAGTTGCAACTCTTCATACACAAATGCAGCTCCGTGGCAAAGTCGTCCTCCAGCCTGGAGGTCTTTATCGTTTTGAGTTTATAAAGGGATGTAATGTACAGGACTACTATCTCATTTTGAGTCATCTCTTTTGTAAGCCGTTCGGCATATTAGCTAACTCGTTCAAGAGTTTATAATAGATGTTCATTATCAATAAAGAGAACTTTTCTATGTTTCAAATTTGTGTTTCAATTTATCTGCGTACTCTGAATATGTGTTTGCTATGCAAATCATTAAAGCCTTGTGCGGGCGCAACCCCAGACCCGCACGGCGGTCACAATTCGGGAGACGCATCAAGTGATTCTACGAAATTGGGTCGTGACAATACTCACGTGTCAATATATAATCTAAGAGTCTAGTGGTAATCCTGTACCAATTGACCAATGAGTCAGCGTGTGATCTAAACCTGTATTTCGTTCCTTGAAAGAAGACCTCTATGGACTGTCCAACTCTGAAAGGTAAAAAGTGAGTGGTCTTGGTGAGTCGATCCACGATCACCCATACCGCATTGCGACCACTGGAACTCCTTGGAAAGCCCGTAACGAAGTCCATAGTGATGTGCTCCTAATTTTACTCAGGTATCGTGAGTGCATTTAAGTAAACCTGCAAACCTCTGATGCTCAGCCTTGATCCGCTGACACATCAGACACTTCGCCACAAAGTGACTATCTCCCTCTTTATTACATGCCACTAATAGTACTGCCTCAAATCTCTGTAAATCTTGTGCCTCCTGGATGAATAGAGTATGCTAAATTGTGTGCCTCCGATATCAGCTCCTGACAAAGTTCTCCGTTCGTAACATAGAAACGATCTCCATATCTCAAAGTTCCATCCTCGTGTATGCGTAATTCTGTCTGCATCCCGGCCTTTGTCTTCTATCGAAGCCTCTGGAATCTGGCATCTGTTGGCAAGGCAGCCTTGATCCTCACAACCAATATCGATTGCTCCTGAAAACTCGATAACTGGTTGTCTGCTCCGGTCATAATGACCTCTATACTCAACTATTCTAGATCTCTCAACAAGTGTTGCTGGGTAGTCAAAAAGAATGTCATGGGCCTCCTGCTCAATGCATCAGCTACTACGTTGTCTTTTTCCATATGGTACTGTAGCTCAATCTCAAATTCTGTCATCATCTCGAGCCAACATCTTTGTCTCAGGTTCAGGTACTTCTCTAATTTTAAAAGAAACTCAAGGTCAGGTACTTGTCACAAATTTCATCTTGTTGCCACTCTACCTTTTTACCTCGAACCTGAGGTTCCTCCTAGTTTACTCCATGTATACCCTTCATCCAAACTATATGGGTACCGTCTTGTTTATAACTGGCCATCCATTATAGGTAGTTTACGAGATCCAACTAAAGGCTATAACATCTATCGATACTCTCATCCTTCAATCTAATTGCTTTATTCCAGATACTAGCTTAACTAATAGAATTATCAACGGTAAAAACACGAGCCTAATAGACACTGACAACCACAATAAGTCTAGTACATCTAATCTAATTTGGAAGCTATATGTAGTATTCAAGTTATCTCATCATCTAAATATTGGATCTAGCAATCTACGTCTAGAAATCTACCTATCTGTTTTAGCTTAGTCATAAACATTATTATCTAAAGGGTGGAAGAATTTTTAGGTCTGATACTGTAAAGTCACAAGGTAACTAGGGGTTAACCACTATGGTTTGCTACCTAAAGTGCTATTTCATACCTATAGTATCTGATGATCTTCTTCTAGATGTGAGTCTAACATTTTGTCTTGTCAAGTTCATAATGTCGTTCCTTGTATCACTACCATAAGACTACAACTAATTTCTAGCATCTAGCTATGTCTCCCCTAATTTATTCTAGAGCCTTAGAATCAAACAATCTTTCTAGCTTCTAATACTAGCTTCTAATACTTATAAATTACGGCTACCTTAAGTAAGGGTAGGGTCTAGGTTTAAGTCTCTACTTCTATGTCTAATTCTTACACCAATAGTCTATACTAACTCTACTAACAAGAAAGAACAACCTTCTCTACCATGGTTAACCATCTACTCAAATATTCTATTAAATGTGCCTTCTTCTCTTGACGAGGATCTGCTCCTGGAGGAAATCACCGAGCGCCAGCATCCATCTTTCCGAAATAAGGAAGATGAGAAACAATAATAACGATGTCGACGGTAAATGAACGAATACAGTAATGAAGTCCAAGGATGACAATCGAATACAAGAGGAGTTTTAAAGTTAGTTATGGATTGAGATCTTATTCAACATAAATTCTAAGTTGCAGGCTCGTTCAGCACAGTAACGTAATCGAAATGATATGCTCTGACCTGCATGGGCCACCACTAAAACCATGTCATGCCCCAGTCCCAAAACACGTAGGACCAGACACGTGGTAATGGCCAGCTGGTACGACTCTGTAGGGCTTTCCAATTTAATGGACCCGACGAAGCGCACTTACGCTGTCCATGGTCAAGTGATCCAATTAATAATCTATTTCTAACATGCAACAACTAAAACTAAATCTCATTCCATAGTAAATAATCTCAAGAAAGAATGATACGCATCATCAGTCTACAGCCTAATAATACATCCATTCGAATAGACCAAAAGAACAACACCTGTCTATAAATACTAGGATATAAAAGCAGAATCAAAAATGGAAAGTAGTACATGACTGTAATAGCTAAAAATGTAAAGACCTGCAACGATGTCCATACTCTACTAGATCAAGCATCCTGCAAACTGCATAAATAACCTGGAAGGGAACCAGGTCCTCAGAGGGACGTAACAAGATACAAAAATACATGCCATAAAGTAAATACTGTGAAAACTCGAGGGTGAACTAACCAGCTAAGTGAAATACAATTTGAGGATAACTTAGTGCGTATGGGAAGTGTAGGCTAGACATATGCTGATGTAATTCACCAATCGCCTTGACTGGATAGTATATGCCACATATGCCGCCATAATAAGGGCACTCTGTAATATAATAACGTCCACCTCCGAAGAGTGTGGCATCTGTACATGTAACATCCATCGTTCCGGAGAACGTAGAATCTGCATAGTACAACGTCTATATCGCTCCATAGAACGTAGAATCTGCAGAAAATAACGTCCATATTGCTCCGTAGAACATGGAATCTGAATAGTATAACGTCCATATCGTTATGTCGAACATGGAATCTGAATAGTATAACGTCCATATCATTCCATCGAACATGGAATCTAAATAGTATAACGTCCATATCGCTCCGTAGAACGTGAAATCTGAATAGTATAATATCCATATCGTTCCGTCGAATATGGAATCAGAATAAAGGAAGGGGGTGTCCCATAGGCCTAGTAGTCGTCCTCCTCGCCCAATGCCAATGTATAAGTCACGAATACGACGTGGACATCTCATACTATAATGCAAGTCACTAGAGGAATATATAACTAAGCTAAATACCGTCATACATGCTGCTCATGTAAACCCCCTGATTTTTTTAAGATTTTCAAAACTAGATTTTTCAGAATTTTTAGGAATTTTCGGGAATTTTTACTAATTAAAAACCAGGGTATTTTGGCATTAAATAAAATTAAATATTTTTAAAACATATTAAAATATTATAAAAATAATATTTTTGGGTGTAAAATAAAATATTGGACTTAGAGTAATTTTCTGCGAATTTATTGGACCCCGAAAATATTTTTAAAAGCCAGAAAACTATTTTTAATTAAAATTTAAATTGAACCGAGCTGAACCAGATTCAAACCGGCCTGAACCCGGTCCAACCCAACTGAACTGGACCGGCCGCCCTAGCAGGTCGGGTTGGGTCCGCCCGACCCAAACCCGCACCGCCCGACCCGCAGACCCGTTCCCTCTTCCCCCTCCGCACGACCCCGCTGCCCGATTCCTCCGCCGCTCCCCGCGCCTCCGGCCACGTCGTCGCCCTCCGTGCCTCGCCAGGCCCACGCCACCGCGAGCCCCGCCACCCTCGCCACGTCCTCCGCCTCTCCCGGCCGACCCTCCCCGCCGCAGCTCTATATAAACCCCCGCTCCCCTCCGGCCAAACCCCCTTCCTCCTCCTTCACCCCCTCACCGCCCTAGCCTCCGCTCCGCCTCGTCGCGCAGCCGCCTGCCCGCAGTGCCCCTCCCTCACCAGCGCCGCCCCAGCCCTCTCCTCCTCCTCTCCTCTCCGTCAGCCCCGACCCAGCAGCAGCCCCTCCCATCCGCTCCGCCCGGCCGCCTGCGCCACCTCCCGCACGCCGCCGCCTCCGGCCAGGGCACCTCCGGCGCCTCCCGCACACCGCCCTAGCCCCTCCGGCCCACCTCCGGCCGCAGCGCCGCCCTCCTCCGGCGATCTCAGTCAGCAGAGCCCTAGAAACCCTAACCCTAGGTGGGATCTGACTCGGATACGCCGTGTCGTGTCGGCTCGGACACGAGAAACTTCGGTTTCTCGAGCCCTGTTCAGGTACCCGTTTCTCTCTGCTCGTTTACCCATTTTCATTTCTATCTGTTGCATCATGAACCCTACATGACCCTCTCGGTGCCCATGCAACCCGCTCAGTGCATCGCGTCCTATGGCGATCGTGGACTATGATCCAAAAATAGGAAAAACAATACCCTGTTTTACCCCGGAACCGAGTCCGCCTGGCCAAACGGGATGACTTGGTCATACGCGGTCTTCACCGATACGTGCGCGCCGTTGATATGGACGTGCGAGATTTCGCAGAAGTTAATTTGGATGTGCGTACACACCGGAATCAACGCGTATCCGTCGACACCGTCCCGTATCCGTCAGTTCTGGAACGCATCGTAACTTTATGTACACACGTCGGATCAAAACGAAACTTACGCCATCGGACTCGTAGCGATACGCTGGTCCTTTGACCCAAGTTTGGTTCGATTCTGAGAACGTTGACAAAATTGCGTATTGTGGGCCCCACAGGCTCCACTTGACGGGCGATTTTGTGATCGGCTCATCGGAATCCAATTCTGGAAGTTCCGTTGGGTTCGTATCATCGTTCTGGACCTGTTGACACCAAGTTGGATGAATTTGGAGACCTTTGTCCCTGACCCCGCTTTGACCCAAAATTATTATTTTTGCCCTTGTCTCCAAATTGGACTCAAGGACAGGCGTTTCTAGCTATTTGATATTTTCTGGATCTGATAGTAATATTTGTTTTAGCAACCAGAGGAGTCCCTGGAGAACCCATTGAGACCAGAGCTACAGTTGGAGCCAGAACCCCAGGCAAGTGTACCTTGCCATAACTTGCAGTCCTTGTTACTTATTTCCTTGGCTTATATATACATATATTGTGGTTCATGCTTGACCTAGGACCGTGGGACTTTACTTAGCGTCTGATTCATAGTCGGGTGCCAACACCGTATGCGGCATTGTGTATTATCATCTAGACATAGATACCGAGACCCCATCTTTCTCGTACTTGTCCTATCAAGTACATTATAACCCAGGACACTTGACACTATTCATGAAACAGAGTCTTCCTGAGATATTCGTGGTGATTCTGTATAGGATACAGGACTTGACATTGACATTATGTTCCTAGATACTATATGACTTGTTGTATTAGATATGATTGTGCGTGACATGGACATGGGGCCACATGGACATGAGACGTATGATTACATTGGGTGGGGAGAGACACACAGGCTACAGGTTGATTTTATATATTATGCCGGCGTCTCAGTATTTTACTGAGCTAGACGACCACATGATATCACTGCTACCGGCTCCCCGACACAGATCTTGTAGTAGTTTCAGCCTGAGTTCTAGTGCTGCTCTTATCTTGCATATCACTTAACTGGTTATTTAGTGTTTCCCTATTGTTTCATCTATTGCTGGAGAGACACACAGGCTATAGGTTGATTTTATATTATGCTGGCGTCTAAGTCTCTCGCTGAGCTAGACAACCACATGATATCACTGCTACCGGCTCCCTGACACAGAGCTTGTAGTTGTTTCAGTCTGAGTACTGGTGATGTTCTCACTTGTATTTCACATAGATGGTTACATATTTACCCTGTTTATTTCATTGACTATTTCATTGCATTATTATGGCTTGTATTATCTGTACCTTGCTATGTCCCCTGAGGACCTGGATCCGGATTATGTTCCCAGGATTTGCAGACAAGATCTATCCCAAGGTATACGGGACCGCAGCAGGAGCAGACACAGGAGCAGTACCGACACCCGAGGACGAGATTGTGCCAGAGGACTTCTCATGAGTATTGGCTTGAGATACTCATTTATTTCTGTTTCTAGTTATTTTATTTCTAGTCTATTGCATTGATGTATCAGACTTATTCTCGGATTATTCTCCAAGATACTTTTATTGTGATATGTCAGTTTATTTTATTTGTATTATTCTGGCATTTGATTTGTGATTATCTGTTGTGGATGAGATTAGTATAGACTGTGACTTGTATCATTGGACCTACTTATTGTTGTACTACAGCTTAAGTATGCCCCGATGGATCCATTAAATTGGGTTTGTCTATCGGTGTATGCTGCTGGCCATTATTACGTGTCCGGTCCCTCGGTATTTAGGGACTGGGCCGTGACATAGTTTTTGTGGTGGCCCATGCAGGTCTACGACTAAATTGTTCGGTTTTAACTTAGGGACCGAGCAAGCCTGCAATAAGAATAAGATAAGTTTCTAGGATCTCATCCGCTTGCTTGAAACATTTTTGATATCTATATCGGATTCGAATTAAATTCTTGACTTGCATCCTGCCTTGATTCCTGAGCGCCTCTTATTATTTATTTTGGTTACAGAGTTATGGAACCACCAGCAAACGACGAGACTCCTGTAAGATCGCCACGAGATGCAGTGGTAACCAACGAAGAGGAAGTAACACCAGTAGAAGAAGGTCAATCCACTCAACAACATAGTCAAGCGAATCAGCATGCCTCAGGAATCCAGCAAGATGATATTCCACCATCGACGCAATTTACTCCACAAATGCCTGTATTTCCACAAGGGCAGGCCATGAAAGGACAGCAGATGTTTCAAATGATCTATGCAATAATGCAAGCTCAACAAGAGGCTTTGAGTCGCAGCCTAGTAACCGCACTAGAGCAGGCGAATCTACCAGCATGACGACCAATGATGGGCTCTATTTCTGATTTCTGCCAGCTGAAGCCCCGTACCTTCTCAGGCAAAGAGGAGCCCACAGAAGTTCATGAGTGGCTCACCAGTACTCAACTTCAATTAGAAGCAGCCGAGCTTCCAAGAGAATGTTGGATGACTGCCGTTAGAATGCAGTTGACGGACAATGCCCATCACTGGTGGCTATCTGAGGAGACATGGCTCGGACCAGACTGAGTCACTTGGGAAGAGTTTTCCAGACTCTTTCAGGAGATGTACATACCAGCTATCGCTCGATCAGAACTTTGTGACAAGTTTAATCGCCTCACTCAAGACAGTATGACAGTAGAAGAGTACAACGTGGAATTTATTCGTCTAAGTCGCTTCGCCCCAACCCTGATCCCGAAAGAAGAAGAGAAGGCTGAAAAGTTCTTCGACGGACTAAACATTGAGCTATAGAAACTAATTGGATCCGTTGCACCTACATCTTACCCGGACGTCTTTGCTGCAGCCCGACGCATGGAGCGCGTCATCAGGAGAGAGACCAGTCTGAAGCAATCATCCATACCAGCACCAGCCGGAGCACCACAGAAAGAAGCTACAAAGAGACCTCATATGCACCAGCCATCAGAAACGTCTCCACAGGCACTACCCATCTGTCAATATTGTCGCAAGCGAGGACATATTGAGGATGAGTGCAGACGAAAAAGGAAAGTATATTTAGATTGCGGATCCAGTAAGCATTCATTGAGGGAATGCCCTGAACGTCGAGAAAGAGCACTAATATCACCAGCACCAAGGCCAACCTATCCAGCATTGGGAGCACCACAAACGGAAGTTGAAGGAGTCCTACCACCAGCTCCAGGAGGGTATCAGCCGAGGCCACCTTTGATACCCCAGGCACTACTCTTCCAGCAGGCTCAGCAGCAGAAGAATCGACTGCAAGGACGCGGACAAGCCCTAACGATGACCGTGGAGAACGCGCAGACTCGTGGAGTAGCTTATGCGCGTAAGTGATTCGTAGCTACCGTTTCTAGTCTTGTTTTAGCTCGTGCCTATTGGTTCGTGACCTCAGCCCCAACCTAGTAATTTGAAACTTGTTAATAATAACCTAGTTTTCTAAAAAGTTGTAGTTCTCTTGCTTTAACTAGATTTTCTTTACTCTGGAAAGTGCATAACTTTCATTTTTAGGAAAACGATATTTCCCTAGGTGTCTTGTGATGTGTTTTCGAACAATACTTACAACCGTGTCATCTCTGTTGATCGGTTATTCTTTGATTGCGAGGACGCAATCCTCTTAAGGGGGGTAGATTGTAAACCCCCTGATTTTTTTCAAGATTTTCAAAACTGGATTTTTCAGAATTTTCTGGGAATTTTCGAGAATTTTTACTAATTAAAAACCAGGGTATTTTGGCATTAAATAAAATTAAATATTTTTAAAATATATTAAAATATTATAAAAATAATATTTTTGGGTGTAAAATAAAATATTGGACTTAGGGTAATTTTCTGCGAATTTATTGGACCCCGAAAATATTTTTAAAAGCCAAAAAACTATTTTTAATTAAAATTTAAATTGAACCGGGCTGAACCGGATTCAAACCGGCCTGAACCGGGCTGAACCCGGTCCAACCCAACTGAACCGGATGGGCTGCCCTAGCGGGTCGGGTCGGGTCCGCCCGACCCAAACCTGCACCCGCCCGACCCGTAGACCCGTTCCCTCTTCGCCCTCCGCACGACCCCGCTGCCCGATTCCTCCGCCGCTTCCCGCGCCTCCGGCCACATCGTCGCCCTCCGCGCCTCGCCAGGCCCACGCCCCCGCGAGCCCCGCCTCCCCCGCCACGTCCTCCGCCTCTCCCGGCCGACCCACTCCGCCGCAGCTCTATATAAACCCCCGCTCCCCTCCGGCCAAACCCCCTTCCTCCTCCTTCACCCCCTTACCGCCCTAGCTTCCGCTCTGCCTCGCCGCGCAGCCGCCTGCCCGTCGTGCCCCTCCCTCACCAGCGCCGCCCCGGCCCTCTCCTCCTCCTTCCTTCTCTGTCAGCCCCGACCCAGCAGCAGCCCCTCCGCTCCGCCCGGCCGCCTGAGCCGCCTCCCGCACGCCGCCGCCTCCGGCCAGCTCTGCCCCAGCCCCTCTGGCCCGCCTCTGGCCGCAGCACCGCCCTCCTCCGGCGATCTCCGTCAGCAAAGCCCTAGAAACCCTAACCCTAGGTGGGATCTGACTTAGACACGCCGTGTCGTGTCGGCTCGGACACGAGAAACTTCAGTTTCTCGAGCCCTGTTCAGGTACCCGTTTCTCTCTGCTCGTTTACCCATTTTCGATTCCGTCTATTGCATCGTGAACCCTGCATGACCCTCTCGGTGCCCGTGCAACCCGCTCGGTGCATTGCATCCTGTGGCGATCGTGGACCGCGATCCAAAAACAGGAAAAATAATGCCCCGTTTCACCCCAGAACCGAGTCCGCCCCGCCAAACGGGACGACTTGGTCGCACGCGGTCTTCACCGATAAGTGCGCGCCATTGATATGGACGTGCAGGATTTTTCAGAAGTTGATTTGGATGTGCGTGCACACCGGAATCAACACGTATCCGCCGACACCGTCCCGTATCCGTCAGTTCTGGAATACGTCATAACTTTGTGTACACACGTTGGATCGAAACGAAACTTGTGCCATCGGACTCATAACGATACGCTGGTCCTGTGACCCAAGTTTGGTTCGATTCTGAGAACGTTGACAAAATCGCGTATCGTGGGCCCCACAAGCTCCACTTGACGGGCGATTTTGTGATCGGCTCATCGGAATCCAATTCTGGAAGTTTCGTTGGGTTCGTATCATCGTTCTGGACCTGTTGATACCAAGTTGGACGAATTTGGAGACCTTTGTCCCTGACACATTTTTCGGTGCGAAGCGGGCCACATGTGGACCCCGCTTTGACCCAAAATTATTATTTTTGCCCTTGTCTCCAAATTGGAATCAAGGACAGGCGTTTCTAGCTATTTGATATTTTCTGGATCTGATGGTAATGTTTGTTTCAGCAACCGGAGGAGTCCCTGGAGAACCCACTGAGACCAGACCTACAGTTGGAGCCAGAACCCCAGGCAAGTGTACCTTGCCAAAACTTGCAGTCCTTGTTACTTATTTTCTTGGCTTATATATACATATATTATGGTTCATGCTTGACCTAGGATCGTGTAACTTTACTTAGCGTCTGATTCATAGTCGGGTGCCAACACCGTATGCGGCGTTGTGTATTGTCATCTAGACATGGATACCGAGACCCCATCTTTCTCGTACTTGTCCTATCAAGTACATTATAACCCAGAACACTTGACACTATTCATGAGACAGAGTCTTCCTGAGATATTCGTGGTGATTCTTTATAGGATACAGGACTTGACATTGATATTATGTTCCTAGATACTATATGACTTGTTGCATTAGATATGATTGTGCGTGACATAGACATGGGGCCACATGGACATGAGACGTATGATTACATTGGGTGGGGAGAGACACACAGGCTACAGGTTGATTTTATATATTATGCCGGCATCTCAGTCTTTCACTGAGCTAGACGACCACATGATATTACTACTACCGGCTCCCCGACACAGAGCTTGTAGTGGTTTCAGCCTGAGTTCTAGTGCTGCTCTCATCTTGCATATCACTTAGCTGGTTATTTAGTGTTTCCCTATTATTTTATCTATTACTGGAGAGACACACAGGCTACAGGTTGATTTTATATTATGCCGGCGTCTCAGTCTCTCGCTGAGCTAGACAACCACATGATATCACTGCTACCGGCTCCCGGACACAGAGCTTGTAGTTGTTTCAGTCTGAGTACTGGTGATGTTCTCACTTGCATTTCACATAGATGGTTACATATTTACCCTGTTTATTTCATTTACTATTTTACTGCATTATTATGGCTTGCATTATCTGTACCTTGCTATATTCCCTGAGGACCTGGATCCGGATTATGTCCCCAGGATTTGCAGACGAGATCTATCCCGAGGTATACGGGACCGCAGCAGAAGCAGACACAGGAGCAGTACTGACACCCGAGGACGAGATTGTGCCAGAGGACTTCTCATGAGTATTGGCTTGAGATACTTATTTATTTCTATTTCTAGTTATTTTATTTCCAGTCTATTGCATTGATGTATCAGACTTATTCTCGGATTGTTCTCCGAGACAATTTTATTGAGATATGTCAGTTTATTTTATTTGCATTATTCTGGCATTTGATCTGTGATTATCTGTTGTGGATGAGATTAGTATAGACTGTGAATTGTATCATTGGACCTACTTATTGTTGTACTACAGCTTAAGTATGTCCCGATGGATCCATTAAATTGGGTTTGTCCATCGGTGTATGCTGCTGGCCATTATCACGCGTCCGATCCCTCGGTATTTTGGGACTAGGGCGTGACAGCTCATACCGATGGCCATTCAAGCATGAAGCACATGTCCTTATATGAACTCACTATGTGCCATGCAAAGATACGTGTCAAGGCCTGGGGAGTCATATTAATAACTCCATAACTTTAGGTGGGTCCACTAGACACTAGGTCAACCACAAGTCCTAACATCAACGCCTTCGTTGACTGCACCCGAGTCTTTCTCAGACGCGCATAGTTAAATACAATATTAAAATAATAAACATGCAACTAAATAATAACTGAATTAAAATAGTACAACAAGGCAAGGTATACTTGCCTGGGTCCTCAAGCTGCGAGTGCCAATAACCTACTTTCAAAGTCTCGCAGGACGATCCAATGGTCCTATATATATATAAAATGTAATATAGCATCAGTCATTACACTAGCACACACACAAACACGATTACACTAAACTCAGGAAGGAGTGGTACTGGTCAACTAGCAGGGTCAAGTGTACGTGTCTAAACGCACAAGTGTCATATCCTCGAATACTGTGCATAACCAGAAAGTCAACTCACTAATATATGTCTAAAGCCTGTACGTTAGTGTACACAAGGCAGTCAATTCACTAATACTCAGGGTCATACAGCCAATGCAAATACACGGTATACCCATAACTAATACCTATGGTCACACAGCATATGTAGCACTAGAAATCAATTTCCCCATGAAGTAATCTATAAACCTAATTATTATTCAATACTTATTACTATTAAACATACACACACACAAACACACTGTTCACTAAAGTGCACGAATACTCCATGTCATACAATGCACACATCAAGGAAGGGGCAAACTATGAACCTGTGCGTATACGGGGTCGAGGGAGGCTATTGTGGGTCGTCTCCAACGGGGTGTTCGACGGTCGGCTGTGCACGACGAAAAGGTGGCCGGATTGGAAATGGTGATGGGGACGGTGGTGTTGATGATGATGATGACAACGATGATATTGACGATTGTAGAAGCATGAAAAATATGTTGGGAGGAGCTACGCAGCATACTGATGCAGAGCAGCGTAAACAGAGGTCTTCAGATCCATCAAGCGTACAAGCAGAGCTTTCTCTGCTAAACCCAACGTAAAGTACAAGCTCAAAGGACCATCCACGTAAGGGCAGTACGTCCAGGCCGCTCCAGCGTAAACAGGGTTCTTCATCGCCTCCTTGGCGTAAAACTCAGCCGATCTCAAAGCAGCGTTAAAGCGTACGAGGAATGCTTCGTCTTCTCCGAAATGAACCTGTCAAGTCACGCAGTGAACCTGAGCTCTGACTCCTGACAAAAAGTACTGCACGGCTACCCAGACGACGGCTGGAAATGAGGACAGACCCCTCGGGACGCGCACCACAGCATGATGCGGATCTCTGCATTTAATGCAGAGGATTTGGTTAAAATATCACCGAACCGTCGTTTACTGACGTCCCCTCAGCATAAACTACTCTTTCGCGAACAAGGGGATACGCTGCCTTGTTTTACACAGGCAAACATGAGCTATTTTACGCTCCGCAGTAGACAAACCGCCTGCCACGTCAAAAGCTGCACTTCGTACGGGGCTCGAGGCACGTCTCTACGTCTAATTGCACAAAACGGTGACAGTTTCTCTCAAGGAACGTCTCTGCGACGGATGCACAGAAGGGCTGCAGACCTTCAAAATATGCCTTCGCATTTAATGCACAAGATGGTGGCAAATCTCTGCAAAAGATTTGATTATATCTTCAAAAGCCGTAATTCCGGCTAAGACGTCCACATTAGCACTCTGGCACGGTACACAGCGGCTTCTACGCCCATTTAAGATCTGTGCTCATTCGGCTTCTACGCCCATTCGGCTTCAAACACCCACTCAGTCTCTACGACCATTCGGCTTCAAACGCCCACTCAGTCTCTATGACTATTCGGCTTCTACGTCTACTCGGCTTCTATGCCCATCCGGCTTCTACGCCTACTCGGCTTCTATGCCTATTTTGGCTTCTACGCCAGGGTGACAGTCATTTGGCTTCTACGCCAACCTCTTCTACACAAGGGATACCTACCTACGTGGCTTCTACGCCGTGATCTTCGCAGCAGATATACGCGTTTTGTCCCCTTAGTTGGACACGCGTCACATGCTCACTCAAAAGGTCATCTATACGCAGGCATTGGTTATTTTAACCGTTGTGTAAAAGGGTGCTGTACTTTCCACTCCTCGGTTTTTACACCGACGGAGTGATCACTGTCACCAAAACTCTATAAATAGAGACCCCTATCAATGGGGAAAAAGGTCGAAAAACTTCAAACTTGAAGATCGAACAAGGTCGAAACTTTGAAAGAAGGATCGAACAAGGTCGAACTTCCCAGAAAGATCAAACCGGAGGTCAAAAGAGAGAGAAAGAGAGAGAGAGAGAGAGTCCGGAGCTCAGGCAAAGAGTAGGGATCGGCGACTTTGGCATCGTGCATCCACTTTCCTTTGCAACCTTCGAAGCTGCTACCTGTCTTCCACGGCACTTCTTCAACATCGTGTGGTCCAAGGGCTAAAGTGATCGACTGCAGATCAGACACCTATAGCAATTTATACCCAGATTAAATAAATTGTACTCCCACATCCTCGCATAGGATTAAATTTTACAAGTTTGTTTGTAAACCAAAGGGCACGGGTTTCGTATAAACCCCGTCATTGAAATACACTTTCATTCTTTCGTTTAATACCACAAACAAGATGGCGACTCTGCTGGGGACGTCTTTCTCTTCTGATGAGGAAGTAATTGCTCAACACGATGCGGTATCTGTAGAAACCGTGAAGAAGACACTGGTCGTTCATTTCGACCAGTCTGCCTATGAAGACATGCTTCGAACCGGGGGCAGCTCTCACCCTCTCTCCGTCTAAGACAACAGGAAGCTGCGCAAGGTTTGGATGCACAAGACATCCTCCGCCATTCCTGTGGACTCTCCGATCTCTCCGACCAATGAGGTTGTAGCATCGCTCCCTCCGTGCCCCGCACGTAAAATTTAGTCTTCCGCTACGCGCGGTACAGACGAAACTTCGGGCAAAGCCTCAGCGCTAACCCAGAAGAATCCACTGCGCTTTATGCGTAGAAACCAGTCTCCCGCTATGCACGGTACAGACGAAACTTCGGGCAAAGTCTCAGCGCTAACCCAGAAGCATCTACTACGCTCCACGCGTAGAAATCAGTCTCCCGCTCCGCACGGTACAGACAAAACTTCTGATGGTGCCTCAACGCCAAATCGGAGGTACAGATCACGCTCAACGCGCAAGACAACATCTGACCTCTACGGTGAACCAGATGAGCGCTGTGATCTCCGCAAGGGAAAGCAAGCGACAGAGTACTCAACTTCTCGGCCTTTACGCCAGCAAGGGAACAGTCTGCCTACCCTCCGGATTATGCGAGAAGCCGATGGCCGACTGAGGGCCTCTCCAGCTTTACGCTAGTCTGAGCGAATCTCCGAGTTACGCCAGGCAAGGTCCCTCACCGTAAAACAAGCTCAGGTTGCAGAAAGACACCCTCCCAGGGGATTATCTGCCACCCAGATGGCCAATCTGTTGTACATAGGTGGCACAGGGAAAACAGGGGTGCCCAATCTCCGCATGCCCACTGATAGGAACAGAAGAAACAAGCCTTCGTCTTCTTCTTCGGCAACTCCTCCTGACCTGCGCAAATATCTAATCCAGAAGCGTAAAGAGAGGGGACCTTCCAACATGTCTATTACGCCTCCTAGCGAGCACTATGGTAATAGTCATAAGGTTGTGATTAATTGTTGCTGTTCCAAAGCAAAACGATCAGTTTTCGACTGGTTGAGCTACTCTCTGTCTTTCCAGGAAGAGGAACCCGCGCATGCATCTGTGAACATGGCTTCACACATACGTAGAGGAGGGTCGAGCTCAAGACATCATCCCTCTAGGCCCCCGAGCCGAAGGAGGTTCAGTGAGCTCCTCAGGAACGCTGAAGCCGGGGTGTTCCAAAATACTCGCGCAAGGTCACGACAACCAGCTTCGTCCTCTTCTGATTCCGATGCTGGGGGTCGCCAAGCCCCCGAATCAGAGGCAGAAAGTGTAGAGTCGACTTCTACAATGACCTATACTAATCCTTCAATGACACCCCGGGATATAGGAGTTTACGCCGTTGAAGATGAATGCGAGGAAGCTTCGCCGTCAGGGAACGCGGAACAACGCATCACTATACTGGAGACATCTCTGGAACAAATATAATCCATGATGGAGAACATGCACCAGATGATGCTAACTCAGCACGCAACTGCCATGGCTCAAGCATCGGTCCCGCCAACTCAGATACGTGTGGGGGTGGACTTACCACCATCCAACCCGAGCCAAGAGCCTGCGCTAGATCAAGAGTCAGCAGTTCCTCCACTTCCTCACTCAGAGAATGCCTTACCTCCCGCTGGAGTTACGATACAACCAACTCTGCACCACTCCGTCGCCCCACTTCTGACTGAAAATCCGATGCAGGCAGTACGGGAGTTGAAAGCCCAGTTCGACGCCTTGAAGCACAAAGATCAGCTCAAGAAACTGGGAATCAACCAGCCCTACCCAGCTATCTGGGAGGAGGTCCCTTTCCTGTCGAGGTATAAACCTCAGACTATGGCCCTGTTCGAGGGAAAAACATCACCAAGTCAGTACATGAACTATTTCAGTATGATGACGGTGTTGCTACAAGGGAACGACGCCCTCCTCACTCGGGTGTTCAAAGGCTTTCTCTCAGGAGTAGCCTATCAGTGGTACCGTAGCTTAGCGGACAACTGTATTACTTCCTTCGAGGACTTCAGAGCTTTATTCTTCACACGATTCTATGAGGGAGGAATGGACATGTCTATGTCCTCTCTCATCGAAGTCAAGCAGAAGAAAAATGAGGACGTTCGCATCTTCATCGAACATTTTTGTCTGGCCACCTTACAGATGCCTCCAAGAGTTCCAGACTCTGCATTGGTAGACATTTGCAGGAAGAACCTCCTTCCCGTGGTCTCGGTGTTCACAGGACCGTATCAGTTCCATGATTGGCCCTCGTTCATCGTCTCGGCAGTAGCCGCTGAAGAAAAACAGTCGCAAGGCGCGCGACAATGGCATCATGATCTCTGCCTCTGACAGAGGCAAGAGGTCATCTCCTAGCAGCGACCATCCTGGTGGTCCCAAAGGAAAAGAAGCCCTGGCAATCAATACGGCCAGACCAAAGATTGTGGCAGCCACGCAAACGAGACCCGGGACTTCCAGGCCCGTCGAAGTCTACTCTTTCAACGACGACGATATCCCAAGTATATTCGAGTGTCTCGTCAAAAGTGGCAAGATCACCCTTCCAGAGCTGAGGCGGCCCCAGGAAGTCGGCAATACTAACGACCCCAAATACTGCGTCTTCCACAGATACGTACACCACCCAACAAAGGCGTGTTACATACTGAAAAGGAAGATCCATGGGTTAATCGATGCTAAGGCCATCACTCTGCACAACACCGAGAAGACGGTCACGGCCAACATGATCTTTCTACAGTTTGGCAATCTGCCTCCCCAAGAGATCCCGGATGGCGTTGCACCCATCTCCCGGACAACGATGAACATCGTCAATCTCCCTCCAGCTAGGGATCAAAATCATGACCTGGTACCCCTGACTACTCGGCAAGGCAAGATTATGTGGGTTCATCCAGATTTGGTGTCAGAGTTCGAGGAAGAAACTAAGGCTACTAAGCCTACATCCAAAAAGAGCCCCAAATGCAGGCCATGCCATATGGTCGTAACTTCTTCGGCATCAGACGAAGACGAGATATTTGCTGCAACCCATTCAGGGAAGGCCTACCTCAACGACTAAGGAGCAAGTCAGGAAGGTGCACCGGCAGACGCTCCAGCGGCCAAACCTTCAGAGTAAAGTCCCGTCGTACTAGATATCAGTCCTTCGAAACCAACTCCGGCGGAGAAGGGGAAGCAAAAAGAAGTGCGCTTTGATAAACCTGTGAAAAATATTCCAAGCAAAGGTTTAGAAAAGCCATACAACTTCGATATCCTGGCCCAACTAGCTAATACGCCAGCCAGGTTGTCCATCTTCGAGCTACTCAGGCTCTCCCAAGACACTTGTCTAGCCCTGAGTGAAGCGCTGATGCAGGCGGAGGCATACTTGACCCAGCTTAAGTCCCACGACGAAGAACCAGTGGTGTGTCCTCAATGCCACAATATAATAGAGGTGGTCCCGAATATCACTTTCACTCAAAAAGATATGCTGTTAAAACATAACAGACATGACAGGCCCCTCTATTACACCGGATACGTCGGTTCCATGGAGGTCGATCGGATTCACATAGATCCGGGATCGTCGATCAGCATCATCCCTCACAGTCTGCTCAGACCGCTGAGAATTCCTACCAGCAAATTGGCTTACACCACCACTACAATTGTGGGTTTCAACGCCGGAAGAAATAAGCTGTTAGGGAAAATTCGCCTGAGGATCTCAACTCTGACAAAACAACTCCCAAAACGAAACTAGCTGGATCATATCCTATCGTGTCTGTAGGACCTCTGAATAGATATATCTTGCTAAAAAGTTTATCGACAGTCTATCATGTCCATACTACCTCTGATATCACTCTCGCCTAAAAGAAAAAAAAACTGTCATTTATATTCCGAAATGATGGGTCCACAAAAGTCATAAAAGAGTCACTTTTAGATATTCCCAATAAAGAGCAGAATTACATCTGGGGAAGCAAAAAGAGAAAGGATACATCATGATGGGGGAGCAGTCAGATCGCGAATCAGCCGCTCCAGTGCAGCTATCTTCTCATTCCTGGAAACCAAGGCATCGGGGCGAGCCCGCTCCAGCCGTGCCTCGGGATTGTTCGTAAGGGTCAGCTCAGCCCTTGCCCGAAGAGAGCCCGCACGGGCAGCTTCTGCACGCTCCAAATCCCGTCGCGCTGCGCTCAGTCGACCAATCGCTACATCTAGACCTGCCAACGACTGAGAAGCCCACTCCTCTGCCAGAGCGAGTTTTTCCTTCAGCTTGCGGGCCCTCGCTGTGTTCCCTTCGTGCTCGGATCGGAGCTTCGTCTCAAGAGTGAGAGCCTCTTCCACGACAGCTTTTCTTTTATCCATCTCCAGCTTATGTGTTTTGATGGAGTTGTCCAGGCTTTTCAGCTGTGTAGAAAGCTGCGCAGTCATAAGGTCGTATTTGGCCTGGACCTCAGCATCAAAGTTGCCCCGAGTCAGCTACAAGTATTCGTTAATGGGTTACTCTAAACCATTAACCACCGCCTCCAGGGCGTCAGCTACCCCAGGATCGCCGAACTCCCTGACAGCTCCGATCGAAAACTGAGAAGTCTTCTTCAGGCGCTCGAAATCTAGACTCTTCGCCAACACCATTGATATCATCGTTTTCAAACCGATGTAAAAGAGGCTGGTATGTTGCTCGGTCAGCGCAACTAGATCCGATTGAACGCCAGGAGTGGTCGCGATATCAGCGAGTCCCCCTCCGGGAATGATTGCAGACGAAGTGGCCACAGCCGCCGCCTCGATGGGTGGTGCGACAAAAGGAGGTGCAACAATAACGGTCGAAGTTATCAGCATACTCGCGAGAGGCGAAGTCACGATGACGGGTTCGTCCTCCTCCCGAGATGACAAAACCACTCCAGGCGAGCTGGCCCCCGAAGGTATTTCTTTCTCAAAGTCGAAAGCCTCCGTATCATCGCCAGGAGCCGGAGCAGAGCCAGAAGGTGCTTCAACGCTGTACTCCCCGTGGACGCCATCCCCTGAGAAAAGGACCAGAAAGTTGATATCAATATAATGGTTATCTTTCTAAAGGGAGACATAAAGACGACATTTACTCGGAGCCAACGGTATATATGGCCCATCTGCAGCCGATGTAGCTAAACCATGCTTTAATGACGCAATACGAACTATCATACCTAGAGAAGGAGGTGGGCCAACCGACATCGCCCGGAGTTCTGCCAAGCCTTCACCGAGACGCAGTCGAGGTTCGTCAACTGGAATCTCGCTAGGCGTGCTCGCTGACACAGCGAAAGTTTTATCCGTTGCTGGTCTAGGAAAAGATTCTCCCATCTGCCGTGGCCACGCAGACAATCTCGCTCCACTACCTGGAGTAGTAGCAACGACAGCGACCTCTAGCAAAGATTCTCTGGAGCCACCGGCCGGAACTGTATAAGGTCCCTCTCTAAAAGGTGAGGAACCTCCAGCCAAAGAATCATCCCTGATATGGGGAGATGCAGGCTCACTCCCGGGAGCCTCAATAGAAAGAATGTGGAGAGGACGAGCAACCGTCTCCTTCCTCCTCTTACGAAGAGAAGCTTCCTTCGGGGCAGAAGCCCGTCGCTTCCCGGAAGAGACTACCAAAGCCCCCGCAGGCGAAGGCACTTCACACCTCGGCACCGACACCAGAGGCTCATCCGGAGTGCCAGACTCCTCACCCTCGTCAGAAGAAACCAAGGGGACTTCAACTCTTCCCCCAGGCTTGGGAGAAGGCACCCTGAAGCATCCACGCATGTCAAAAGCGCGATGGAAGGTGTTAATCGCCACATAGAACTGGACGTATGAATGGAGAATGCGGAGCTCCGTGGAGGTTGTAACGACCGGCACAATGAAGATTGCTCCCGTACAACCCATGATAAAATATTGCCACCCTCTGGCTCCATCAATGAGTCCGCCCCTGGACCTAAAGCTGGTGACGGCATTGCCCACGTGCAACTGATCGTACCCAAACTGCCTGGCGAACCGACTAGGCAAGTAGGGCTCGAAGAAGCAATGGTCTTCGCTCCTGTACAGCAGATGGGAGGGTCTAATGTAGACCAACCAATTAAAAGCTTCCGGAGAAAGATCGGTCTTCTCTCCACCTGAATCCTCAAGTCTCACCCCTGATTGATTGTGATGTACAAGAGGGGGAGTACAGAGGAGCTTCCAGCCGTGACTGAGGTTCAACACCAGCCAACAATCCAAAGTTGTGTTCATATTCCAAGGAGAGTCCTTGTAGTTCGTCAAGAAGTTACCCCCCGAGATGCTACCAGAGCCGGAAGATATCACCCGGGGATTGTGGAGAATTAACCATCCCATCAAGTACAGGTATGGTAATTCCACCCAGGAAAAACTCTCACGCCGAGCTTCATCGACGAGCAACCCATCAGTCATGGCTCTCAGGCCAGCCTATATACGGCACACCATGGCAGGAAGCAAGCCCAGTCTTGCCCCGAACACCAGACGCACTGCCGGCCACAAGATATTCCGGTAAATGCGGTCCGCGGACGCAGTACCGGGCACTATTACTCGACGCAGCCATATCGAGAGGAAACCGGCCAGCTGGGCTTCCTTAGACAGAGGCCTGTGGCAGCGCCTCAAGTAACTGTAGGCCTTAGTGCCTTCAGGGTACTTTCCTACCCCCTCAACGAGAATCTGATCTGGGCTTTAGCCTCCTCCATAAGATCCTCAATGACCTGGGCACTAAGCACGCCCAAACAGTTCACGGGCTCATTCTTGCCCCCCGAGACTTTCTCCGACTTGGCGGCCCTGGCTCGGTGGAAGAAGAGGTAGGACATCCACTTGGTGGTGTGAGCCAAATCAGAAGGCTCATTATAAAAAGCGGTACACGTGAAGTATTGACACATCAGCTCCTGATACACTTCCGCCACCCGAGGGTCCAAGTCCCCCAACTCCCGGTTGGTGGGAACATACTCTTCGTATGGGGTATCCCCCATCGGCAGTCTCGAGACCATTGCCATCTCATGGAGGGCCAATCCCAACTCCCCCAGTGGAGTGGCGAAAGTCCCGGTGAGCGAAATGTATCGCTCCATCAGTGCCAAGAACAAGTTAGGGTTGGGAGGCAACCCAACACTAGTCGCACTCACAGCGGCATACAGTCCAATGCCCTCCAGTTCTCTCCGAAAGTGCTTCAAAGCCCAGTCAACTAGGCAAGTCTATCGGAGGTTTGTTGGGGTGATCCACCCGTTGCACCGAGGATTCTCCTTGGGATATACCCCACCTCGTCCCATAAAGTCGTTACAGAAGGTCGACAATTGGACCGGCTGGATCACTGAGCTGTCTTCACTCGGGATACTGCCCGAGCACAGTCCCCTGAACAACGTCACAACGTCGGAAGGGCGGCTGACAAACGACCCCTGGTCAGCCCCTTTCAGATGAAAGATCTTCCCCGGCTTGCCGTGAAGATCGGGAGTCAACGTCCACGACATCCTCCTGGGATGCGTCGCATGGAAGAAAGCCGAGATGGGATAATCCCTCGGCATCGTTGGCAGATATAAAACCAAATTCCCAGCAGGGAAAACCCAGGGTTCCCTCTTGGGCTTCGTCTGGGACTGTTTATCAATCATGTCCCCAAAGAGGAAAGCCGGCTTTATGTACTGCTCTCCGTTTACGTATGTCAGGGGCTTCCCGTTGATCATGTTCAGCAGCGTCCGTTCACCCTGAGCCGATATCAAGATCCCCCTTCCTTCAGGATATTGGGGTCCGGAGATAGGAAATGTCATGTGGGACAGATCCTCCAGATAGTTCGAGTGCAGCATCCCGGCAGCGGAATCCATCACCTCGGCCAGTGGAGACTCACCCAAATCAACTGTAAAAGTGCAAGAAAAATATGTCATTACAAATCTTGCACAAACATACAGACCAAAGAAACGACAGTCTGTGCTCTACGCCAAGATTGCACAAATTTGGTCATTTTACGTCGGAAGTCCCCTTCACAAGCGTAAAACTCAAATTTTACGATATACGCCAATTTTTGTTAGCCAGAGCTTTTACGCTCGGAACTACGAAAATATGGAGTTTTGACGCTGGCACATTAGAAATGTGGGCGTAAAAGATGAAAATGCCCCCGTGCATCATCTTCCTCAAAGAGGCTATCAGCACAGAAGACGACCTAGCGCGGTCACGTTCAACGTGTACGAAAGATTTTTTTTTGTCGTTTTTGTCATCCCAAAAGGCTCTACCTCTAAGACCGGGTGCGCTGCTCATCGGCGGGATACTCCGCTCAGAGTGAAGTTCACCTTGCCCGACCAAAGACTCCCTCGCTGGGGCATAAGAATGAGAAGAAGAACCTATGCTTTTTTCCTTAGTGGAGGGGGTTTGTTTCGGCGCCATTTCTGAAGACTCGAAGTGCTCGGAGAAGGAACAAAGTAAAACTCGAACAGTCAAAAGCTCTCTTTCGCAGAAGACGGATAAAAAGTTTTTCTCTCAAAGGCTTGGGATATATATAGAGTTTGAGTCGACTCCTCGAATCCTCGGACGGACTCCTCGAGACCCTAACCAAATCTCGCAATTAATAGGTGGTTATGATTGGATGCTACGTCAGCCCACTACTCTCAAAAGACGGACAGTCAGCGAATTCGAAAAATTCTTCGCGCAAAGCAGTTCGGCGGTTTCTACGCTAAAGGAGCTTTCTACGCTCGACAACAACAGATCTACGATTTTACGCTCGCAAGCTATAAGTCTATGGTTTTTCGCCCGGATGCCTTTGTGCTCGGTAGCTTTTATGCTCGAGAGGCAACAAACCTACGACTTTACGCTCAGCAGATACCAAATCGATGATCTCACGCTCGGTGGCGCTCAGTTTACGCTAAGAAGCAATAGATCCGCAAACTTCACGCTCGGAGAAATTTTCTTTTCAGGAGCTACAGATCTACAGTTCTACGCTAAAGGAGCTTTCTATGCTCGACAGCTACAAATCTACGGCTTTACGTTTGACAGCTATAAGTCTATGGTTTTACGTCCGGATGCCTTTGTGCTCGGTAGCTTTTATGCTCGAGAGGCTACGAACCTATGACTTCACGCTCAGGAACCACAAGTCTACGATTTCATGCTCGATGGTGTTCTACGCTCACAGGCTACAGATCTCCAGTCCTACGCTAAAGGAGCTTTCTACGCTCGACAGCTACGAATCTACAGCTTTACGTTTGACAGCTATAAGTCTACAGTTTTACGCCCGAATGCCTTTGTGCTCGGTAGCTTTTATGCTCGAGAGGCTACGAACCTATGACTTCACGCTCAGGAACCACAAGTCTACGATTTCACGCTCGATGGTGTTCTACGCTCACAGGCTACAGATCTCCAGTCCTACGCTAAAGGAGCTTTCTACGTTCGACAGCTACGAATCTACGGCTTTACGTTCGACAGCTATAAGTCTATGGTTTTACGCCCGGATGCCTTTGTGCTCGGTAGCTTTTATGCTCGAGAGGCTACGAACCTATGACTTCACGCTCAGGAACCATAAGTCTATAATTTCACGCTCGATGGTGTTCTATGCTCACAGGCTACAGATCTCCAGTCCTACGCTAAAGGAGCTTTTTATGCTCGACAATTATGAATCTACGGCTTTACGTTCGACAGCAATAAGTCTATGGTTTTACGCCCGGATGCCTTTGTGCTCGGTAGCTTTTATGCTAGAGAGGCAACAAACCTACGACTTCACGCTCAGGAACCACAAGTCTACTATTTCACGCTCGATGGTGTTTTATGCCCAGAGGCTACAGGCTGATGATTTCACGCTCCACGACTTTCCGTATATCCGAACAGTCCCCGAAGCGGTTAATTGCAAAGAGTTCACACAGAAGATACTCGTTCTTGACCCCAAAGTACCCGAAACATACAGAGTTCAAACATTGAGAAATTACTCTTCTCGGGTCTAAAATTGGAGGTTTATCCAGACTCCAGTCTGAACATCTCGTCTATCAAGATGGCAAACTCAGTTTGACAGACAAAACCTCGACCCTGTTCCAAGGGAGTTTCGAGAGGTCGTTCTTGAAGATGAAGTCTGAACAAAATTTATGCTCATCAGAAGCAGCAGTTCAGAGCTCTACGCGGTCCCTTAGTCCTAGCAACAGGACAGTTCTAAATGTTCAAAGATTGCTTAATATCGTTTTATGGACTGTTCGCTACGCGTAAAGGACCGGGCCTAATACTCTTCTTATCAGAGTTGGCGTAAAGAATCAGACTTGTCGAAGCTACACATATTCAGACTTTACAGCAACGTATGATAAGATGATCATATGAAGAAGCAAGACGATTTCATTAAAAGATTAAAGTCATGATTACATATGAGGGAAATCTAATCTACAAGGGTTTTTCTCTATTTTTTTCATGATTACATCTGAGGGAAACTCCGTCTACAAAGGAGATCCCCCCTCATCGTCTGAAGATCGCCCAAAAGCTGTTCTAACAGGTTCTCGCTGGGCTTCAATTCTTCATCCATCTTCTCCAGCAGTCAGTCAGTTCCAGCAAACTGATTGACATGGCAATGATCAACGACAGAAGGATACAGAGCTGGGCCTGCATAAATTATGCAGATCCCATGCTTCGTGTGCCGCTCAAGCCGGGACAGAGCAAGTCTGTCTGACTCTCATCACCGGAGGCAACGGGAGAAGACACTACTTGCAAGCGGTGTGGTCAAATACGACCCTTCCTCTCTCCTGGGCAAATGCCATATAAAGTTGCTGATTATCCTGAGCAAGGGAGGCTAAGATATCCTTCCATGATCCATCGTTGCAGTGGATACTTGCTCGAAGATGCCGTCTTTTTTGGCTCCCTACATGCTGGAAGAACATGATCTCCTTCTTCCTCAGGTCGACCCGACGAACTCCGGCTATCATCTCTGTATGGTGAAGGAAATGTGGGGAGAACAGGTTAACTCCCCCAGCCTTTTTATGGGCGAAAGAGATCACAGCGGTCCCCAATAAATCCTCCATAAAGTCCGCATCGACCGTTTCAATGCTCCATTCAGAAATGTTTCGAGTTACGAGGGGCCGTTCATGCTTCATTCAAAGCATTTCAAATTCCGAGAAATTTAAAAGCTTTGAAGGGGGTCTTGTAGAAGCATAAAAAATACGCCGGGAGAAGCTGCGTAGCATACTGATGCAGAGCAGCATAAACAGAGGCCTTCAGAGCCATCAAGCGTACAAGCAGAGCTTTCTTCGCTAAACACAATGTGAAGTACAAGCTCAAAGGACCATCCGCGTAAGTGCAGTACGTCTAGGCCGCTCCAGCATAAACAGGGTTCTTCATCGCCTCCATGGCGTAAAACTCAGCCGATCTCAAAGCAGCGTTAAAGCGTACGAGGAACGCTTCGTCTTTCCCGAAATGAACCTGTCAAGTCACGCTGTGAACCTGACCTCTGACTCCTGACAAAAAGTGCTGCACGGCTACCCAGACGAAGGCTGGAAACGAGGACAGACCCCTCGGGACACGCACCACAGCATGATGCGGATCTCTACATTTAATGCAGAGGATTTGGTTAAAATATCACCGAACCGTCGTTTACTGATGTCCCCTCAGCATAAACTGCTCTTTCGCGTACAAGGGGATACGCTGCCTTGTTTTACACAGACAAACATGAGCTGTTTTATACTCCGCAGTAGACAAACCGCCTGCCACGTCAAAAGCTGCACTTCGTACGGGGCTCGAGGCACGTCTCTACGTCTAATTGCACAAAGCGGTAACAGTTTCTCTCAAGGCACGTCTCTGCGACGGATGCACAGAAGGGCTGCAGACCTTCAAAACACGCCTCCGCATTTAATGCACAAGATGGTGGCAAATCTCTGCAAAAGATTTGATTATATCTTCAAAAGACGTAATTCCGGCTAAGACGTCCACATCAGCACTCTAGCACGGTACGCAGCGGCTTCTACGCCCATTCAAGATCTGTGCTCATTCGGCTTCTACGCCCATTCGGCTTCAAACTCCCACTCAGTCTCTATGAGCATTCAGCTTCAAACGCCCACTCAGTCTCTACGACCATTCGGCTTCTACGTCTACTCAGTTTCTATGCCCATCCGGCTTCTACGCCTACTCGGCTTCTATGCCTATTTTGGCTTCTACGCCAGGGTGAAAGTCATTTGGCTTCTACGCCAACCTCTTTTACACAAGGGATACCTACCTACGTGGCTTCTACGCCGTGATCTTCATAGCAGATATACGCATTTTGTCCCCTTAGTTGGACACGTGTCACATGCTCACTCAAAAGGTTATCTATACGCAGGCATTGGTTATTTTAACCGTTGTGTAAAAGAGTGCTGTACTTTCCACTCCTCAGTTTTTATACCGACGGAGTGGTCACTGTCACCAAAACTCTATAAATAGAGACCCCTATCAATGGGGAAAAAGGTCAAAAAACTTCAAACTTGAAGATCGAACAAGGTCAAAACTTTGAAAGAAGGATCGAACAAGGTCAAACTTCCCAGAAAGATCGAACCGGAGGTCAAGAGAGAGAGAGAGAGAGAGAGAGAGAGAGAGAGAGTCCGGAGCTCCGGCAAAGAGTAGGGATCGACGACTTTGGCATCGTGCATCCACTCTCCTTTGCAACCTTTGAAGCTGCTACCTGTCTTCCACGGCACTTCTTCAATATCGTGTGGTCCAAGGGCTAAAGTGATCGACTGCAGATCAGACACCTATAGCAATTTATACCCAGATTAAATAAATTGTACTCCCACATCCTCACATAGGATTAAATTGTACAAGTTTGTTTGTAAACCAAAGGGCACGAGTTTCGTATAAACCCCGTCATTGAAATATACTTTCATTCTTTCGTTTAATACCACAAATAACGATGATGGAAGAAGTCGAAGGAGGTCATGGTGGTGGAACTGTGGTGAGCGGCTGTATTCAGCCGAGGAGGAGAGGAAGTCGGGGTTGGCTATGGCGGGGTTGCACCGACGAGGGTGAGATGATGATGGTGATGATGATGATGATGGTGATGGTAGTGACGATGATGATGATGATGATGATGATGACGGTGTCGAGGCTCAGGCAGGTGGACGACCGGAGGGAGAAGTCGGGCGTGATAGTTTGGCAATGGCGAGGTGGTCGGAGATGGAAGGTCCGACGGAGAGCCGGGGGAAGAAGATGGTAGCAGAGAGATGATGGCAATAGTGGTGGCTGCTCTAGGGTTGCTCCGGCAAAGTCGATGGCGAGGGGAAGGAGGTCGATGGGACTGCAGTCAGGGACCTTACGAAGAAGATGGCGGTGGTGCGGGTGTTCTCAGGTGGAGGAGGTTGCGGTGGAGATGCAGTCGGGTATTGTCACGACCCGCACCCAGAATTTGGACATGAGTCGTGGGTACGTCCAGCCTATGCCGCAGCATCGGCGGTAGAACGCTGTCTAGGTCTCAACATATAATATATCCTGTCAATAGTCTCAACTCCGTACGGAGGACAATGATAAATAAACCACAGTTCTATGATATACTCAATCACAAGCTAATAGAAATCATAGCACGATGAGAATAGAAAAGAGTTCTAATAAAAACAAACCACAATAATCCAACTCAAATCCTGGGTCTAAATGACCTCACAAAGTCACAAAATAATAAATACATCTCAGTCTCAGTCTAAAGCAATAATGCAAAAAAAAATAGTCTAAGAGCAGCCAGGTACGTTCTCCTCTAGGCTAGGCAACTCCTCTGGGGTTTCTGGAGTGAAATCACCCTCTAATCCTGGGCCGTAATGAGTGGGGCAAAGATCCTCCAGGTCCTCTGAAAAATGTTATCCAGTCAGGATTGGAGCGAAGCACAAGCACTAACAGCAGTTTCATTAAATTGACAAAATCTATAAACAGTGTAAGAGATACAAGATGGAAATAAATGCTGAAAATGAGAAGTACAGGAGAAAATGAAATAGACAATAGAGCATCTAGCAATGAACAATAAACAGTGAATGCTAGAACAAGTAAATCTGAATAAAGATAAACATCTAACTAAGTGTTTAAAATATTAGTTTATTATGTGATCGGCTTGGGACTAGATCAGGCTGGTTATATATGATTAGCTATGATTCTTGAAGGTCAGGCTAACCATATGGTTAGCTATGATGCATGATAATGGTCAGGCTAATCATATATAACAGCTATGAAGCATGATGATGGTCAGGCCGCACCCGACGTGAGAAGTGGGGTGAGCTATGATGCATGGTAAGTTTGGATATGATCACATAATCTACTAATAGTTCCCCCTCCCCAGCTAGCACGGTGGATTCCAATCACGACTCCTCATGATGGGGATCTAGGGTGCTAACCCGTGTATTCATAGTGTCGGAATCAAGTATGTAATACACTACAATTTATAGAAGTAATCAATAATGAAAACTGTCAGAGAATGTACTCGCCTGTGGTCCTGAGCAAAGTGTGAGGGTCGATGTCCAAGATGAAATCACAGTGACCTATTTGTAGAATATAAATGTTAAGTACTGAATTAAAGAAATAACAAGTTTAATTAATTAAGAAGATGAGGCTTCTAGGTCATGGATCAGTCTATACTAGGTTAATTCTAAGGTTTACTAGTCCATACTAGGGTTTTCTAGCTAATAAGATGTGTTGTATAAACCAATTTATATATATAATTATCTAACTCAGGTGTATACCTGTATTACATAGTACCTTAACTATATTCTATCACTACTTCAACTTACACTTGTACTAAACTTGATACTCTAAAATACTATACTCCTATTCTAACACTGATACCCTCTCTGGTATATGGTACCATATCCATCATCCTTATACTAGTATACATATAACTTAGGAAGCAACATAAAGGATATAGGATACCCACAAAAACCAACTGACACCAAGTATCCCATCTCAAAACTGAAACTGAAATCCAATAGGCTACACCAACTGCTGTGCTCACCTATAGAGGCAGTACACAGGTAAAACTGAGGAAGGAAACACCACAAGAAAACCTGCAATTAGATGCAAGGTTGCTACTGATACTTAGCTAACTCAAGGGCCTGTTTGGCTTACTGAAAGTGAGGTATAATCCTAACATCTGCATACAGCTACTACACAGTCAACCTTAAGCAAAACAACACTCAAAATCTAATACCTTAACTGCTCACTACCCTTGATACTCTCTACTCAGAGATTTCCCCAATTCAGATATACTGATACATATACAGTGAGACACACATATATTTCTATTACCCAGTCACATACTGCCTCTTAATTACCTACACACAGGTATTATACTGACCTGCACATTCACCTCAGGAAGGAAATACCCAGATGTGGACACAGGTATACACTGAATACACATGTACACAGTATCCTTAATACACAGAATTTATGTAGGTATCATAAACTGACACACAGGCTATAATCCTGTACACACACACTGGTATTTAATACACTGAACTCAGGGTTCTATGATACACAGTTATACACACTCTACACAATATTATCTCACAGCCACACTCACTCACTGGCACCCTAATACACACACAGACACAGTTTTGCACAAGTCTGGATACACATGGTTTCCTATCTCAGGCTCACTGATACATAAGGTCTTCACTCACACACAGTGAGGCACAAGTCACTGATACCCCAATACCCATACTACCACACACACACAAGTAACTTACTGCAAACACACAGCTACTGGAGAATAAATCAGGGACACACTGACACTCACTGCAATTGTATACTGACTTAAGAAAACTCACACACTGTCACATATGTCCTATTATACACATACACACAACTATCACGGATCAGTTAACTGCTCACCTACACTGATTAAACACACAGTCAACTTACTGAAATTGATACTAAGGGATACACATAACACTACATTCTCTTACACTCACTCACTCAGTCCTAGACACACTGATACTCAAGGGAACCCAATACAGAACATAACTCACTGTACTCACACATGGAGAACTCACAGGAAACATCTACACACACACACACACACACACATCCAATGAACTCACTGAAATTCCCCAGATCTCCTCACACACTGATACCATAAATTTCTATACTACCACACACATAGTATTTACACAGGCATAGCAACTGGATTGCCAACTGAAATCTATCACCTACTCACAGACACATGGACACAAGTAGACACAGGGATGCACAGGGTTTTCTACACTAAACTGAACTACACTGAGTCTGAATAATACTGGGATATACAAAACTCCCCACCATGTCCGATACACTGAGACACGAGCACCAAACTCATATTGGTCAAGAACACCAACACACAAATACCCGACTGCACACTGGCTTTCCCCAAATCCTACCGTACAGTGAATGTCCCCAAATTAAACCCTAAAAATCAAGATCCAACTACACTTTGGAGATAAAATCAGACTACAAACAAATCCTATGGTTTAGGGTCCACGAAATTTAGGGATAACCCAACGTATGAACACCAAAACCTAAACAAAACCCTAAAATCGAACTACACAGTAGGGGGTTCCCTAATGGCCAATAATCGACAGAAAAACAGAAATTAAAGGATAAAAATTCGAATTTACCTATAGAGATGGGTTCTCCAACGGAGGTTCTTCTTCTCCAAGGCTTCTTGACCCAACCCCCTTGCTTTCCTTGCTTTGGAGGAGGAAGAAAATGGAACCTAGGGTTTGATCTCGAAAATTGGGTGGGGAGATGGTTTCTCTTGATGGAGGCTAGGATTTCCTTTTCTACATGAAGAATGAGAGGGTTTCTTTTATATTAAGGCCCAGTTAGGGTTTCTAATGCATAGCCTAGGTTAAACCCCCAGGTCCAGTCATGTAGAACCTAATTAGCTCAGGTTTAGGCCTTCTAGGGTTTGAGGTCCAAACCAAAAATTAAAATTCTAGGGTTTCTCTAGAACTGGGTTTTTAAATTTGGGTTTCTCATTAGGGTTTGTCCTAATGAGTTCTAGGGTTTGACCTAAACACAAAATACCACTTACAATATATAATAGTTATAAAACTCAGCAAATAAATTAAACACATAATTATTCAAAATAGTAAAATTACACAAATGCCCTTATTTGGAATTGTGGTAGTGACAAGTCTACCCTCCTAAAAGAAATTTCGTCCTCGAAATTGGACTGAACTAGAACAAGAATGAAATCAAAAAAGGAAATACCTCAAGTCTAGAAGAGATACGGGTATTGCTCGCGCATTTCGTCCTCTCTCCCAGGTCGACTCCCCTGGAGAGTGATGTCTCCATGCAATACGAACCAAAGGAATAGTTTGGTTCCGCAACACCTTCTCTCTGCGGTCCAAGATCTCTACGGGCTGCTCGGGGTAGCTGAGCGTCGGACCAACCTCAATCTCCGAGTGGTCAAGTACGTGACTAGGGTCGGCCACGTACCGTCTCAGCTGCGACACGTGGAACACATTATGCACTCCCTCTAATGCAAGCGGCAAGTCTAGTCTATACGCCACTGCACCTATCTTCGTAAGAATACCGAAGGGTCCGGTGTAGCGTGGGCTAAGCTTTTCGCCTCTGCCAAAACGAATCGTTCCACGCGTCGGAGAAATCCGTAGGAATACTAGATCGCCAACCTAAAATAAAATAGTCTCAACACGCAGTCTAAACAAACAAACACAAGCCAGAAAATAACAATCTATACCTGAAACTCAAGGGGTCTACGGTGGCTGTCGGCCCAATGCCGCTGTCTGTCCTGCGCCACTCGCAGTCTGTCTCTGATGAGTTTTATCTTTTCTGCTGCATCCACGACCATTTCTGGTCCTAGCAAGGCTCTCTCTCCAACGTCGTCCCAAGATAACGGTGTACGACACCTTCGTCCATAAAGAGCCTCAAATGGTGACATCTCGATGCTGGCCTGGTAGCTGTTGTTGTAAGCGAACTCTACCAGGTGCAGATGATTCTCCCAAGAACCTCCGAGATCTAAAACACAAGTGCGTAGCATATCCTCGAGAGTCTGAATAGTCCGTTCAGACTGCCCATCCGTCTGGGGGTGATATGCGGTACTGAACTTGAGCTGAGTGCCCAAGCTAGCCTGCAGACTCCTCCAGAAGTGGGAAGTGAAACGACTATCCCGATCCGAGACGATGCTCACAGGAACTCCATGAAGTCTAACAATCTGTCGCACGTACATCTCTGCTAGCTTCTCTGTCGACGTGCCCACCTTGAAAGGTAAGAAATGGGCTGATTTGGTCAACCTGTCTACGATGACCCAAATCGCGTCCTTCCCTCCTGGAGAACGTGGGAGCCCTGAAACGAAATCCATGGTCACGTGCTCCCATTTCCATTCTGGAATCGGTAAAGGTTGAAGCAACCCACCTGGTCTCTACCGGTCTGCCTTTACCTGCTGGCATACTAGACATCGGGATACGAAGCGTGCTACCTCGCGCTTCATTCCATACCACCATATGTGCTCCCTCAAGTCTCGATACATCTTGTTGGCACCGGGATGCATCGAGTACTGAGAGCGGTGTGCCTCATGTAAAACCTCCTCGTGCAGCTCCCCGCTTGGCACACATATCCTCGTGCCGTGCCGTAAAGAACCATCATCTGCGATAGTAAAGTCGTCCGACAATCCCATCCGAACCTGTGCCCTGATACTCCTCAGAGCCTCGTCATCGTACTGCGCAGCTCTGATCCTGTCCATCAGTTCAGACTGTATCTGCAATCCCCATATCTGAATCTCAGTACCGGGAACTAACACTTCAATCTCCAAGCTCTCCAAATCAGCCAACAAATGCCTATCTGTCGTCAAGTACATAGCCATCGGATACCTGCTCAAGGCATCGGCGACTACGTTAGCCTTCCCTGGGTGGTACTGCAATGAGATGTCAAAGTCCTTCATCAACTCTAACCACCTCCTCTGCCTCATGTTCAGCTCCTTCTGTGTGAATACGTACTTCAAGCTCTTGTGGTCTGTGAAGATCTCCACACGCTCTCCGTACAGATAATGCTTCCACAGCTTTAGAGCGAAGATAACTGCTGCCAACTCCAAATCATGGGTGGGATAGTTCTTTTCATGAGGGCATAACTGCCTGGAAGCATAGGCAATTACCTTCCCGTGCTGCTGAAGAACGCATCCCAGACCCTTCCCTGAAGCATCCCTGTATATGGTGAAACCACCTGTCCCTGCTGGCAACGTCAAAACTGGAGCTGTTGTCAACCTCTTCTTTAGTTCATCAAATGCAGCCTGGCACTCCTCCGTCCAGACAAAATCCACATCTTTCCTAGTCAATCTGGTCATCGGCGCTGCAATCTTGGAGAAGTCTTGTACAAACCTCCTGTAGTATCCTGCTAGCCCGAGAAAACTCCTGATCTCAGCTACCGAACTGGGGGTAGCCCATGACTCCACTGCCTCGATCTTCTTTGGGTTTACCGAGATTCCGTCACCTGATACCACATGCCCAAGAAATTTGACCTTGTCAAGGAAGAATTCACACTTAGAGAGTTTCCCGTACAGCTTCTCCCTCTTGAGAGTCTCTAAGACCAACCTCAGGTGCTCTTCGTGCTCCTCCGGGGTCTTGGAATACACAAGAATATCGTCTATGAACACCACCACGAACTTGTCAAGGTACTGGTGGAACACCTTATTCATCAGGTTCATGAATACTGCCGGTGCATTGGTTAAACCAAATGGCATCACCATGAACTCAAACTGGCCGTATTTGGTCCGAAAAGCTGTCTTCGGCGTGTCTTCTTTCTTCACCTTCACCTGGTGATAGCCTGACCTCAAATCTATCTTTGAAAACACCCTCGCCCCGCTCAACTGATCGAAAAGATCATCTATCCTCGGCAGCGGGTACTTGTTCTTGATAGTGATATTGTTCAAAGCTCTATAATCAATGCACATGCGCACCGTGCCGTCCTTCTTTGGTACGAACAATACCGAAGCTCCCCATGGTGATGAACTAGATTTGATGAAGCCTTTGTCCTGCAACTCCTCGACTTGCTTCTTCAGTTCTGCCAGCTCGCTGTTGTTGACTCTATAGACATGTTGTGAAATAGGCTCCGCTCCTGGAACCAAGTCTATAGAGAACTCAACATCTCTGTCTAGCGGCAAGCCTAGCAACTCTTCTGGAAATACATCCAGGAACTCCGCTATCAGAGGATGTGGCAACTCCTCCTCTTCTGCCCTGGCTCCGCAAAATGTGCCCCTGCTCTGTTCCGCTGCTTCCCTGACAACCTCAAACTCCGGCTCTCCTGGTGGTCTAAATAATACTCTGCCTCTATAACAATCTATAGTAGCATAATGCCTACTCAACCAGTCCATTCCGAGTACAATATCGTACCCCAAAAGTGGCATGACAAGTAAGCTCACGCTCAACTCTCGGCCTCCTACTGACACCCTCCGGTCCTTGCAGTGATCACGGACTAGGATAATACCTCCACCAGTCGTGATCTTGCAAGTCCTGGCTAATGGTTCTGTGTCTAAATGATGTCGAAGTGCATATGATACAGACACAAAACTATGGGAAGCGCCAGAATCGAATAAGGTAAATGCGGGAATACAATCGAGAAGAACCGAATCTGTGATCAAGTCTCCTGCTGGCTCGATCTCCCCGACTGCCATGGCGTATGCTCGCCCCTGGGGTGCACCTCTCTGCTGCTGATGCTGGGCGAACTTCTGATGTTGCGGTGGAAGTGGTCCCCTCTGTTGTTGGCCTCCTGGTGCGGTAGGCACCCTGTCCGATCCTCTCTGGGCGGCTGCTCCACCCTGACCTGGACGAAAGATAGGACAATCCTTCAGCTGGTGTGTCGTCGATCCGCAGGATAGACATGAGCCCAATCTCTTCCTGCAGATATCTCTAGTATGTCCCATCTTCCCGCAGTACGCACACTGGATGGCGGGCTGGTTCTGTCTCTGTTGCTGCTGCTGGACCTGCCCTCGGGCTGGTGCCTGATGCTGCTGCTGAAAGGGTCTCTGCTGTTGCTGCAGAAAGTGTGGACGCTTGCCCGGTCCCGTACTACTGTTTGCTCCTTCGAAGCCATCGCGTCCCCTCTTGGGCCTGAGGCCCAAGTCGTCCTCGGCTACTTGGGCATCCATCAATATGCCCTCGTAGGTAGCTGTGCGACGTCCCGACGTGCGAGACTTGATCTCCCTCGTCAGCCCCTTTCTGAATTTCCGGGCCCTGTCCCCCGGATCTTTAATCATCGATGGCGCGAAGCGGCTCAGGCGGGAAAACTCTGCGGCATACTCGTCGACGGACGAGCTCCCCTGGGCTAAGTCATGGAACTGACTCTCCAAAGCTCCCAGGGCGACATCAGGAAAGAACTTTTCTTTAAAGAGCTCCTTGAAATCCTCCCAAGTGAGTCCCCTGCGCAAGAGTCTCAGCTCCGTACGAAACCATGTCAAGGCAATGTCGAACATCTGGCTGCCAGCTGCCTCGATCTGGAGCGCCTCTGGAATCTGCGCCAAACGCAATTTCCTCTCGATGTCCTCTAGCCAATCATCGGCGTAGAGTATCCCTTCTGTCCCCTTGAACTCCCGAGGCATCATCCTCTTGAAATCCACAATGGTGCCCGGCCTCTGGTGGTGCTGATCAGGACGCTGCTGCTGCTGAGTGACTCTCTCCACAGCCTGGAGAGCCACTTGGTGAGCATTCTCCATGTTCACCCTCATCATCTCTGTCTGGGCCTGGTGTGCCTCAGCCTGCACTCTCTGGGCCTCTGCCGACGTCCTCTGGGCATCGACCATGCCCTGAATCAAAGCGAACATCTGTGCTCCATCGACGGGCACACCTCCTGGATGCTGTACTGGTGGTGGTGGAGGCGTCGTAGCTGTGGGGACTCTCTGAACTGGTGGTGGAGGACCCCCGAATGCTGCAGACACTCCCACATGTACTGGAGATGTAGGAGGTGCTGCGAATGTCTGTCCGGCAGGGCGAGAGGTGGCAGACCTCTCTGAATCTGCTGTTCCGAGTCTCTGGGACCTTCTTGGCGGCATCCTGAAGACAGATCGAAAGATTTAATTAAGGCAATAGATACGATATCATCAAGGAAGGACAGAAAAATTCTAAAGAAAAAATTATTAAGAGTAATGTCATAAGAATCAGAATTTCCTAATTGTGATTGAGCATATCCTCGGCCTAATTCCTATTTCCTAAAACAGGCTCGTAGTAATACTCTAAGAGAGCACCACTACGATATCGCTCTAATGCGGTTCTAGGACTCGACTACTGACCTGCATGGGCCACCACTAAAAATGTGTCACGACCCGCACCCGGAATTTGGGTATGAGTCGTGGGTACGTCCAGCCTACGCCGCAGCATCGGCGGTAGAACGCTCTCTAGGTCTCAACATATAATATATCCTGTCAATAGTCTCAACTTCGTACGGAGGACAATAATAAATAAACCACAGTTCTATGATATACTCAATCACAAGCTAATAGAAATCATAGCACGATAAGAATAGAAAAGAGTTCTAATAAAAACCAACCACAATAATCCAACTCAAATCCTGGGTCTAAATGACCTCACAAAGTCACAAAATAATAAATACATCTCAGTCTCTGTCTAAAGCAATAATGCAGAAAAAAATAGTCTAAGAGCAGCCAGGTACGTTCTCCTCTAGGCTAGGCAACTCCTCTGGGGTTTCTGGAGTGAAATCACCCTCTAATCCTGGGCCGTAATGAGTGGGGCAAAGATCCTCCAGGTCCTCTGAAAAATGTTATCCAGTCAGGATTGGAGCGAAGCACAAGCACTAACAGCAGTTTCATTAAATTGACAAAATCTATAAACAGTGTAAGAGATACAAGATGGAAATAAATGCTGAAAATGAGAAGTACAGGAGAAAATGAAATAGACAATAGAGCATCTAGCAATGAACAATAAACAGTGAATGCTAGAACAAGTAAATCTGAATAAAGATAAATATCTAACTAAGTGTTTGAAATATTAGTTTATTATGTGATCGGCTTGGGACTAGATCAGGCTGGTTATATATGATTAGCTATGATTCTTGAAGGTCAGGCTAACCATATGGTTAGCTATGATGCATGATAATGGTCAGGCTAATCATATATAACAGCTATGAAGCATGATGATGGTCAGGCCGCACCCGACGTGAGAAGTGGGGTGAGCTATGATGCATGGTAAGTTTGGATATGATCACATAATCTACTAATAGTTCCCCCTCCCCAGCTAGCACGGTGGATTCCAATCACGAATCCTCATGATAGGGATCTAGGGTGCTAACCCGTGTATCCATAGTGTCGGAATCAAGTATGTAATACACTACAATTTATAGAAGTAATCAACAATAAAAACTGTCAGAGAATGTACTCGCCTGTGGTCCTGAGCAAAGTGTGAGGGTCGATGTCCAAGATGAAATCACAGTGACCTATTTGTGGAATATAAATGTCAAGTACTGAATTAAAGAAATAACAAGTTTAATTAATTAAGAAGATGAGGCTTCTAGGTCATGGATCAGTCTATACTAGGTTAATTCTAAGGTTTACTAGTCCATACTAGGGTTTTCTAGCTAATAAGATGTGTTGTATAAACCAATTTATATATATAATTATCTAACTCAGGTGTATACCTGTATTACATAGTACCTTAACTATATTCTATCACTACTTCAACTTACACTTGTACTAAACTTGATACTCTAAAATACTATACTCCTATTCTAACACTGATACCCTCTCTGGTATATGGTACCATATCCATCATCCTTACACTAGTATACATATAACTTAGGAAGCAACATAAAGGATATAGGATACCCACAAAAACCAACTGACACCAAGTATCCCATCTCAAAACTGAAACTGAAATCCAATAGGCTACACCAACTGCTGTGCTCACCTATAGAGGCAGTACACAGGTAAAACTGAGGAAGGAAACACCACAAAAAAACCTACAATTAGATGCAAGGTTGCTACTGATACTTAGCTAACTCAAGGGACTGTTTGGCTTACTGAAAGTGAGGTATAATCCTAACATCTGCATATAGCTACTACACAGTCAACCTTAAGCAAAACAACACTCAAAATCTAATACCTTAACTGCTCACTACCCTTGATACTCTCTACTCAGAGATTTCCCCAATTCAGATATACTGATACATATATAGTGAGACACACATATATTTCTATTACCCAGTCACATACTGCCTCTTAATTACCTACACACAGGTATTATACTGACCTGCACATTCACCTCAGGAAGGAAATACCCAGATGTGGACACAGGTATACACTGAATACACATGTACACAGTATCCTTAATACACAGAATTTATGCAGGTATCATAAACTGACACACAGGCTATAATCCTGCACACACACACTGGTATTTAATACACTGAACTCAGGGTTCTATGATACACAGTTATACACACTCTACACAACATTATCTCACAGCCACACTCACTCACTGGCACCCTAATACACACACAGACACAGTTTTGCACAAGTCTGGATACACATGGTTTCCCATCTCAGGCTCACTGATACATAAGGTCTTCACTCACACACAGTGAGGCACAAGTCACTGATACCCCAATACCCACACTACCACACACACAAGTAACTTACTGCAAACACACAGCTACTGGAGAATAAATCAGGGACACACTGACACTCACTGCAATTGTATACTGACTTAAGAAAACTCACACACTGTCACATATGTCCTATTATACACATACACACAACTATCACTGCTCAGTTAACTGCTCACCTACACTGATTAAACACACAGTCAACTTACTGAAATTGATACTAAGGGATACACATAACACTACATTCTCTTACACTCACTCACTCAGTCCTAGATACACTGATACTCAAGGGAACCCAATACAGAACATAACTCACTGCACTCACACATGGAGAACTCACAGGAAACATCTACACACACACACACACACACATCCAATGAACTCACTGAAATTCCCCAGATCTCCTCACACACTGATACCATAAATTTCTATACTACCACACACATAGTATTTACACAGGCATAGCAACTGGATTGCCAACTGAAATCTATCACCTACTCACAGACACATGGACACAAGTAGACACAGGGATGCACAGGGTTTCCTACACTAAACTGAACTACACTGAGTCTGAATAATACTGGGACACACAAAACTCCCTACCGTGTCCGATACACTGAGACACGAGCACCAAACTCATATTGGTCAAGAACACCAACACACAAATACCCGACTGCACACTGGCTTTCCCCAAATCCTACCGTACAGTGAATGTCCCCAAATTAAACCCTAAAAATCGAGATCCAACTACACTTTAGAGATAAAATCAGACTACAAACAAATCCTATGGTTTAGGGTCCACAAAATTTGGGGATAACCCAACGTATGAACACCAAAACCTAAACAAAACCCTAAAATCGAACTACACAGTAGGGGGTTCCCTAATGGCCAATAATCGACAGAAAAACAGAAATTAAAGGATAAAAATTCGAATTTACCTATAGAGATGGGTTCTCCAACGGAGGTTCTTCTACTCCAAGGCTTCTTGACCCAACCCCCTTGCTTTCCTTGCTTTGGAGGAGGAAGAAAATGGAACCTAGGGTTTGATCTCGAAAATTGGGTGGGGAGATGGTTTCTCTTGATGGAGGCTAGGGTTTCCTTTTCTACATGAAGAATGAGAGGGTTTCTTTTATATTAAGGCCCAGTTAGGGTTTCTAATGCATAGCCTAGGTTAAACCCCCAGGTCCAGTCATGTAGAACCTAATTAGCTCAGGTTTAGGCCTTCTAGGGTTTGAGGTCCAAACCAAAAATTAAAATTCTAGGGTTTCTCTAGAACTGGGTTTTTAAATTTGGGTTTCTCATTAGGGTTTGTCCTAATGAGTTCTAGGGTTTGACCTAAACACAAAATACCACTTACAATATATAATAGTTATAAAACTCAACAAATAAATTAAACACATAATTATTCAAAATAGTAAAATTACACAAATGCCCTTATTTGGAATTGTGGTAGTGACAGGTATGACTGATGAAAGCGGTCGGGGATGATGACCGGGGCGAGTGGCGATATAGGCTGGAGTCGAGATGGCTGACAGCGGGGGCTCGGGTTGAAGTGGAGGAGAACGGGGAAGAGACGTGGTTGCTCGGCGGAGGAGGTCGGAGGCGGTTGCAGAGGCGGAGCTCGGTGGGTGATCACCGGAGGGAGGAGAGAAGGTTGATGGTTAGGGTTGGTTTAGGGTTTGGGTTCGGTTTATTTTGAAGAGGGATGGTAATGGTGATGTAGAAAAAAAAATAATGGAGGAGTTTTGCCTGTAGGAGGTGAGGGTGATGACAACCTAGAGATTAGGGCTGGCCTATGTATCCCTTGGGATGGGGTTGGGTGTTTACATGAAGTAAATTAGAGGGTGGAGATGGTATTGGGTTGAATGGAGGGCCCAAGTTTGACATAGAGGAAAGTGTACAAAAGAAAGGGAGAGAGAAGGGATTGGACCGGTCAAAGAGGGGGATGAGGTTATCTTCATTGGCCTTGACCAATAGGATGGTGACACATCATTTCACTTTTGCATAAAAGTCCTTAACAATTAGAAAATTGCACAAAAATGGGAATTTGGATTAAATAAGGAAAAATACCATGTTTGGTGTGATGTAGTGGCTAAAAAGGATGTGTGGTGTTTGGTATGAACCTTGAGGGTGTGAATAGGGGTTTAGTTTGGTGTTGGATCTAGTTTTGGGTGAGGTTAGGTCCTTACACCAATTTAATTAAAATTAGTGTAAGTGGTACTCTTTAATTAATTAGAAACATATGGTTAAAATTGGGTGGGATACAAGTGTCATGGATATAGTAGACTCAGATTAGAATATTGTTATAAATTGGGTTATACAAAACGGGTTGAGGTTGTGTCTCTAATTTCGATTGGAATGGACAAGAATGCAACTTAGATTTATTTGAATTTAAGAACGGACGTTTGTAACAAATATTGTGCGACTAAAATGAAGCACAAGGGAAGGTATTCATGAGTTACACAAGGGTCAGAATGGAATGCTGGCACGTCTAAAAAAAGTGTGTGAATTTGTTTGGAAGCAAATGCTAGTGTAGCGCTCCAAATATCGAAGCAACGACAAGTGCACTAAGTGATTAAAATATTGCACAATAAATCTAAAACACTGTGTTCTAATTCTAATTAAATCTAAATTAACCCTAGTCTCTCTATCTAAGCGAAGTAGACCTAAATTTGGTCGAGAGGTTTTACAATTTGCATAATCTATCTCCTCAAGTATATTCGATAGAATCCATAGCCATTCCAAGTTATATTCGTTCATGTAGTGATTATAATTCGTCTAGCAAAATCATCCAACTTCAATGTTACCATTCGGTAATTCCATAGGCTACCTATAACATTCCTCAAGCAACTAGTTTCAAATATTCAAACCCAAGTCTATTATATTTTGATATGTTCCATTCATCGAGTTCGTTTGAAATAATCACCGAACATATTTCCGTGAGTTCGATCATCCCCATCGTACGTGAAATTACTACGCCGGCACTCCCACAGGATAACCGTTCTCGTTGGGACTGATTTCGAGAGTTATCATTTCGAACTTGATTTCAAGATCGTTCTTTCGAACTCCAAGCCAAATCCATTATCGTTCATCTCTTTCCTCAAAACATAATATTTCTTTTCGGCTAACTTCTTATTCAAGCGATATTGCATTCAAGTTCAATCTGTTTGTTTCAATCCAAAATTGCTTGCACAATCCTCAAGTTTCCAACAAGTTTTTCTAACCAAGATATCGATTTCCACTTTCATGAATCCTAATTCGATATAAGCCTTATCATTTATTCAAGACATTCCCAAATTCGTTCAATCCGACTATCGCATGAGACCTATGAATCCATTTGGACATTTCTAAATAATCCATACACCACTCAAAATTGAATCATCCGATTTAATCCTTAATCGTGTTCGCATCAATTGCTAGTATATTCGCTGAGTTTTCCTTAAAATTCTTGCACGATACTTAGCATCGTCTGATAAATCTTTAGCCTCGTATAAATCCTGTTGATAGTCATCCAAGTAAACCATTTTCAATTTGTATCTTCCAACATAAAATACCGTTCGAGCTATTTTTCAAAGATCCAAGCACGATTCTCAATATTCGCCTAAGCGATAAGTCCGAGAATGTTCTATCGGTTGCCATTCTAAGTCTGACTTGTCTTATTCCTGAACGATATCTAAATCTCGTTGTAACTTGCTTGCACCAAAGGGTCTTGGCGCACGATAATCTACACAACTTAGCCGAAAGGCAGTGTGTATTACAAACCGTTCGGGCAATATTCGATTTTGTATACTAACCAGTTGGGTAAATATGTATAGGCATTTCACGTTTGCATATAAGTTACGATTCTAGCACGAGTCTAATCCCAAAGGGTCTATCATAGGTCGACAAAAAGGCCTATCGCATTCCAATTTCGTACAAGCAATCATATCATTCACATGCACCTTTTGAAAGTATTTAGACTTATTGTTTAGAATATTTTATTGGAACATTGAGAGAGAACGTGTGCACAAAACCCACGAACGATCTTTCAAAACTGAGAAAATCGAAACGAAGTTCAAGGCGTAAAGCCAAGCTTTGATACCAATCTGTTACGCCCCGATCTCCCGCAGGCTAATCGGTCATCCCCGCTAGGCGAGAATCACCGTGCCAGCGCTCCCACGGGATGATCGCTTGACCATCTGGATGTGATGCCGTACGAGCATAAGCCGCACCCGTGCAAGACCATGGTTCTGGCTGGCAGTAAGAGGTCTAAGCCACAGAGTCGCATAGATTGTCCAAGTGCAGTAGAATTATAAAATGCATAAGCGATTTGGTAACAAGTTCACTGAGTCGTCAATAGCGGAAGCATTAAGAAACACAAGTATAGAAGTAAAGCAACTCTTTATTGATATTGAACAAGTTTTAGGCCGAGATTATAAGTCGCTCAAGCCTCTCTCTCTGAAATAGTAAAAGCGTGCCAAGTGGCTACATTTATGGAATGATGTATAGGCGATGTTCCAATATTATGTCTTATATATGTGCTTCAGTTTCGGATGTAACGCTCCAAGGCTTCAGAGTGAACCATGCCTTAACACGCACGAAGGAGGCATCCGCACAGAACGAGGTTATCTCGCACCCTACAAGCAATCTGGTGGGTTATCAGTATATGAATGCACTGGTGGGGAGGCTACTCGCCCGCTCGATAAATCTAAACACGTTCAATAGGTTCCGTGCACCATTTATTTAGTTTTCTTTCTAGTTTTGCCTTAGGATCAGTTTTATGGCAATATTAAATAGCCTAACTCGTGTGGCAGTACGCCGTACGATATAAGAGAAAACACGACAGGACTTACCAACTTACTATTTATCCTTCCAAGTTAAGTTAAATACGAGCAAACATATAATAAAATCCAAGGGCAATTAACTTATGAAAACACAAGTGTCATGAACGAGGTTATGTTTCGGATGCACGAGTTATCAGGATTTTTCACGTGTGCTGCATAATACGTTCAAGTGCTCCATATATATACAATTGTGTTATGATCGTTCAGGTGTTTCAGATATTCTCGATGCGATGCAATGACTCGCACGCGGATTGTCGCTAAGCGAGGATGACTTATCTATATGAACAATTGTCGCTGACATAGCCATAAAGGACCGATTTATAGTCTCGGAGCGCAGATGGTGGAGGTCATGTGTCGCTACCATCCATCTCGTCCAGTCAAAGACTATCTTGAGTTCCATCCTGATTGGGTCGGCCCCGGAGACTGCCCGTGGAACGAGATCCGAAGATTCTGTAAATCCCCTCACCCAAAATTAGGCCTACTTGACTTAGATAGTAAAACTAGGGCAAGTTGAATCCAATTAGAAATAGAACACGGCATTTTAATTAAGTTTATAATATTTATATCACTTAGTGCACCTTACCGTTGCTTCGATAATTGGAGCACTACACTAGCCATTGCCTTCCTACAAATTTTACATCCTTGTCCTAGACATGCCAGTCATCTATTCTGACCGTTGTGTAACTTATAATTATGCTCTCTTGTGCTATATTTTAGTCGCATAATATTCGTCGCAGATATTTATATTTAATTCTAAATAAATTCAACGTTGTATCCTTGTGCGTTCCAATCAAAATTGGAGACATAATCTTGACCCATTTTGTGCAACCTGATTTATGTTAATATTCTACTTTGAGCCCTCTATGTCCATGATACTTGTGTCCTACCTAATTTTAGCCCCATGTACTTCTAATTAATTCAAGAACACAAATTGCAATTATTTTAATTAATTTAATCCAATTTCCATCTTTGTGTAATTTTCCAATTGTTGGGCACTTTTATGCAAAAGTGCATTAAGATGTCCACACCATTGGACACAGTACATGAAGAAACCTATTTCTCCTTCATATGATTTTTTCAATGATTATTGGGATGTGTAACACATAACATCGCCCCCTCATCTAATCCTAGCCATGCATTTTAAATAATGCAAAACCTAGCCCTCCAAACATCTTCATGAAGCCAAGCCCATCCCAAGTAGGATGTTGACCAAGCCCAACCCCCTAGGTCAACATCAAACCCTATTTTTCTACATGTATAAATATCCTTTTTCCTTTTTTTTTTTATACCCAAACCCAATCTCTAACCTAGCCGACCCCTTTCTCCCCTATACTATTCATCATCCCTAACCCCCTTCCCTCTGCCAACTGTCGGCCGGAGCAGCCCCAGCCGCCGACCGGAGCCCAGTCCTCCCTGCTCTCTTTCCTTTCCACCCTCCTCGACCTCGTCTCGTCCTCTACACCCGCCTGCCAACCGCCGAGACCCCGACCCCGACCCCGACTTCCCTTCGACTTCACCCCCTCACCGGCCATCCCGACCTCCGTCGGCCTGCCTCCACCCACGACTGCACGACCATCTTCTCCTCCGCGTCGTCTCCCTTTATCACCACCACCATCTCCTCTCTGTTCCCATCTCCCCGGCCATCTCCCCGCAGAGCCACCACCGTCTTCACCATTGTCATCAACCTCCACCCGACCCGCCGGAGTCGACGATAGCAGCACCACCGTCCCGCTGCTCCACACCACCACGACTTCAACCGTCTTCTCCCATCAGCACCTTCCTGTACCTCGACGCCTCCCTAAGCCTCTCACCACCACCACTCCACATCCCATCTCCTCCCTGACCTCCTCCTCTACCATGTCCTCCTTCCTCCGCCTGAACCGCCACTCCCTCGCCGGACTCCAGCAGCCTCCGGCCATTAACATCCTAATCATCATCCCCATCATCATGATCATCAACATCACCATTATCATCTCATCATCTCATCATCATCATCTCATCATCTCATCATCATCATCTCATCATCTCACCAATCATCATTCTCGTCATCACAATCATCATCCCCATCATCAACACCCTCATCATCATCACCATCATCACCAATCATCATTACCCTCGTCATCATCATCAGCATCGATATCATCATCGTCATCATGGACCCGTCACCCTCACCGAAGACAACCTGCAATAGTCACCCCGATCCTCGTGCCCGTGCACGCTAACCCCGAGGTTCGAACCTGTCCCCCTCCTTTTATTTTATATGCATGTTTGCGTGAATAACATCTATGTTAGCATATCGGTTCGATTTAGTTAGTTGGTTGATTTCAGACCGTGTCGGTGAACCCAATAACTTGTATACGTACACGTATGCGTATTATAATTAAATTGATATATATATATATAAAAGTAATTATATTCTAGTAATAGTTATGACATATGTATATATATACTACATGACCCTAGTATAATTACGGATATCCCGTAATGACCATGTGACCCTGAGGATTGCAAGTTGTCCGCCTTGTGTACATTAACGTACTGGCTTAGACACATGTTAGTTGACTGTCTGATTTTGATATAACATTTAATATAGGACACCCGCGTAATTAGACGCACAATTGACCATGTTAGTTGACCAGTGTCACCCCTAGCGTACCCTCTGAGTCCAGTGTAATATGGTTGTGTATATGCTAGTGTAATGGCTGATGTTGTATTGTATTATATTATATGTATATAGGACTATCGGATTGTTCTGCGCGACTTCAGGAGCAGGTTATTGGTACTACACAGCTTTCTTGCCAGGCAAGTATACCTTGCCATTGTACTGTAATTTATATTCTATATGATGCATGTATTTTATTTCTGTTATTTAGTTCATATATTTTAACTGCTATATAAACTATGTGTCCAAGGAAACTTGGGTGCAACGACGGTGTCGTTGTATTCTGTTTTTATTATATATATGCATGTTGACCTAGTTTATAAGACCATCCTATTACCATGAGGCATTCTTAGGTTTTATTGGCCGTGACACATCTGTTACACGAGTATGAGTCTCATATAGATCACGGACTTGCATGTATGGTTTGGCCTCCTGTACGTATGGGACGTGCAATAGGGAATAACTGCCAATAAAAACTTTGCATGCTAGAAGACCTGGCAGTTATTAGAGGTATTATCATGCCATAGATATGACATGCTTAGAGCATTGGGGTAGGGAGAACAACAAGTAAGGAGTTTGGGCTCTTTTGTACTTTCCTTGTGTAACCCGTACGCTCCGCCGGAGATGCGCGGTCATGATGACCACTATATATTATATATTATCAGGTGGCCTCTGCCGTTCAAAAGGTGACATGCTATGTAGGCCCCTGAATCTCCAAGAGAATCATGCCAATCCTATTTTAGCGAGATAACCCACGTGTTGGAAAGTTGTTCTCAAACTGCATTCACATAGATGGTTAGGCGACCCTTGGATGTTTATTTTACAGTATTTATTGGCATGCTTCTATGTATCTTGTTATGTCCCTCTGAGGACCTGGTCCCTTTCTAGGTATAGATATTCATGAGTATTCGCAGGAGCATGGATCCGGACTTGCTACTTATATTTCGAGGAGGTCTTCTCTTCGAGTCTCATTGATTATTAGTTGATGTACTCATATTGTGTTTGCTTTTATATTCTAGTTTGGCAGTGAATTTATTTTTTACCCGACTATTATCCTTTGATACTTCTTATTGAGATTTAGTACATAGTTATTGGTTATTTATTTATTTATTTATATTGATTTTGTGGATGAGATTTAGTTATACCCTGTGACTTGTGACATATTTACCACTTGTGGATTTGATATTCATAGTACAACGTACGCATGTGTTATGGTTTTCGTATATTGGAGATGCCATATACATGCGGTTGGCATGCTTACGTGTTCCTAGTCCTACGTATTTTGGGACTGGGGCAAGACAGATCCCCTTGATTCCAAGTTGTCCGCGACACGCAATCTTGGGTCTTCCAATTTCACACAACTTGACATGATAATCCATGATTCTTATTCTGAACGAGATTTGCTCTGTGATCTGTGATTCTTGATTTGCTTGACATGATTCTCTTCAGATGTAAACTTGGCATGATTATCATTCAGGTATAAACTTTACATGATTCTCGATCAGTGTTCAACTTGCCTTGATGCATACCCCTGGTGCGGGGACTGCCTTGGCGACCTAACGGTCCCGGATACTTGCAAGTTTATTTACACAGAAGAGCTATTTCATAGTCTTTTGGTTAACTCGGATGCATGCACGATACGCGATAGTGTTTCTTGATTATGGCTTAAGTTTCATTGTGTCAGCATTGGATCGAGGCAACATTACAAGTTAACATATAGCAGGCTGGCATGCATTATAAGATAACTTAAGCATTTCACGTTAGCTCGGGCCCAAAGGTAAGCCAAGGGGTAAAACTGTAAAGGGACTTACCGAGCGACACAATCTAGGGTGGTGCAGTATAATAAGTGAATAATGCACTATAGAGTATACATACTGTGGTGCCCCGTTCCCCCTATTCGGGGAGCGCGGCTAAGAAATACAAGACGGTATCGTTCGATCGGGATAGATTGAATTAAGAACTCGTCCTCGTTATAGATTTGTTTCTTCGGAATCGATTCCCATATTCAGTGGACCGTGCCCCCGGGATCGACTTAGCGGCAGAGTCAGGAGGGACCTCTCCGCTGCATTCTTTGTTGCCTAGTTTTTGCTGTCGCTTGTTGCTTTCGTGCCTTGAGTTGGATTTCGGATTTTGCTTGGGTTTTCTTGAACGGTTTCGATGGATTTCATTGCTTTCGTTCTTAGGACTGCACTTCAATTCCGATAAGGGAGAGAGAGGAAGAAGTACTGATCAGCTGTTCGTGTCAATACAGGTGAACCAGCTGTAGTCGTCGCTCGAGTGGACGCCTAAAGCACTTCCTTCCTTCCTCCTTCCAACCACTAAAGTGAGTGGCTACCAACCCGATTAGCTAGCCCTACTTGCTAGTCTTCACATCTAAATCTCGTATTCGTGCTTGCCCCGATCAAACGATACCAAGTAATAACTAAAAGATATCAAGATAATAAGGGAATAGACTTGGATCTGTATGCTTGTCATGAAACTTGTGAACAATTACTTACTACATGCTTGCTTATTCAAAAATGTTTACCATATGCATATATACAAGTTAGAATGTTTACTTCTTCTTCTATAAATATGCTATATGTAGAACACCCTTTGCCATGCATCAATTATTCAGGGAGACTATGCAAAATATATCACACAATGCTACATATCTCCTGATTTCATTGCCTCAGCTACATAAATGGTAACTTAATACAAACGCCGTTGATCACGGACAACTTGTGCACAAGGCCTCTCGGTTCCTGCGGACGGTCGCTGGGGCACTAGCACCGATCCGATCCGGACGGAACCTCAAGATTAGTCTCTCCCATAGGCGAGATGGCGTGCAGCGATACATGTGCCTCCGTCACCTTAGCCTGAGACTAAAACCGTCCATTATGGCATCAAAGCCAGTGATCCCCTCGTATATTTAAACCTGTTGCAACTAACTTGTGTCTTCTTGATAGGGAAGGCAAGGTAAGTATTGTGCAGGTGGTTCAGACGGAAAGGTAAATGTCACCGAACGGTGGCGGGTTATTTCAATAATTCTATATCTATGTCTTGTTGTAAAAATGAACTAAGGCAAGATAGAAACCCACGATAAATATGCATGCTTCATTAAGACAACGTGTTGATTGGTATAGTTGGGTTAGCTTGCCTTCACCAGTACGTTTCGATGTACTGACCCTCGTTGAAACAGGTTCCCCGCGCTAGGAGAACCAAGCGAGGAGCAGGAGACAAACCCCAATCCAGTCCAGCTGTAGGCACGCCTCGACCGTGCCACCTTTGACGCATTTTGAAGAAGAAGCCTTTTTGAAGAAGAAGCTAGCCACCAAGGCAACCATGCAGCTTCGTGGCAAGGCAGTCGTTCCGACCCAAGGTCTTATATTTTGAGATGTAGTAAAGGATGTAATGTACGGGACTGCTATCTCATTTTGTGTCAACACTTTTGTAAGCCCACAGAGGCAATCCTTATGACTCAGTTCAAGGAGTTTGTAATAGATGTTCATATTATCAATAAAAGAGAACTTTTCCATGTCTCAATCTGTGTTCAATTATCTGCGTACTCTGAATATGTGCTCGCTATGCAAAACAAAAATACTTAGCCTTGTGCGGTACGCAACCTAGGCCCGCACGGCGGTCACGCCCGGGGGACGACTAACGATTCCACGGAATCGGGGCATGACATGTTGGTATCAGAGCTCAGCTTCAAAGTTCCTTGATTCATAAACTGGAAAAGTTCCCTTAGCGATAACTCGCCTATGCGAACTCCTGAACTCGTTAAGGCCAAAATGAGATACGTTCATGCAATAAGTCCATAATACATTATGATCCTGATGTAATTTACCTTCCTTTTCAAGGAACGACGCAAGCGCAACCATCAGCGCTGGCGCCTGGCGAGACAAGGACTCAGGAGAGCAGCTCCGGAACATCAGGAAGCTCTCGGAGCCAACGGGGCATGTCTCAAACAGATTCGATCCAACAAGTGATGCAAATGTTAACCGAGCAACGACATAGGGATGATGCCCGCCAAGCCAAGTTCGAGAGCAACCTAGAGGCACGGCTCTCAGTCCAACAAAAGCAGGTAGATACCCTGCAACAGCTTGTTCAGACCCTGGCCTCCAACCATTCTGCCGCAACGACAGCTACACCAGTGGAGCAGCCAGCGCTTGAAGTTGAACTACCGCCCGTGCCAAGGACGAGGGAAGTGACTACCTTCACCTTTGCAAACTTCAAGAAGGTCTGCAATATGCCATTTAAGGGGACTGAGGACCCAATCGTGGCCCTAGATTGGCTCGCCGAGCTTGAAGATCATTTTTCTCTCCTGGAAGTGCCGGAAGACAAGCGCGTCACTTGTGCCAAACTACTGCTTCGCTTCAATGCGCACGACTGGTGGGACGTGCATCGACGATCTCTTCAACTTGGCCATGGAGAGGAGGCGATCGTGTGGACGACCTTTCGTGCCGCGTTTGAGGAGGAGTTTATACCCCCGCCTCTACGACGTCAACGGGAAAATGAGTTCGTTCAGCTCCGGCAGGGCAGTATGACGGTGAAGCAATACTCGGCAGAATTCAACAAACTGGCCAAATTTGCTATCGCTTACCTACCGGATGCAGCGAGTCGTGCCAGACGATTCGAAGGAGGGCTACGTCCTGGTATCCACGGGCACGTATCCGTTCCACAGTATCAGACGATGAGGGAAGTTTTAAACCATGCCCTCTCCCTCGAGCCGCAGTATCCTCACGTTGCCACCGGCGCTGTGCAAACCCCCAATCACAAACGCCAAGGCAACGATAGAGGAAACACAGCTGCAAAGCGACCTAACAACGGCGGTTCAAAAAAGGGAAACTCGGGGCAACGATGTGATTTCTGTAGAAGGACAGGGCACGTCGAAAGTGAATGTCGCCGGAAGCATAGGTTATGTCTCATTTGTGGAGCTTCCGATCACGCCCTTCCCAACTGTCCAAAGTTCACCGAGCGCCGTCCTCCCCAACAAAATCAGACTCCGGCACCTCAGGCAAATCGAGCGGCACCTCAGCAAGGGCGTAATCAAGCTCAAGGCCGAGTCTACACCATGACACGGGAAGAAGCATTAGCTTCGGATACCGTCATGTCAGGTACCTTACTTTTCAATAATATACCTGCTCGCGTTCTATTTGATTCAGGTGCAACGCATAGTTTTATTTCCATAAATTTTGTCGTGGAAAACAATATAAAAATGACTCCGTTGCACTTAGATTTAAATGTTAGCACCCCCTCTGGTACAAAAATCCCTGTTCGTTCAGTATGCCTAGGTGGTTACATTTGTATTGGGAAGAAGAAGCTGTCGCTCGATGTCTTAGTTCTAGATGTTAGGGACTATGATATCATCTTGGGAATGGACTGGCTAGGCGCATGCGCAGCAACTATTGAGTGTGCAGAGAAGCGAGTCGTTTTCTGTCTGCCCGGAGAAGCCGTGTTCTGTTACACCAGTAGTCCAGCGAACGATGCGACCAAGGCCTGCATGGTAATTTCGGCAAAATCTGCTCGGCGAATGCTCTACACAGGCTGTGAGGGATTTCTAGCATCAGTTCGGGATGCGCGGCAGGACTACGCAGACGTCGAGCCTAATTTCGTTGAGGCGGAGTTCCCCGACGTGTTTCCGAGCGAACTACCCGGCATGCCGCCCGATCGAGAGATTGAATTCACTATCGACACATTTCCAAATACACAGCCAATTTCAAAGCCTCCGTACAGAATGGCACCTGCAGAGCTGAATGAATTAAAGCGCCAACTCCAGGAATTGCTTGATCGCGGGTTCATCCGTCCGAGCGTGTCTCCTTGGGGCGCTCCCGTGCTCTTTGTGAAGAAAAAGGACGGAACTCTACGCCTCTGTATCGACTACAGAGAATTGAACAAGGTCATAATCAGAAACAAATATCCTCTACCACGGATTGATGACCTGTTCGATCAACTACAGGGTGCAGCAGTATTTTCAAAAATAGATCTTCGCTCGGTCTATCACCAGCTGAAGATTAGGCCAGAGGACACCCCCAAAACTGCTTTCCGAACCCGGTACGGTCATTACGAGTTTTCCGTGATGCCGTTTGGACTGATGAATGCTCCTGCTGCATTCATGGATACGATGAACCGTGTTTTTAGGCCCTTCATCGATAAATTCGTGGTGGTGTTTATCGATGACATCTTAGTGTACTCGAAGACTAGGGATGAGCACGCAGGACACCTGCGGATGGTGCTGCAAACCCTTCGAGACCACAAGTTGTATGCCAAATTAAGCAAATCAGAATTTTGGCTGGACAGTATCTCGTTTTTGGGGCATATCATCTCCTCGGAAGGCATCTCAGTTGATCCGAAGAAAATAGAAGCAATCACGTAGTGGAAACGACCGGAGTCAGCTAGCGACATCCGAAGTTTCCTTGGCCTGGCAGGGTACTACCGAAGATTTATACAAAATTTTGCTAGGATTGCTTCGCCCTTGACGCAGCTCACACGGAAGGGTGCGAAGTTTACTTGGACGGACGACTGTGAAGCTTCGTTTACGGAGTTAAAGCAGCGCCTCATCTCCGCCCCGGTCCTTACTTTGCCAAATGGACCAGATGACTTCAAAATATATAGCGATGCATCAGGAAGGGGACTAGGATGTGTCCTGATGCAACGGGACAAAGTCATAGCCTACGCGTCTAGACAGCTAAAGCCTCACGAGCAGAACTACCCAACGCATGACCTCGAGCTTGCCGCGGTAGTGTTTGCATTAAAGCTGTGGCGCCACTATCTTTATGGCGTGCCGTGTGAAATCTATACGGACCACAAAAGTTTGAAATATTTGTACACTAAAAAAGATTTGAATCTTCGGCAGCGGCGATGGCTTGAACTCCTAAGCGACTTCGATCTCATGATCAGATACACGCCGGGTAAGGGAAACGTCGTAGCTGACGCACTGAGTCGAGTGTTTGCAGGAAGTTTGGCTATTGATGATAGGCTGCGCCGAGATCTTGAATCACTGGGCATTACCTTAAAAATCAGATACACAAAGTGGGCGCAAGTATCACAACTGCGGCTCGAACCCGACTTGTTACAACGAGTAAAGACCGCTCAAAAGGACGACCCGTTCCTGCAAAAGATTCATGCCCTTATCTCAGCAGGGAAGGCGTCCGACTTTACGGTAAGCACGGATGGGATGCTTCGAGTGAAGGAAAGACTGTGCGTTCCAAGCGACGCGGCCCTCAGGGAAAAGATACTCACGGAAGCTCACTATGCTAGTTATGCTTCTCATCCGGGTAGCACAAAGATGTATCGGGATCTTCGTACGACGTTTTGGTGGCATGGCTTGAAAAGGGATGTGGCACAGTTTGTGTCGTATTGCATGGCTTGTCAACGAGTAAAGGCCGAACACCAGAAACCAGGCGGAGAGCTTCAGAACCTTGCTATTCCGGAGTGGAAATGGGATGATATAACGATGGACTTTATTGTTGGCTTGCCGAGGATGCAACGGGGACATGATGCAGTCTGGGTTATCGTCGATCGACTCACCAAGTCCGCTCACTTTTTGCCTATCAAATCTACTTGGAGTGCCGACCGCCTGGCTCAGATATACCTCAACGAAATCGTTCGACTTCACGGCGTGCCCGTAACCATAGTCTCCGATCGAGATGGTCGATTCATATCACGTTTCTGGGGAAGCCTGCAGTCAGCAATGGGGACGAAGTTGAAATTCAGCTCCGCCTACCATCCACAGACCGATGGCCAAACAGAGCGCGTCAACCAAATCCTCGAAGACATGCTGCGACTCTACGCCTTGGACACGAAGACTAGTTGGGACCTTCATCTACCTCTAGCCGAATTTGCTTACAACAATAGCTATCAATCAAGCATTCAAATGGCGCCGTATGAGGCGCTATACGGGCGGAAGTGTAGATCTCCTATCTGTTGGGACAAAGTCGGGGAGCAACAAGTACTTGGCCCTGAGCTCGTGGAGCAGACCGTCCAGAAGATTCGGCTCATTCGGGACAGATTAAAGATAGCTCAAAGTCGTCAGAAGAGCTATGCGGATGTTCATCGGAGACCGCTAGAGTTTTAAGTAGGTGACCGGGTATTCCTCAAGGTCTCGCCCATGCGAGGGGTCAGCAGGTTCGGAGCGAAGGGAAAGCTAAGTCCAAGATTTGTCGGCCCGTTCGAAATACTAAAGCGGGTTGCCTCAGTTGCGTATCAGATTGCTCTACCACCATCCCTATCCGACGTACACGATATATTCCATGTTTCACAGCTTAGGAAATATGTGTACGACCCGAGCCATGTGGTAGACCTGGACCAACTGAACCTTCAAGCCGACTTGACATATGTAGAACAGCCTGTGCAAATTTTGGATAGAAAAGAAAAGCTGCTTCGGACCCGTTCGGTTCCTCTAGTGCGCGTGCTTTGGCGGAATCACTCTATCGAAGAATCTACTTGGGAGCTTGAATCTGATATGAGGGAAAGGTTCCTCTCATTATTTCCTAGTGGTAGGTTCTATTCTTTAAGTTTCGGGACGAAACTTCCAATTAGTTGGGTAGGATGTGGTGCCCCGTTCCCCCTATTCGGGGAGCGCGGCTAAGAAATACAAGACGGTATCGTTCGATCGGGATAGATTGAATTAAGAACTCGTCCTCGTTATGGATTTGTTTCTTCGGAATCGATTCCCATATTCAGTGGACCGTGCCCCCGGGATCGACTTAGCGGCAGAGTCAGGAGGGACCTCTCCGCTGCATTCTTTGTTGCCTAGTTTTCGCTGTCGCTTGTTGCTTTCGTGCCTTGAGTTGGATTTCGGATTTTGCTTGGGTTTTCTTGAACGGTTTCGATGGATTTCATTGCTTTCGTTCTTAGGACTGCACTTCAATTCTGATAAGGGAGAGAGAGGAAGAAGTACTGATCAGCTGTTCGTGTCAATACAGGTGAACCAGCTGTAGTCGTCGCTCGAGCGGACGCCTAAAGCACTTCCTTCCTTCCTCCTTCCAACCACTAAAGTGAGTGGCTACCAACCCGATTAGCTAGCCCTACTTGCTAGTCTTCACATCTAAATCTTGTATTCGTGCTTGCCCCGATCAAACGATACCAAGTAATAACTAAAAGATATCAAGATAATAAGGGAATAGACTTGGATCTGTATGCTTGTCATGAAACTTGTGAACAGTTACTTACTACATGCTTGCTTATTCAAAAATGTTTACCATATGCATATATACAAGTTAGAATGTTTACTTCTTCTTCTATAAATATGCTATATATAGAACACCCTTTGCCATGCATCAATTATTCAGGAAGACTATGCAAAATATATCACACAATGCTACATATCTCCTGATTTCATTGCCTCAGCTACATAAATGGTAACTTAATACAAACGCCGTTGATCACGGACAACTTGTGCACAAGGCCTCTCGGTTTCTGCGGACGGTCGCTGGGGCACTGGCACCGATCCGATCCAGACGAAACCTCAAGATTAGTCTCTCCCATAGGCGAGATGGCGTGCAGCGATACATGTGCCTCCGTCACCTTAGCCTGAGACTAAGACCGTCCATTATGGCATCAAAGCCAGTGATCCCCTCGTATATTTAAACCTGTTGCAATTAACTTGTGTCTTCTTGACAGGGAAGGCAAGGTAAGTATTGTGCAGGTGGTTCAGACGGAAAGGTAAATGTCACCGAACGGTGGCGGGTTATTTCAATAATTCTATATCTATGTCTTGTTGTAAAAATGAACTAAGACAAGATAGAAACCCACGATAAATATGCATGCTTCATTAAGACAATGTGTTGATTGGTATAGTTGGGTTAGCTTGCCTTCACCAGTACGTTTCGATGTACTGACCCTCGTTGAAACAGGTTCCCCGCGCTAGGAGAACCAAGCGAGGAGCAGAAGACAAACCCCAATCCAGTCCAGCTTTAGGCACGCCTCGACCGTGCCACCTTTGACGCATTTTGAAGAAGAAGCCTTTTTGAAGAAGAAGCTAGCCACCAAGGCAACCATGCAGCTTCGTGGCAAGGCAGTCGTTCTAACCCAAGGTCTTATATTTTGAGATGTAGTAAAGGATGTAATGTACGGGACTGCTATCTCATTTTGTGTCAATACTTTTGTAAGCCCACAGAGGCAATCCTTATGACTCAGTTCAAGGAGTTTGTAATAGATGTTCATATTATCAATAAAAGAAAACTTTTCCATGTCTCAATCTGTATTCAATTATCTGCGTACTCTGAATATGTGCTCGCTATGCGAAACAAAAATACTTAGCCTTGTGCGGTGCGCAACCTAGGCCCGCACGGCGGTCACGCCCGGGGGACGACTAACGATTCCACAGAATCGGGGCGTGACACATACATCGTTCTATTCGAGGTATAGTGGGGTCTAGTTGCACAAGGCAAAGATAGCGTACGAGGGTCTGAATATAAGCAATGTTTCAATTTTATGTTCTAACACAAGCAATACAAGTTGGGATTATTCCCTTAGCTAGGTACGTTGTATTCTTATTAGCATGCAAGGGGTGATTCACAAAGCGACTAGCATGAAACGTCCATATTTTAAGTGTGCTGGCTAAGCAAAGACAAGTTTATCGTAGCCACCAACCTTAGCGATGATTCACCTCAGTCGAGCGATACTCCGAGCGAGCCTCTGATAGCCTAAGCTGTCACGCCCCGATCTCCCGCAGGCTAATCGACCGTCCCCGCTAGGTGAGAATCACCGTGCCAGCGCTCCCGCAGGACGATCACTTGACCCATCAGGGCGTGATGCTGTACGGACGTAAGCCGTGCCCGTCCAAGGCCGAGGTTCTTTGCTGGCGGTAAGAGGTCTAAGCTACAGAGTCGCACAGATTGTCCGAGTGCAGCATAATTATAAATGCATAAGCGATTTGGTAACAAGTTCACTGAGTCATCAATAGCGGAAGCATTGAATAACACAATTATAGAAGTAAAACAACTCTTTTATTAATATTTGAACAAGTGTTACATGTGGCGTATAGCCGTGATTAGAAGTCGCTCAAGCTTCTCTCTCTAAAACAGTAAAAGCGTGCCAAATGGCTACATTTATGGAATAATACATAGGCGATGTTCCAATATTTTGTCCTGTATATGTGCTTCAGTTCCGGACGCAATGCTCCAAGGCTCCAGAGTAAACTCCACGCCTTAGCACGCACGAAGGAGGCATCCGCACTGAACGAGGTTCTCCCGCACTCTACAAGCAATCTGGTGGGTTATCAGTACATGAATGCACTGGTGGGGAGGCTACTCGCCCGCTCGACAAATCCAAACACGTAATATAGGTTTCATGCACCAACTATTAGATTATCTTTCTAGTATTGCCTTAGGATTGGTTTCATGGCATATATGAAAAGCCTAACCCGTGTAGCAGTGCGCCGTACGATATAAGAGGAAACACGACGAGACTTACCAACTTACCATTTGTCCTTCCTTGTCCAAGGCAAACCAAGTTTATTCAAGCCCGAGCATATATACAATGAATCAGGGCATTAGCATATGCAAACACAAGTGTTTCATACGAGATTATATTTTGGGTGCACGAGCATACAAGTTATCCAGAAGTATTGCAGAGAATGTTTTAGTGATTTAATTTATTGACTTTGATGCAATAACTCGCACACGGATTGCCGCTAAGTGAGGATGACTTATCTATATGAACAGGAGGGTCACTGGCATTGCCAAAATGGACGATGACTCACTAGCGGATTATTTGAAATACTTTAAATAGGGCCTTGCAAGCCATTCCGCTGAACAAATAGAGACGCCTCTTAATGAGTATGGGGCCAAGAATGGTACGAACAGTAAAATAACAAGGGCATTGCGCACTGTCCCCATAAACAAGGAGAGAACTACAATGGGTTCGTCTAGACCGGATCGGTCCCAGTGCCCCGAGACCGTCCACAAAAAATGGGATCTTGTAATCCCCCTTGTGCACAAGTTGTCCGTGACCATACGAGTCTTGGGTTTCAGGTTCATAGGATAACTCAATTTTGTTCAGGACAAGTATGCTCAACGAGCTGTGATTTTTTGTTTTATATGACATATTTCTTGTTCAGTGTTCACTTGACTGGATGCAATCTAAGGCAATACGAGTAAGACAATCACATAGCATGATCTGTCTTGGATAGTCTTCCTGAGCTGTTAGATTGAGTACAAGACGAGTATCAATTCCTCTGAGGCATTGTTATCTTGCTTAACTATCCATTGATGCAACTTCCTAGTTCGGGAAATACCTTGGCAACCAAACGGTCCCGTATACTTTTAATATTCTATACTTGGCTTCGAATGACTATTAGATAGTCTTTCGGTGGTTTGGATAAAAACAAGGCAATATAGCATTCACTTGATGTTGGCATGCAATTGTGACAAGCGTTAAAATGAGGCAAGAGTACAAGTTAACATATAACAGGCAAACATGCATTTCCATTAAAACTTAAACATTCACGTTGGCTCGGGCCCGAAGGTAAGCCGAGAAGTAAAACCGTAAATGGACTTACCGAGCGACATAATCTAGGGTCGTGCAGTATAGCAAGTGAACAGTGCACTACAAGGTATATGTATATCATTCTACTCGAGGCATAGCGGTGTCTAGTTGCACAAGGCAAAGGTAGCATGCTAGGGTCTGTATATGAGCAAGGTTTCATTTCTATATTCTAACACAAGCAATATAAGTTAGGATTATTCCCTTAGCTAGGTGCGTTATATTCTTATTAGCATGTATGGGGTGATTCACCTAGAAACTAGCATGAAACATCCATATTTTAAGTGTGCGGCTAAGCAAAGACAAGTTTATCGTAGCCACCCACCTTAGCGATGATTTGCCTCGGTCCAGCGATACTCCGGGCGAGCCTTTGAAAGCCTAAGACGGAACTCTTGAAGAACCAAGTCTAGAAATCCTCTTGCCTCAAACGAGCATTCTTGCTGAAGCAAAGCTGGTCGGGATATTACACTTTTGCCGTTTGAATCAAAAGTTCGCTTGAGCGCAACGGGTCGTTACATTATACACCACTCAAAAAAAGTCTCATCCTTGAGACTTCTTGAGCGCATGCCATTCTATCATATTATCGAATCTATCCTAAGCGTAGCAATTGGTACCACTAAATCTATTTGAACACAATCTCCTACTCGATCCTTACGCCGTGTCACGTGTATGCTGAGTCAGTCTCATTTGCGCCTTAGCGCGGGACATGTTGATTAACGCGGGGTACGTTATAATCTATCATGAATAATGATCTAAGGCTGAGGCAAACTTATACAAGTCGTTACACTTGTTTATGTGGATATTCACTTTCACTAGCATTAGAGATCAGCACATCGCGAGTCTGGATTATGCACATATTCAAAGTGCACCTCAAACATACGTATGCCAACCAACTTAGCGATAGCAAAGTCTTAACACTCGAGTTTCACATCTCATTGAGTCTTGGATCGTGCACACGTTCAAGGCGTCCCTTAAACATATGCATTCAACCAAACTTAGAGATAGTGAAATCAGACAAGCTACTTACGAAGATCTCAAGGGTTCTTGTTTATGAATCACAAGGATACTTTTGATAGGGTCAATCAAATTCTATAATATTTCTATTCCAACTCAATTCAAGTATTTGCACTACCGTTAGGCACGATCTATTCGGGTTAACCGACTAACGTTCATCTATTCGGGTCAAACATAGCACACGTTATCGTTCCAAGTCTAATCCTAAGTCTTGCTGCCCCAGTTTTATAACTTGTTCAAACAATATGCTAAAGTCGGTAACACAGGTTCATTAACTCGGCATAGGGTCATCTGCCTAATTACTCGGTCAGCTCACAAGGTCATAGGTACAAGTTCAAGCACACGATACATCGAGCAAATTTGTCGTACGATGCTCACCCCAATTTCTAGGGTCAAACCATTATTCATTTGCACGGGGTATTCTAACCAAGCTCGTTTTACTCAAATTTCTAAACATCGAGCACAGGGTTTCGAGTCCGTTCAGTAAAATCCATAATATATCTAAGTTGCAGGACAAGTTTAGTAATTTGCATAGTCTATCTCTCTAAACATATTTTGATAGAATTCTTATCCATTCCAAGTCTAGACCATCAAGCCAAGATTCAATTCTAAACCTTTATTTATAACTTCAAGTCATCCAACCTGATTCATGTATCTGTTCACGAAATCATCAAGCGTGATTTATTCCAGGTTCTAGGTTAACTTATCCTCAAAATATTTTTGATCACTTGTATTTCCAAATTTGTCTTATCGTGTCAAACCAAAAGTCAAGACGATCTATTTGTTATCACGCTCTGGTCTCCTGCAAGTTTGATCACCCTTGTTGGACGTGTGATCACTACGCCAACACTCCCGCTGGATAATCGTCCTAACCCGGGTGTGACGCATGTATGAGCATAAAGTTACGCTCGCACAAGACAAGAACATTTGAATGTTATGGTTATCTTCGACACGATCGAGACACCTTATGTTTTCACCTTGCTTCATCCAAGATATATATATCCATCGAGTCAAGTTCATTCATGTAGTGATTATAATTCGTCTAGTAAAATCATCTAACTTCAATGTTACTATTTTGTAACTCTATAGTCTATTTCTTTCATTCTTCAAGTAACTAGTTCAAATATTAAAGCCCAAGTCTATTCTATCTTTATACGTTCTATTCATCGAGTTCATTTGGAATAATTATCGAATTTATTCCCGTGAGTTCGATCATCCCCGCCGTATGTGAAATTACCACGCCGACGCTCTCGCAGGATAATCATTCCCATTGGGACTGATTTTGAATGTTATCATTTTGAACTTGATTTCAAGATCGCTCTTCTAAACTCCAAGATAAATCCATTATCGTTCATCTCTTTCCTCGAACTATAATATTTATTTTGGGATAACTTCTATTCGAATGATATTGTATTCAAGTTCAGTCCGTTTGTTTAAATCCGAAATCGCTCGTACAATCCTCCAAGTTTCTAATAAGTTTCCTTAACCAAGATATCAATTTCCACTTTCGTGAATCCCTATTTGATATAAGCCTTATCGTTTATTCAAGACATTCTCCAATCGTTTAATTTGATTATCGTACGAGACCTATGAATCCGTTAGGACATTTCTAAATAATCCATACACCACTCGGAATTTAGTCATCCAATCAAATCCTCAATCGATTTGTATATTCCGACATGACATACCGTTCGAGCTATTTCTCAAAGTCTAAGCACGATTCTCTATATTCGCCTAAGCGATGAACTTATAATATTTCTATCGATTGGCATTCTAAGTCTGACTTGTTCTCTTTTTCCTGAACGATTTCAAATCTCGTTTGCAACTAGCTTGCACCAAAGGGTCTTGGCGCGCGATAATCTACACAACTTAGCCGAAAAGCTGTGTGCAAAGCTAACCATTCGAGACAATATTCGATTTCGCACTAACCAGTTGTCACGCCCCGATCCCCCGCAGGCTAATCGGCCGTTCCTGCTAGACGGGAATCACCCTCGCCAGCGCTCCCGCGGAACAATCGCTTGACCCATCCGGGCGTGATACCGCACGAGCGTGAGCCACGCCCGTGCAAGGCCATGGTTCATTGGCTGGCGGTAAGAGTTCTAAGCCACAGAGTCGCACAGATTGTCCGAGTGCAGCGGAGTCATGAACACATAGGCGATCGGTAACAGGTTCACTGAGTCGACAAGTATAACGAAAGCATTGAAACACAAGTTGAAGTAAAGCAAGCTCTTTTATTGATATGAACATGTGTTACAGGTGGCATATAGCCGAGATTACAAGTCGCTCAAGCCTCTCTCTCTGAAACAGTAAATGTGTGCCAAGTGGCTACAACTGTAGAATGAATGTACAGGCGATGGTCAGGCGAGTTTGGGCTATGTTCACAATATTATGTCTTGTATATGTGCTTCAGTCCCGGACGCACCGTTGCAAGGCTTCAGAGGGAAATCCTGGCCTTAGCATGCAAGAAGGAGGCGTCCGCACCGTACGAGGTTCTCTCGCACCCTGCATACAAACTGGTGGATTATCAGTACATTGAATGCACTGGTGGGGAAGCTACTCGCCCGCTCGACAAATCCAAACACGTAATACAGGTTCCGTGCACAACTATTAAGTTGTCTTTCTAGTTGCCTTAGGATCAGTTTCATGCAAACATTGAATAGCCTACCGTGTCGGGCAGTACACCGTGCGATGTTAGAGGAAATACGACGAGACTTACCAACTTACCATCTCCTTCCCTGTCCAAGGCAAACATTGAGGCAAACATCGTTAATTCAAGCAGGAACATGTATAAGCATTCAGGGGCATAGCATATGCAAACACGAGGGTCATTTTAACATGATCGTTCAGGTGTTCAGTTGTTCATTAATGCGATGCAATGACTCGTACGCGGATAGCCGCTAAGCGAGGATGACTTATCTATATGAACGTTAGTCGCTGGCATAGCCATAAAGGACCGCTTAGTCTTTGAACAAGGATGGAAAGCAACAAAGATTCGTTGTTGGCTGCAGACCATCCTGTCCGTACGTGAGACTATCGTGATGTTCCATCCGGATCGGAACGGTACCAGTACCCCGGTGACCGCCCGTGGAACCGTTAAACCTTGTTTCCAAGTTGTCCGCGACATGCAGGTCAGGGCCAGTTTCTAATCCATAACTTGATATGATAATCCATGATTCATGATCTGAACGAGCGTTTGCTCCAAGAACTGAAATACGTGGATTCGTTACATGACGTGATTCTCGTTCAGACATAAACTTGATATGATTATGAATCAGTTGCACGTGACGTAATTCTCGTTCAGTATTCATTTGCCCTGATGAGTGCCCCTGGTTCGGGGATTGCCTTGGCGACCCAATGGTCCCGGATACTTGCAGGTTCGTTCAGGCACGGAACGACTACGTAGTAGTCTTCCGGGGTTTGGATAAAAATACGATAACATTCAAGCAGACAAGCATGCATTTCTAAGGAACATAAGCAGGCACGTTTGCTCGGACCCGAAGGTAAGCCGAGAGATAAAATCGTTAAGGAACTTAGCATGCGAGGGTCTGAACATATAAGCAGTATTTTATTTATTTCCATGTTCTAGCATAGCAGTACAAGTTGGGATTATTCCCTTAGCTAGGTGCATTGGTTTTTATTAGCATGCAGGGGGTGATTCACCTAGTGACTAGCATAAATATTCCAGATTTTATATGTGCTGGCTAAGCAAAGACAAGTTTACCGTAGCCACCCACCTTAGTGATGATTCGCCTCGGTAGAGCGATACGTCTGAGCGAGCCTCTGAAAGCCTAAGCCAGATTCTTGTAGGGACAAGTCTGGATATCCTTTGCTTCTTGATCGAGGCAAAGCAGGTCGGGACAGCTGCACGATTGCCGATTGAAACGGCAGTCCGCTTGAGCGGAACGGGGTATTACACCAGTTGGGCAAATATGTATAGGTATTTTGGGTTTGCACATAAGCTGCGATTCTAGCACGAGTCTAATCCCATAAGTCTAGTCACAGGTCGACACAAAGGCCTAGTATCATAATTTCGTACAAGCAATCATATCATTCATATACTATTTTTGTAAGTATTTAGATCATTGTTGGGAATATTCTATTTGGGACATTGAGAAAGAGTGTGCACATAGCCACCCACCTTAGCGATGATTCGCCTCGGTCGAGCGATACTCCGAGCGAGCCTCTGAAATCCTAATCCGGAACTCCTAAAGAACCAAGTCTGGAAATCCTCTTGCCTCAAACGAGCATTCTCACTGAAGCAAAGCTGGTCGAGATGTTATACTTTTGCCGTTTGAATCGGCAGTCCGCTTGTGCGAAACGGGTCATTACATAAGTCGAAACTCCTGAAGGGCCAAGTCTGGAAATCCTCTTACCTCAAACGAGTATTCTTGCTGAAGTAAAGCGGGTCAGGACATTGCACCATTATCGTTTGAATCAGCAGTCCGCTTGTGCGGAATGGGTCATTACAGATATATCCAACTCAAAAGGAAACTAGCATACAAATTATCCTACTCAAACCCAAGCAACGTGAAAACCTATCGAACCATAATCTAAGCCTCAATATCCATCCTCAAACCAAGCCATAATCCAAGCCTTAAAATCCAATCTTTGATATACATACTCTTGCCGAGGCAAGGTGGCCACTGTAATGCCCCACTCCGCATCGACATTATGTATCAAGGTGAGTGGGCAGAACTTCGTTCTCTGATTCTTGCACGCCTTAATAATAAATCTGAGTTTTTGCTTGCTTGTTTTTATAAGAGAATGATAGAACCTGCCTTGCATGCTAAAAAACAAACTCACCTAGCTTGTCTTTGAAATGAACATGTCTGCTTAAGTAAGAGACCCTGAAATCGCTTGTCTAAAAGTATGTGTTTGCATGAACATGTTTACTATCGCATATGCTCTGAGAGAACCATATCGTGTGCCTAAATGTGTTCAAAGATAAGGCGGCTTGGCCCATAACAAGAATATAGTCTGATGGTTCATCTCGTCTGCATCCTAAAGTTTATTTGATAGTGTTTTCATGCATTCGCATCGGTCGAACAATGGCTATTGGTGGAGAGCTAAACTGCATGTGTCATGGCCGCTACAGAGATAGTAGAAAGCAACCATGAGTCACAGCTGCCAGCTGCCATTAGCATCAGATAAATGAGTCAATGGTAAGCTGGACCAATCGCTGCCGATCCTGAGTTACTCGGGGACCGCACTGCATATAGCTAGTTCATTGTGTTGGCTTGGATAAAGGACTGCCCCTAAGATATGCATTTGTGTGTCTAGATATACATTTGTCCCTAGAGTCTCATGAGACACCCTGTGCACACCTTAAAATAGAATAATTGGCTTGTCTTGCTTATATCGCATATGAAAATCTGTTTTCTAAAGATGTTTCCAAAATAATATAATATGACTCCGTTCTTCTGCTGCATGTAACGAACCTAGGTAAAACTAGAAAGATCACTAGTAATGTAATGTTTTATAATATGATTACTTAGTGTTGGTTTTAGTGAATGCTTGCTTCTGTTCAGTTGTTTATTCTCACCAGTACTTATAAAAGTGTTGACCCACCAACAGTTTACTTGCTTGCAGGTACTGGATCGTCCGAGGGAGCGATAGGCGTGCCCCATCCCCAAGACCCAGAATCCTGGTTTCAATTGCCTCGAGTTGCTATCGTATAAGGGGCATAATGTATGGAACGATGCCTTTGCTAAGAGAAACCCAGTCCCTCGATTTGCCCCGAATACTCAGTTGGCTAAATGCATTGCATATGCAATAATGTCCCTCTGCTGCTTACTCGATTGATGCTATGATAGCCAAACAAACTCTAACGATGTTGCCTTGTACGGGTGCAACTCCGGGCTCGCACGACATCACATCCCGGTATCAAATGGGCCATATGGTACCCCATCGGGAGGCACCGAGGCACGATGATTCGCGTCCGGTGCACCGAGGCACGGTGATTCGTATCTGGTCCTCCGTCCCGGTAGGGGAGATGGTGGTCCGGGCGGCCCTCGGGGCCGGGGCGTGACATAATGGTATTAGAGCGGAATCGATTCTTGGCCCAAATTCTGTTGCTATGACTCTGAGATATGCTCGATATGGTATTGCAATAGAGCATTCCATACAATAAGTCCATAGATATTCTCAAAGTGCAAATGTTTTCTGGACTTGATTTGCTTGATTGTTTCGATTGAGTACAGCGAGGGATGAGGGCTATCACTGCTCGGAATATCGAGAAGTTTATCCTTGAAGTTTCGAGGACAAAACTTTTTGTTGGTGGGTAAGTATGTAATGTCCCGCTCCGCGTCGGCATTATGTATCAAGGTAAGTGGACAGAATATCGTTCTCTGATTCATGCACACCTTAATAATAAATCTGAGTTTTTGCTTGCTTGTTTTCATAAGAGAATGATAGAACCTGCCTTGCATGCTAATAAACGAACTCACCTAGCTTGTCTTTGAAACGAACATGTCTGCTTAAGTAAGAGACCCTGAAATTGCTTGTCTAAAAGTATGTGTTTGCATGAAGATGTTCACTATTGCCTATGCTCCGAGAGAACCATATCGTGTGCCTAAATGTGTTCAAAGATAAGGCGGCTTGTCCCATAACAAGAATATAGTCTGATGGTTCATCTCGTCTGCATCCTAAAGTTTATTTAATAGTGTTTTCATGCATTCACAACGGTCGTACAATGGCTATTAGTGGAGAGCTGAACTGCGTCACGACTGCTACAAAGATAGTGAAAAGCAATCATGAGTCACAGCTGCCATTAGCATCAGATAAATGAGTCATTGGTAAGCTGGACCAACCGTTGCCGATCCTGATTTGCTCGGGGACCGCACTGCATATAACTAGTTCATTGTGTTGGCTTGGATAGAGGACTACCCCTAAGATATGCATTTGTGTGTCTAGATGTGCATTTGTCCCTAGAGTCTCATGAGACACGCTGCACACACCCTGAAACAGAACAATTGGCTTGTCTTGCTTATATCGCATATGAAACTCTGTTTTCTAAAGATGTTTCCAAAATAATGTAATATGACTCCGTTCTTCTGCTGCATGTAACAAACCTAGGTAAAACTAGAAAGATCACTAGTAATATAATATTTTATAACATGATTACTTAGTGTTGGTTTTAGTGAATGCTTGCTTATGTTTAGTTGTTTATTCTCACCAGTACTTATAAAAGTGGTGACCCACCAACAGTTTACTTGCTTGCAGGTACTGGATCGTCCGAGGGAGCTATAGGCGTGCTCCATCCCCAAGACCCGGAATCCTGGTTTCGATTGCCTCAAGTTACTATCGTATAAAGGGGCATAATGTATGGAATGACACCTTTGCTAAGAGAAACCCAGTCCCTCGATTTGCCCCGAATACTCAGTTGGCTAAATGTATTGCATATGCAACAATGTCCCTCTGTTGCTTACTCGATTGATGCTATGATAACCGAACAAACTCTAACGATGTTGCCTTGTACGGACGCAACCCCAAGCTCACACGGCATCATGTACCGGTATCAAACGAGCCATACGGTACCCCATTGGGAGGCGCCGAGGCACGGTAATTCGCGTTCGGTCCTCCGGCCCGGCGGGGGAAGCGGTGGTCCGGGCGGCCCTCGGGGCCGGGGCGTGACAGCCGCCGCCTACACGAAAAGCACAAAGCAAACCCAAGCAAAGCAAACCAAATCTTATCTATATGAAGTTACTGGCCAAGCCATAAAGGACTGATCAATTGTAGTTCTACACGATCCAGCGCTGAGTAGCTAGCTCGTCTGGTTGTATCAAACTGTCGGCATCGCGCCCAAGGCATGTTACCATTTATTTCTTCCATGGCCGAACGGTCCCGGTGTCCTAGAGCATATCTCGTTCGAGGAACCAAACCCTGAGTGCAACAGGTTATCCGTGACCAATGCAGACACCAAGTAGGTATGACGAGAGAATCGAGCATTCTCGCCCCCACCAAATGATCCTAGCCTTATCCCAACCAACGATCCATAACCATTCTCCAACTTATATTCCTAAGGCACCATCTCAAGTTATCCTCATAGGCACTATGCCGCTTCGACACAATACTCCAACTAGTGCAACACCCCTCGTTCGCTCAGAAAAATTGTCACTACCATATCCTAAAAATAGGAGTATTTTTGTCATTTTATATATTATAGGTATCGTGTGTCCCACCTAATTTTAGTCCCATGTACCTCTAATTAATTTTAGAACACCGCATACATTTAATTAAATTAAATTGGAGATACCAACTTTGACTAATCCCATTTTAACCACAATTTAATCCAAATACCCCATTAATTAAACCTATATGCAAAACACACAATACCCCCTCACCCTATAAAACACCAAACACCACTTCCCACACTATTTTTCTATCATTTCATGTATTTGTGCAAATATCCAAATTTAAGGGGCTTAATTGCAAATATTGCACTAGGTGTCATCACCTCATTGGTTAAACCAAATGAAGAATCCTCCCTCAACCCTTGACCGTTCCAAACCTCATTTCCCTCTTCATGGTGTGAACACAACTTCTTTTATGAGAAATTCAAGCCATCCATTTGAAAATTGGAAGCATCTTAGCCACACACTCCCCATCATCCTTCCATATAAAATGCCTCCTCACACACATTTCCCCAAGCATGCCCTAATCCCCAAAACCTAGGAAAACCCCCCACTTTCTCTCTCCTCCCTCCTTCTCCATGCACAACCGAATCTCTCTCCTCCCTTCTTCTTCCTTTCTTCTTCTTCTCCTTCTACTTCACTTCTCCTTCTTCTTCATAATTAAACCGAACTGAACCGGCCAGCTCTTCCCCTCAACCCTGGCGGCCGACCCTCTCCACCACCACCATTCACCTATTCCCTGTCCTACTCTTCGTCGAGTCCCTCTTCTCCGGCCATTCCCTGTCCAACTCGATGACAGCCCAGCCACCGTTCCCATCATCTTCTCCGTCATCCCCGTCAGCCTCGTCGACTTGTCACAATGCTGAGACCCGTAGTCCACCGAGCAACCTGAGCCACCATGCCTCATCGGACCGCCTACGTCCTCGGTCATCACGAGCGACAGTTCGTCGATCTCTCCTCTCATCTCCCCTCTTTTCTACACCACCGTCGACCACGACATCCCCCGCTGTCATCTGCCATGACCGCCTCCCCTTCCTCCAGTCACCTTCCTGTCGAGCCGCTGAACCCGAGCAGCACAACCGACGACCCCGGCTCGACTCCTCTGCCTACCTCGCCTGAGTATCGCTTTCATCATCACCATCGCCTTTACAATCATCTTCATCATAATCACTAACACCATCACCTTAACCATCATCAACACCACCACCTTAATCATCATCACCATCGTCAATGTTATCGTCATCGTCGTTATCAACATCGTCGTCAACGTCATCGTCATCATCGTCATCGCCACTCTCGTGCACGTGCAAGCCGAGGCCAAGGTGAGGAGTATTTTCTCTTATGAATTATTGTGTATACATACGTACACGTGTGCGTATATTGTTCATTTAGTATATGTTTAATATATATAATTAGTATATATGTATAGTATATGTATTCCCTAGTATATGTTTAATATGTATATAATTGGTATGTATATGTATACATATATATATAGTATAAATTCAATTAGTGTATATACATATATCTATTATATATGTAATTAATGGATATTAATGTTATTGCTAGATAATAATATGTATAATATGTATATGTACTAGATGACCCGAGTGTAACCACTGATACCCCGTAGTTACATTGACCTATGACCATGTAACATATTAGCAGACTGCCATATGTACACCGACGTACTGGCAAAACCAGTATCATTGACTATCTGTTATGCACAGCAACTACAGACGTGACACCCCCTAACGTAGTCTATGAGATCATTGTGTTTTGATTGTGTATGTTAGTGTAATGTATGATGCAATATTGTATTATATGATATGTCTATAGGACTGTTGGATCATTCAGACGATACTTTGGAAACAGGATATTGGTATTGCCAGCTAAGGACCACAGGCGAGTATGTTGATTATCTCTATAATTCTAGTTGTATAGCGTACATGATTCTGACACTGTTGTATACAGGAATTGGCATCATCAAGACCTGTCACGAGGAGTCATGATTGGGATCCATCATGCTAGCTAGGAAAACAGGGAAATATTAGTAGATTATGTGATCATACCCAACTCTACATGAATCATAGCTCACCCACACCTCACGTCGGTGCAGCCTGACCATTACATGTCTCATAGCCTGTTATGTATGATTAGTCTGACTATTGCTTGCATCATAGCTATCTGGATGGTTAGCCTGACCTTACATGAATCATAACTAATCATATATAACAAGCCTAATCAGTCCCAAGCTGATCACATGATATGCTGATGTTTCACACACTTAGTTAGATGTTCTTGACATGTATCTCTAGTATATTAATCTAGCATTCCTTATATTCTAGTTATTGTTTTAGCATCCACTGATATTCCAGTTCATTATTCTAGCGTGCACTTGTATTCTTGTTCATTGCTAGTTGTACCACTGATGATGATATATGCTCCAGTATTTCTATTTCCAGTATCTCATTATCGCCAGTATTTCTTATTTCTAGCAGTTATATCCATCTTGTATTTCTTTACACTATATTATAGTTTTTGTCAATATACATGGAACTGCTGTTAGTGCTCGTACTTTGCTCCAATCCTGACTGGATATTTTTCCAGACTGTGACATAGAAGACTTGTTTCCAGCATACTTGGAGATATGGATGTTATTGATTGCAGGTTAGACTATTTATTGTTGTTTAGACTTGTCTTGTATTTTATTTGTTTTCTTCGATATCTCATCGTGCTTTAGTTTATGTGATTGAGTATTCCATATTATATTATGATATCTGTGTCTTCTTATGGAGTTGGATATTCATGTGAGATTGATTAGATAATATCATGACCTAGACAATGTTCTACCGCCGATGCTGTAGCGTAGGCTGGACGTACCCAGACATATTTTTAGTAGTGGCCCATGCAGGTCAGACTTTATAAGTTGTGTGATATCGTGGTAGTGTGACGTCTTAGTTATACTATTGCGTGCCTATGATAGGATATAGGACATAGGATACTAGGATGAGAGAGGATACTCAATCACAAATTATTTAAGAGATTCCTGGGACGAACCTTGAGAATCTTATTATAATTTCCAATTCAAATCTTTTTCCTTGTTCCGTCCATTCTCACTCGTTGTTATTAAATTTGATTCTTGTTGATCAGTTGTTAAACTTAATTCTTGGTATCGTTGTTGAGTTTGATTTCTTATCGAGATAAATTTTACGAACTAAAATTTACGGTATCATCTGATAACATATGTTGATGAGGATAGTGAGAAAGGTAAAACGTCTGCTTTGGTTATGGAGCCTAGAATTTATTACAGCCATATTAGCTGGCGTGTCGAAAACATAGGTACCTGACTTCAGATGTATATATCTTAGTTATGAAATTTTGAATTTCTCGCAGCTATACTAGTAGTTACCGCGAGGATTCTAGACGACATGATTATAGAGTTACATACCTAAGTTATGGAATCTATCGTTCATCTCAACTATGCTTACTGGCGTGGCAAGGATTCTGAGTGTCATGGTTTCGGACAGACGTGTATGATTATCAGGTTGTATCTTAAATTGGTTCTTAAAGTATCATCTCAATACTTATCTACTTCTGTTATTACAGGACTTTGTTCAATCACTTCTTTTGTTTGCTAAGAGATACCTTCAGCCCTTAGTCCAGTTCCTTATAGAGCTTCTTTCCATTAGGATTCCTTGTTATTGTAATAATTGGTAACTTGCAATTAGGTCTGTGTCTTGAGTTTCAGTGTTGACTGCTGAGAATATGACTTATGAGTTTGTAAGTGTTTCTTGGTTGGACATGTGAGCAGTAGGCATTAATCTAGAGTTAACCCATAGCGTAGTACCCTGTAGCAATAGTTCTATGATAAAGTGTCATTATAATTAGTATTGGTATTATAGGTAGAAGGAGTAAAGAGTATTAGTGATGGTTCTAAGAGTAAGTATCAGAGTCAGCATGCCAGTCCCGCATAGTCATAAATTTATGTAGTTGGGTGATCCATGTAAATAATTAAGTATCGAGGAAATTGTATTAAAAATTAATGGAGCATGATATTCAATTTGATGGTTGATTACTTGGGTGTGTCAAGAGTAAAGAAATGTATATGCATAAAGGGTTTTAATGAGATGCCATGAGTAGAGAAATATCAAGGTTGGTCTTTGAAGGTGTGAAGTGTATCACTGATTAGTGTACCTGTCTATAAAAGATTTAAGAGAAGATACGTATACATCAATCGAGATATGGAACCACATGCCTGCCTTTGAGAGTGAAGTAAAACATATGAATTATAGAAAGTGCAAGTGATCATGAGTTCTAGTCAATGTGACGAGGTAATCTAATAATGAAGCTAGTGTTACTATACCAAGAGTGCTAAAGTGTTCTATATCAAGGTTTAGTTGAGCAATGTGCTAGTAACAGTAACTATCTCGTGTGATGATAGTAGATTAGTGTATCAGTTAATATGGATAGAAAATTATTGGGAGTAATAGTACAAGTAATCCGGGTAGTACAAATTTCAGTACACAGTTGAGGTTGTAGATAATTGGTGCATCTGTGTGTATCTTGTGTGTTAGAGACTGTGAGTATATATATGTATACTTAGATAGATGTGGATTTAAATTTATAATTTGAAGATTGGAAATGAATTTCAATTTTAAGAATTTTTAAGGAGTTGAGATTTTATGTTATTAAAATTTTTGAGGATTCAAATTCAATTTAATAAACATAGTCAAAGCTATAAAGATTTTTGAAAGTGATTAAAATTTTATTTTAATATTTGAATATTTGACTTTTGAGGAAAGTATATGCATTTTATTTTAAATTATTCAAGAAGTTAAATTTTGATGATTTTATTTTGATGAATAAATTTTATGGTGGGTAAGAAATGTAAATTTGTATAAGAGTAGATGATGTGCATGTGTAAGGATCTATTGGCTTGAGAATGCCGGAGATGGCACTGCAAACTGACTTGGGTGTCTATCTAGAGTTGCATTAGAGGGAGCAATACTTAGTGTGGTGTGTTGAACTTGGTATGCACTTGAGTGATAAGAGCAACTAGTATAAACAATTACAGTAGGTAAGAGAGCTAGCAGTGGTTGTGCTTGTAGTAGAAACAGTGGTACCTAAAGGGATATAGGTATCAAACTTTGGATACATCATTAAACTATGGTTGTGTTAGCAGGTTCTGTTATGTTCTTTCTTTCTGTACCTTCCCATCTATTTGATTAATTAATTAATTTCCTAGTACCATAGCTTATATCATTGATCTTCTTGCTAGAATATAGTTAGTAGTACACCCCGACAAAGACTGCAATACCATGACAAAAGTGACTATAACCATGTATATTTTCTCTAGATTGTATATTGTGTGACTGTAGGTAGGATTTTCTTAAACCTTGATTGTTGGGGGTTTGACCGTAGTGAAGATTAATGAAGAGGTTATGACTGGACAGAGATAGATAAGGTGCCTTAAATTTTAAGGATAAACATTAATTTAAATGAAGAGTTGAGAACTCAATATGGCGGAATTGACAATTTTATTAAATCATTGATTTTTATGAAGATTAAGATATGATTGAATTTGTCATTAAAAATTTGAGAAATTTATGAAGATTATCATTATATTTATTTGACTACAAGATATAAATTTAAAATTTATATTTTGAATGTTGCATTTGAAGATTTTATAAGTATTATATTATTTGATTATGATGTAGAAAAAGAATCGAGGAGTAAGATCATTAATGAATTAGTGTTTGAATTCAAATTTTTGGGATGAGAATTAAATTTTATAAATATGCATTGATTGGATTTAATTAGAGGAGTAAAATCATTAATGGATTAGTGTTTGAATTCAAATTTTTGGGATAAGATTTTAAATTTTATAAATATGCATTGATTAGATTTAAATTAGAGGAGTAAAATCATTAATAGATTAGTGTTTGAATTCAAATATTTGGGATGAGATTTTAAATTTTATAAATATGCATTGATTGGATTTAAATTAGAGGATTGGATATTAAATTTTTTGAGTATTTAGTGATTAGCTTAAAATTTTTGAGGAGATTGTGATAAGAAATGAATTTAATTTTTAAATTGAATATTTTCAGGAAATATGATAATTATAGAATTTTGAATTTTTTTGTGAAATAGCAAAATGGATGATTTACTTCATGATTATGTGATTTGATAAATTTTAATTTTTGATGGTAAAATAAATAAATAAATGAATATGACTATTGAGGATTTTAAATTTTGAGGACGAAATTCTTTTAAGGAGGGTAGACTTATCACTACCACATCCTGAAAATAGGGGTATTTTTGTCATTTTATATATTATAGGTATCGTGTGTATTTATTTTAAATAATGGCATGATATGTGTATACATATCTATTATACTGTATAGTGTTCATTAATGCATGAGTTAGTAGACTAGACCTAGATGCCCACTAGATGGAACCCTGACCGAAATATAGTGTTATGGATTTAAATTATAATTTTTGGGATTAATTATTTAGGATTATAATTAATTACTGTGATTTTATTTAATTGTTGCGCCTTACCGTTGCTTCAATATTTGGAGCGCTACCCTAGCTTTTGCCTTCCAACAATTTCCATACCCTTGTCCTAGACGTGCCTGTCTCCCATTATGACCCTTGTGTAACTCATAAATATGCTCTCTTGTGCTTTATTTTATTCGCACAATATTCGTTACGGACGTTTAATTTTAATTTAATATAAATTCAATTTTGTATCCTTGTGCGTTCCAATCGAAATTGGAGACACAATCCCAACCTATTTTGTACAACCCAAATTAGGGTAGTATTCTATTCTGAGTCTTCTTCATTCATGACACTTGTGTCCCACCTAATTTTAGTCCCATTTACTTCTAATTAATTTTAGAACACCGCTTACATTTATTTTAATTAAATTAGAGATATCAACTTTGACTAATCTCATTTTAACCCCAATTTAATCCAAATACCCCATTAATTAAACCCACATGCAAAACACACAACACCCCTCACCCTATAAAACATCAAAAACCACTTCCCACACTATTTTTCCATCATTTCATGTATTTGTGCAAATATCCAAATTTAAGGGGCTTAATTGCAAATGTTGCACTATGTGTCATCACCTCATTGGTTAAACAAAATGAAGAATCCCCCCTCAACCCTCGACCGGTCCAAACCTTATTCCCCTCTTCATGGTGTGAATACAACTTCTTTCATGAGAAATTTAAGCCATCCATTTGAAAATTTGAAGCATCTCCACCACACACTCCCCATCACCCTTCCCTATAAAATGTCTCCTCACACATATTTCCCCAAGCAGGCCCTAATCCCCAAAACCTAGAAAAACCCCCCACTTTCTCTCTCCTTCCTCCTTCTCCATGCACAGCCGAATCTCTCTCCTCCCTTCTTCTTCCTTTCTTCTTCTTCTCCTTCTACTTCACTTCTTCTCCTTCTTCATAATTAAACCGAACTGAACCGGCCAGCTCTTCCCCTCAACCCCGGCGGCCGACCCTCTCTACCACTACCGTTCACTTATTCCCTGTCGTACTCCTCGCCGAGCCCCTCTTCTCCGGCCATTCCTTGTCCAACCCGACGACAACCCAGCCACCGTTTCCATCATCTTCTCCATCATCCCCGTCAGCCTCGTCGACTCGTCACAGCGCCTGTAATGCCCCACAACCGCATGGTGTATTATGCTGAGTCGGATTGGATAAAACAATAGCTGGTTATATTTGATTTGTTGGATTTTGGGAAGAAGTATTGATTGAGTTGGTTTCATGTACAGATGACTAGCGGAGTTCGATGAGAATCAGGTATTCATTCAGAACAGTACTGAGATAGATGGATTGGAGCGATAATGCCGTATTCCTTAGTCCGATCGGTCAGATGATTTGGAGAGCACGGCCTGCTCGTATGGTAATACCAGTTGAGTAGATCGAGCTTTGCATCGGACCACGGGTTCAAGGGATTGGCCGTATCGGCAGGACATGATGCTTAATGGAATCAAACATTGTTAGTGGGCTCTTTCCCTTCTCCTCTACTCCTTCATGCCTAATAATATGGAAAACACGTAAAGGCTTGAACACTCGGACTGGAACTTGGGAATCACTACACTGAGGCGTGCATAGAGTGTATGTCGTTTGATTGGATAGGATTATGGCTTGAATTGGTTTTCGCGGTTGGGTTAGTTGAGCTAGAGTTGGATTATACACTTGGGGCAGTTGGTTGAATAATTAGAATTATGCTTGGACAGTTGGAAATATACATCTTGGTTGAAATATCGAGAATTCGGGCGAGCGAGCGTGCATCCGTACACGAGTATCACTTGGACGCTTTGTCAAGCAAAGCGTGCAGTTGTGGTTCGAAACCGAACAACTGAATCGGCGAGGGCATTGTGCCACTGTTGGGGCATTATGCAACGGGATTGTTCTGAGCGTGGGGTGTTGCACCCACTTGGATCACTGTGTTGAGAAGCAGCATTGTTTCTATGGGATAACTTGAGTTTTGGTGCCTTGGTCTATATGTTGGAGAATGGTTATTGGATATCTTGGTTGGATATCTTGGTTATGGATCTTTGGTTGGATATTTTGGTTGGATATTTGGTTGAACGAGTCTAGGATCGCTTGGTGGGGCGAGAATGTTCGATCCTCTCGTCATACCTACTTGGTGTCTGCATGTCACGGATAACCTGTGTTGCACGGGGTTTGGTTTCCTAGAACGGGTTGAGGCTACGGGGCACCGAGACCGTTCTGCCATGGAGGAGACAAAGGGTAACGCGTCTTGGGCGCGGTGCCGGTAGTTCGATACGACCAGGCGGGCTAGCTACGCAGTGCTGGATCGGGTAGAACTACATTGATTAGTCTGATCAATGTCCTTTATGGCTTGGCCAGTGACTTCATATAAATAAGTATTGGCTTGCTTTATTTTGGTTGGTTTGTGCTTCGTGTAGGCACGGCCTGTCACGACCCGCACTCGAAATTGGGACACGAGTACGTGGGTACGTCCACCCTACGCCGCAGCATCGGCGGTAGAATGCTGTCTAGGTCTTGATGCTATCTAAACAAACTCACACGAGCATCCGACTCCATGAGGAGACACGGATACCACAATATAATATGAACAACATACTCAGTCACAACTACAACACGATAAGATCTCGAAGAAACAAGTAAGATGCAACACAAGTCTAAAATAGAAATAGTCTAACTCAACAATATAATCCATGTCTCAATAAGTTTGCCGGAGACAAATCCGGTACCAAAATAGACAACTAAGAAACTAACTAGATAACTAGTGATTTCGGCTAAACCTTCCGGAATCACAACTGAACTACCAAGTCCAAGTCTGCAGCTACTCACCCTGTGGTCCATAAATGTCGGACACCAGTCCTCTAAGGCAGAGTCTGGAAAAATATTTTCCAGTCAGGAAGGAGCAAAGTACATCTCAAATAACAGTTTTATTTAATTGATAAGGGCTATAAAATAATAAATAGATGATGCTATATACTGAGAGAAGATAATGAATAAGTGCAATGGCATAATAAAGAGAGAGGAAATATAAAGAGACAGGCAATATAGATAATATAAAACAGTCAGTGCATATATGAAACGAAGAGAACGAGATACAATATCGTATACGGGTGATGTAGTATATGATCTAAAATAGAGAACTGCAACTATTCTAAGTGTTTGAAATATCAGTCTATCATGTGATCGACTTGGGACAAGATCAGGCTGGTTACATATGATTAGCTATGATTCATGTAAGTTCAAGCTTACCATTTGGTTAGCTATGATGCTAGTAGTGGTCAGGCTAATCATATATAACAGCTATGAGGCATGTAATGGTCAGGCCGCACCCGACGTGAGATGTGGGGTGAGCTATGATGCATGTAGAGTTGGGTATGATCACATAATCTACTAATATTTTTCCTGCCCCCAACTAGTACAGTGGATCCAATCACGACACGTCACGATACACGAACAATGTACAAGGTCTAAATATCAATATCGTGTACAATGTTAATACGATAATCAATTTAACAGCTCATGACTGCAGATCCAATCTATATACTAGTCCGTGTAGCATAGTGTCAAGAATCAGATATAATATTTCTAGATTCTGGAATTATAGATATTATCAAATAATTAGAAATTATCAGAAAATATACTCGCCTTGGGACCTTAGCTGGTAACACCAATGTCCTGTTCCAGAGTATCGCTTGGATGATCCAACAGTCCTATAGACATATCATAAACAATACAACAATTGCATCAGACATTACTCTAACACACCTTTATAAATACACTGGACTCAGGGCTATGCTAGGTATGATACTAGTCGACTAGGGTCAGTGTGCGTCAAGTTGCACAGGCGTCGCGTCTGTGATTGTTGTGCAAGACAGACGGTCAGAATGATACGGGACTCGCCAGTACATCAGTGTACGTGTGGCAGTCCACTATCAGTTCACAGGGTCACAAGGTCATGTGCAGTTATGGGGTATCCGTATTTACACTCGGGCTACCTAGTAGAGATACATATATAAATATACATATTATACATATTATTAATTATAAACATTAATACTCAATACATATATAATATATAGTTGAACAATATATATATATATACATCATATAGAATAATGTACACATACTAAATATATGTACATACTATACTATACCAATTGAACAATACTCATATATAATATATATATATATATATATATATATATATATATATATATACACACATCATATGTATGCCAAAATTATATTTAATTATATATCTATTAGTTTGAGAAAAAGCTTATATATATATATATATATATATATATATATGTACCAATTTAATACATATACCATATACGTATATAAGTACATATATATACCAATATAAATATATATATGCAACATATATATACATACCAAAAATATATTTTACTAAACATATACTAGATAAATACATATACTATATATATATATATATATATATATATATATATATATATATATCAACATTAATATTAACAAATACTAATGCTAATATACTAATGAATTTATACTAGTATACATTTTATTAAATATATACTATATAAAAGTAAACCAATATACATACATATACATATGTATATATATGAATACATATATACTATTACGTACATACTAATACATACATATATACTACATAGAATAAATTCTCAACAATGAAGGAGGGAAATAGGGAGGAGAGACTCACAGTGTTGATGGTGGTGGTGATCGTGGCCGGAGGGAAGAGGCTGCAGGAGGAGACTGGCCGGAGGTGGCTGTGGAGCTTTGGCCGGTCGAGTGGGGATGTAGAACTGATAATGGTGGTGGTGATTCTAGTGGTGGTGATGGTGGTGGAGCTGCTGATGATGGTGGTGAAGCTGCTTCAGTTTGGCCGGAGTAGGGGACAGGTCGACTGGGAATGCAGGAAGGAGCGGGGCTCGATGGAGGTTGCAGGGGGTGGTGGACTCGGTTTACTCCGACGTTGGGTACAGCCGGTCGACAGGGAAGAAGCTGGAGGGGAGTTGGTCAATGCAGGGAGGTCGGGGAAGGAAACAGTAGCAGCCGGGGTGTAGTCCGGTGACCGGTGCACAGTGGGTGGCTCGTCGGAAGATGTCGTGTGGTGGCGCTGGTGGAGAAAGCTCGGGTTGCAGCAGGCCGGGGAGAGGTTGTTGACTAGATGAGGAAGCTCGTGAGGCAGAGGAGAGGTTTGGCCGCCGGGAGATGTTATGTGGTGGCCGAAGCTACAGGGCCGGGGAGAGGTTGTCTCTTTGGTGATGGTGGAAAGTAGAAGAAGAAGAAAAAGAGAAGAAGAAGAAGAGAAGAAATGCTACGGTTTGTGTGAGAAGGGAGGAGAGAGAAAGGGGGTGAGATTTTCAAGGCTCCTTGAAATTAGGGCTGCATTGGGAAGAGGGGAGAAAGAGACACTTTATAGGAGAGGTGATGGGAGGTGTGTGGTGATGATGAGCCCCATTTTGAATGGGTGGCCAGGATTCGTCATAGAGAAAAATCATTTATACATGGAGAGGGTTGGGTTGACTAGTCAATATTAGGGCTTCTTCATTGGTTTGAACCAATGGGTGTTGACACCTAATGCAATATTTGCAAATTAGCCCCCTTAAATTTGGGTATTTGCACAGACACATGAAATGATAAAAAATTGGTGGGCGATTTGGTATTTGGTGTTTTGTAGGGTGAGGGGGCATTGTGTGTTTGGTATGGGCTGAATTAGTGGGGTATTTGGATTAAGTCGGGATTAAACGGGATTAGTCAAAATGGTATCCCCAATTTAATTGGAAATAAATGCAAGCCGTGTTCTAAAATTAATTTGGAGTACATGGGGCCAAAATTAGGTTGGGTCACAAATATCATTAGTGAAGAAGACTCAGAACAGAATATTACCCTAATTTGGGTTGCACAAAAAATGGGTCAAGATTGCCTCCAATTCGATTAGAACGCACAACGATACAAAGTTAGAATTTATTTAGAAATTAAATAAACGTCCATGACGAATATTGTGCGGCTAAAATGAAGCAAAAGAAAGCATAATTATGAGTTACAAAAAGGTCAGAATAGAAGGCGGGCATGTCTAGGGCAAGGTTGTGAAATTTGTTGGAAGACAAAAGATAGGGTAGCGCTCAAAATATCGAAGCAATGACAAGGCGCAACAATTAAATAAAATTACGTTAATTAATTACAACCTCAAATAATTAAATTCTAAATAATGCAAATTAATTCATAACCCTATAATTTGGTCAGGTGTTCATCTAGTGGGCTTCTAGGTCAAGTCTACAGGCTCAACCATTAATGAACACTGTATATATATAATATTATAAATAGACATCTCATACGATTATTTAAATTAAATACACGCAATATCAAATACATATAAAAAGTCAAAAATACCCCTATTTTTGGAATGTGGTAGTGACACGGCCACCTTTGTTTGTGGTATTAAACGAAAGAATGAAAGTGTATTTCAATGACAGGGTTTATACGAGACCCGTGCCCTTTGGTTTGAAAACAAACTTGTACAATTCGATCCTATACGAGGATGCGGGAGTATAATTTATTTAATCTGGGTATAAATTGCTATAGGTGTCTGATCTGCGGTCGATCACTTTAGCCCTTGGACTACACGATGTTGAAGAAGTGCCGTGGAAGACAGGATGCAGCTTCGGAGGTTGCGAAGGAGGGTGGATGCGCGATGCTGAAGGTCGTCGCTCCCTATTCCTTGCCTGAGCTCTGTATTCTTCTCTCTCTCTCTCTGTCTCCTGATCTCCGGTTCGGTGACCTTGTTCGATCTTCCAAATTGTCGACCTTGGATCTGATATCGGTTTCTTGACCAATTTTTTCGACCTTGTTCCCCATTGATAGGGGCCTCTATTTATAGAGTCTTTGGTGACAGTGACCACTCCGTTGGTGTAGCAACCGAGGAGTGGAAGGTACAGCACCCTATTACACAACGGTTAAAGCAACCAATGCCTACGTATAGATGATCTTTTGAATAAGCGGGTGACGCGGGTCCAACTAAGGGGACACAACGCGTACAATTGCTACTAAGATCACGGCATAAAAGCCACGTAGGTAGGTATCCATTGTGTAGAAGGGGTTGGCGTAGAAGCCAAATGTCCGTCACCATGGCATAGAAGCCGAGCAGGCATGGAAGCCGAGCAGGCATAGAAGCCGAACAGGCATAGAAGCCGAGTAGGCGTAGAAGCCGAACAGGCATAGAAGCCGAACGGGCATAGAAGCCGAGTAGGCGTGGAAGCCGAGCAGTCGTAGAGACTGAGGGGACGCGGAAGCCGTAGGAGCACAGATCCTGAATGGGCGTAGAAGCCGCTGCGTACCGTGCCAGGGTGCTGATGTGGACGTCTTTAGCCGGAATTACGGCTTTTGGAGATCAAATCTTTGGCAGAGATTTGCCATCATCCTGTGCATTAAATACGGAGACGTGCCTTGAGGGGAAACTGTCACTACTCTGTGCGTTTTGACGGAGGGACGTGCCTTGAGGGGACACTGTCACCGCTCTGTGCGTTTTGACGGAGGGACGTGCCTTGAGGGGACACTGTTACCGCTCTGTGTGCTTTTGGCGGAGGGACGTGCCTCGAGCCCTGTACGAAGCACAGCTTTTGACGTGGCAAGCGGTTTGTCTTCTGCGGAGCGTAAAACAGCCCATGTTTGCCTGTGTAAAACAAGGCAGCGTGTTCTCTTTGCACGTGAAAGAGCGGTTTATGCCGGGGGATTTTAGTAAGCGCCAGTTTGGTAATTTTTTAACCAAATCCTCTGTATTAAATGCTGAGATCCGCCATCATACTATGGAGCGCGTCCCGAGGGGTCTGCCCCCTTTCCCAGTCGTCGTTTGGGTAGCTGTGCAGCACCTTTTGTCAGGAGTCAGAGGTCAGGTTTACTGCGTGACTGGACAGTTTCTTTTCGGGAATATGAAGTGTTCCTCGTACGCTTTAACGCTGCTTTGAGAGCGGCTGGGTTTTACGCCATGGAGGCGATGAAGAACCCTGTTTTACGCTGGATGGCTCTTGAAGGCCTCTGCTTATGCTGCTCTGTATCAAGATGCTGCGTAGATCTTCCAAGCATTTTTTTCATGCTTCTACAAGACCCCCTTCAAAGCTTTTAAATTCCCCGGAATTTGAAACGCTTTGAATGAAGCATGAACGGCCTCTCGTAACTCGAAATGTTTCTGAATGGAGCATTGAAACGGTCGATGCTGACTTTATGGCGGATTTATTGGGGACCGCTGTGATCTCCTTTGCCTATAAAAGGCTGGGGGGGTGAACCTGTCTTCACCACATTTCTATTGTCATGCAGAGATGATCGCCGGAGTTCGTCGGATCGATCTGAGGAAGAAGGAGATCATGTTCTTCCAGCATGTAGGGAGCCGTAAAAGACGACATCTTCGAGCAAGTGTCCACTGCAACGATGGATCATGGAAGGACATCTTAGCCTCTCTTGCTCGGGATAATCAGCAACTTTGTATGGCGTTGCCCCAGGAGAGAGGAAGGGTCGTATTTGACTACACTGCTTGCAAGCAGTGCCTTCTCTCGATGCCTCTGGTGACGAGAGGCAGACAGACCGGCTAGCATGGCGGTGGTCTGTAGGAAAGCAGATTTTACCCTGCTTTCCTCCTGTTTGGAGGATGGGTCATCTGCCCAGTTCTGTATCCTCCTGCCACTGATCATCTTCTTGGATGAAGAGGAAGATCGCCGATGTCAGAACCTGTCAGAACAGATTTTCGAGGGCGGTGTCCGGACGACGAGGGGGTATCTCCTTTGTAGACGAAGTTTCCCTCAGATGTAATCATGAGAAATAGAGAAAAACCCTTGTAGATGGGATTTCCCTCATATGTAATCATGATTTTAACCTTTAATAAAATTGTCTTCTTCTCCATATGATCGTCTTGCCATACGTTGCTTGTGAAGTCTGAATATGTGCAGCTTCGACACGTCTGAATCTTTTACGCTATCTCTGATAGAAAGAGTATTAGGCCCCATCCTTTATGCATAGCGGATAGTCCGTAGAACGCTGCTGAGCACTTTGAACATGTAGAACTATCCTGTTGCTAGGACTGCGTAGAATTTCTGAACTGTTGCCTCTCTGATGAGCGGAATTTCATTTTGTTCAGAATTCGTCTTCAAGAATGATCTCTCGAAACTCCCTTGGAACAGGGTCGAGGTTTTTGGCTGTCAAACTGAGTTGCCACTTTGATAGACGAGATGTTCAGACTGGAATCTGGATGAACCTCCAGTTTTCTGGACCCGAGAGGAGTAATTTCTCAATGTTTGAACTCTGCATACTTCGGGTACTTGGGGATGCTTTGGGGTTAAGAACGAGTATCTTCTTTGTGAACTCTTTGCACTTGACCGCCTTGGGGACTGTTTGGATATGCGGAAAGTCGTGGAGCAGGAAATCATGTCTGTAGCCTCTTGAGCGTAAAACACCATCGAGCGTGAAATCGTAGACCTGTGGTTCCTGAGCATGGAGTCGTAGATTTGTTGCCTCTCGAGCATAGAATGCTACCGAGCACAAAGGCATCTGGGCAAGAAAAAACCATAGACTTGTAGCCGTCGAATGTAAAGCCGTTAGATTCGTAGCTGTCGAGCGTAGAAAAGCTCCTTTTAGCGTAGGACTGTAGATCTGTAGCCTGTGAGCGTAGAACACCATCGAGCATGAAATCGTAGACCTATGGTTCCTGAGCGTGAAGTCGTAGGTTTGTTGCCTCTCGAGCATAGAATGCTACCGAGCACAAAGGCATCCGGGCAAGAAAAAACCATAGACTTGTAGCTGTCGAACGTAAAGCCGTTAGATTCGTAGCTGTCGAGCGTAGAAAAGCTCCTTTAGCGTAGAACTGTTTGATTTGTAGCTCCTGAAAAGAAAATTTCTTCGAGCGTGAGGTTTGCGGATCTGTTACTGCTGAGCGAAAACTGAGCGCCACCGAGCGTGAGATCGTCGATTTGGTATCTGCTGAGCGTAAAGTCGTGGGTTTGTGGCCTCTCGAGCATAAAAGCTACCGAGCACAAAGGCATCCGGGCATAAAACTATAGACTTGTAGCTTGCGAGTGTAAAACCGTAGATCCGTTGCTGTCGAGCGTAGAAAGCTCATTTAGCGTAGAACCCGCTGAACCGTCTTGCACGAAAAAACCTTTCGAATTCGCTGACTGTCCGTCTTCCAAGGGTAGTGGGATGACGTAGCATCCAATCATAACCAACTATTAATTGCGAGATTTGGTCAGGGTCTCGAGGGGTTTGTCCGAGGATTCGAGGAGTCGACCCGGACTGTATATATATCCCCAGTTTCTGGAAAGAAAAACTCTTTATCTGTCTTTCGCGAAAGAGAGCTTTCGACTGTTCGAGTTTTTCTTCGTTCTTTCTTCGAGCACTTCGAGTCTTTCAGAAATGGCGCCGAAACAAACCCCCTCCGCTAAGGGAAAGAGCATAGGTTCTTCTTCTCATTCTTCTGTCCCGGCGAGGGAATCTCCGGTCGGGCAAGGTGAACTTCCCTCTGAAGGGAGCATCCCGCCGACGACTAGCGCTCCCGGCTTTAGAGGTAGAACTTTTTGGGATGACACAAACGACGAAAAATCCTTCGCACACGTTGAACGTGACTGCGCTAGGTCGTCTTCTGTGCTGATAGCCTCTTTTGAGAAAGGTGACGCACGGAGGCATTTTCATCTTTTACGCCCACATTTCTAATGTGTCAGCGTAAAGACTCCATATTTTCATAGCTCTGGGCGTGAATAGCTCGGGCTACCGAAAATTGGCGTATTTCGTAAAATTTGAATTTTACGTTCGTGGAGGAGACTTCCGGCGTAAGGTGACCAAATTTGTACAATCTTGGCGTAGAGCACAGACTGTCGTTTCCTTGGTCCGTGTGTTTGTGCCAGACTTGTAATGACATATCTTTTTTTGCATTATCTTGCAGTTGATCTGGGTGAGTCCCCATTGGCTGAGGTGATGGGCTCTGCTGCGGGGATGCTGCACTCGAACTATTTGGAGGATCTGTCCCATGTGGCATTTTCAATCTCTAGACCCCAGTATCCTGAGGGAAAGGAGCTCCTGATATTGGCCCAGGGTGAGCAAATGCTGTTGAGTATGATCAACGGCGAACCCTTGGCACGTATAGATGGGGAGCGGTACATAAAGCCGGCTTTCCTTTTTGGGGACATGATTGATAAACAATCCCAGACGAAGCCCAAGAGGGAGCCTTGGGTTTTCCCTGTCGGGGATTTGGTCTTGTACCTGCCGACGATGCCGAGGGATTATCCCATCTCGGCCTTCTCCCATGCGACGCATCCCAGGAAGATGTCTTGGAAGCTGACTCCTGATCTTCACGGGAAGCCGGGGAAGATCTTTCATCTGAAAGGCGCTAACCAGGGGTCGTTTGTTAGTCGCCCTTCTGGCGTTGTGACGCTGTTCCGAGGAGTGTGCTCGGGCAGTGTTCCAAGTGAAGATAGCTCGGTGATCTAGCAGGTCCAATTGCCGACCTTCTGCAACGACTTCATGGGTCAAGGTGGGGTATATCCCAAGAAGAATCCTCAGTGCAATGGGTGGATCGCCCCAACGAACTCCCGATGGAGATGCCTAGTTGACTGGGCCTTAAAGCACTTCCAGAGAGAGTTGGAGGGCATTGGACTATATGCCGCCGTGAGTGCGACGAGCGTAGGGCTGCCTCCGAACCCTAATTTGTTCCTAGCACTGATGGAGCAGTACATTCCACTCACCGGGACCTTCGCCACTCCACTAGGGGAGTTGGGGTTGGCCCTTCATGAGATGGCAGTTGTCTCGAGACTGCCGATGGGGGATACCCCATATGAAGAGTACGTTCCTACCAATCGGGAGTTGGGAGATATGGACCCTCGGGTGACGTTGTATATCAGGAGCTGATGTGTCAGTACTTCGCGTGCACCGCCTTTTATAACGAGCCTTCTGATTTGGCTCACACCACCAAGTGGATGTCCTACCTCTTCTTCCATCGGGCTAGGGCCACCAAGTCGGAGAAAGCTTCGGGGGGCAAGAATGAGCCAGTGAACTGCTTGGGCGTCCTCAGTGCCCAGGTCGTTGCGGCTCTTATGGAAGACGCCAAGGCTCCCGATCAGATTCTCGTTGATGGGGTAGGAAAGTACCCCGAAGGTACAAAGGCCTACAGTTATTTGAGGTGCTGTCGCAGGCCTCTGTCTAAAGAAGCCCAGCTGGCAGGTTTCCTCTCCATATGGCTGCGTCAAGTAGTGGTGCCAGGCATTGCTTCCGCGGATCGCATTCACCGGAACATCCTATGGCCCGCAGTGTGTCTGGTGTTTGGGGCAAGACTGGGCTTGCTTCCTGCCATGGTGTGCAGTATACAGGCTGGCCTGAGGGCCATGACAGATGGGTTGCTCGTTGACGAAGCTCGGCGGGAGAGCTTCCCTAGGGTGGAATTACCATACTTGTACTTGATGGGATGGTTAATTCTCCATAGTTCCCGGGTTATGTCACCCGGTTCCGGTAGCAGCTCAGGGGGTATATTCCTATTGAATTACAGGGATTCCTCCTGGAATGTGAATACAGTTTTAGATTATCGGCTGGTTTTGAACCTCAACCATGGCTGGAAGATCCTTTGTACTCCCCCTACTATGTACCGCAACCAGTCAGGGCTGTGGCTCGAGGATTCAGGTCGAGGGAAGACCGTTCTTTCTCCGGAGGCGTTTAATTGGTTGGTCTGTATTAGACCTTCCCATCTGCTGTATAGGAGCGAAGACCATTGCTTCTTTGAGCCCTACCTGCCTAGTCGGTTCGCCAGGCAGTTCGGGTACGACCAGTTGCATGTGGGCAACGCCGTCACCAGCTTCAGGTCCAGGGGTGGACTCATTGATGGAGCTAGAGGGTGGCGATATTTTATCATGGGTTGTACGGGGGCAATTTTTATCGTGCCGGTCGTTACAATCTCTACGGAGCTGCGCATCCTTCACTCCTACGCGCAGTTCTATGTGGCGATTAACACCTTCCATCGCAATTTTGACATGCGTGGAAGCTTCAGAGTGCCTTCTGCCAAGCCTGGGGGAAGGGTCGAAGTCCCCTCGGTCTCTTCTGACGAGGGTGAGGAGTCTGGTACCCCGGATGAGCCTCTGGTGCCGTTGCCGAGGTGTGCAGTGCCTCCGCCGGCGGGGGCTCTAGTAGTCTCTTCTGGGAAGCGACGGGCTTCTGCTCCGAAGGAAGCCTCCCTTCGTAAGAGGAGGAAGGAGACGGTTGCTTGTCCTCTCCGCATTCCTGGTATTGGGGCTCCTGTGAGTGAGCCGGCATCTCCCTGTATCAGGGATGATTCTTTGGCCGGAGGTTCCTCGCCTTTTAGAGAGGGACCTTCCACAGTTCTGGCTGGTGGCGCCGGAGAGTCCTTGCTAGAGGCTGCTGTTGCTGTGGCTGCTCCAAGCAGCGGAGCGGGATTGCCTGCGTGGCCCCAACAGATGGGAGAATCTTCCCTGAGGTCAGTAGTTGGCGGAGTTACTCCTGCGTCAGCGAGCGCGCCTAGCGAGACTCCGGCTGATGAACCTCGACCACGTCTCGGGGAAGGCTTGACCGAACTCTTGGCGATGTCGGTTGGCCCACCTCCTTCTCCAGGTATGATAGTTCGTATCGCGTCATTAAGGCGTGGCTTAGCTACATCTGCTGCAGATGCATCGTATATGCCGTTGGTTCCGGGTAAATGTCGTTTCGATGTCTCCTCCTAGGAGGATTACCACTGTGTTTGACATTTTGCTTTCTTGTCCTTTTTTCAGGGGATGACGTCCACGGGGAGCATGGCGTTGAAGCGCCTTCCGGCTTTGTTTTGGCTCCTGGCGGTGACGTGGAGGCGCCGGATCTTGAGGCTGGAGTGTCTTCGGGGGCTAGCTCGCCCGGGGAGGTTTCGTCGTCTCAAGGGGAGGACGAACCCGTCATCGTGACCTCGCCTGTTGCGAGTATGCCGATGACTTCGATTGTCGCCATCGCACCTTCTTCGGACGTGCCACCTGTTGAGGCGGCGGTGGCTACCTCGTCTGCAGTTGTGGCCGCTCCGGGCGCTCAGTCGGGTTTAGTCGCGTTGATCAAGCAGCATTCCAGCCTCGTCTACACTGGCTTGCAAACGATGATACCGATGGTGTTGGCGAAGAACCTTGACTTCGAGCTCTTGAAGAAGACTTCTCAGCTTTCGATCGAGGTTGTCAGGGGGCTTGGCAATCCTGGAGTGGCTGACGCTCTGGAGGCGGTGGTTAATGGTTTAGAGCAACCCATTAACGAATACTTGCAGCAGACTGAGTGCAGCCTTGATGCTGATGTCCAGGCTCGGTATGACCTCATGTCTGAGCGGTTTGCCGCAAAGCTTGAAAGCCTAAACAACTCTATCCAGACGCATAAGCTGGAGATGGATAGGAGAAGGGCTGTTGTGGAAGAAGCCCTTGCCGTTAAGATGCAGTGTCGATCCGAGCATGAAGGGAATGCGGCGAGGGTCTCGAAGCTGCGGGAAAAACTTGCTCGGGCAGAGGAGTGGGCTTCCCAGTCGTTGGCAGGTGTGGAGGTAGCGACTGGTCGACTGAGCAAAGCGCGACGGGATCTGGGCCGTGCGGAAGCTGCCCATACGGGCTGTCTTCGGGCAAGGGCTAATCTGACCCTTGCGCATACTCCGGAGGCACGGCTGGAGCAGGCTCGCGCTGATGCTTTGGCCCTTAGGAATGAGAGGGTAGCTGCACTGGAGCGGCAGATTCATGGCCTGATTACTCCGCCATCTTGATGTACCCCTTCCTATGTAATTCTGCCTTCTTCGGGAATAAATAACAGCGACTCTTTTCTGACTATTGTGGACCCATCATTTCGGAATGTAAATGACAGGTTGGGTGAGAGTGATATCAGAGGTAGTATGGACGTGATAAACTCTCGATAAACTTCTTAGCGGGACATATCTATTCAGAGGTCATGCGGACATGTTAGAGTGTAACCCAACTAATTATGTTTTTTTTTTTGGAAGTAGTTTTGTCAAAATCGAGGTCCTTGCTATTTTCCTCTCTGAGCATGAGAGATTAGGCATAGTACCTTTTCAGGAATTTGCCGTTAATAGGAGCCATTAACAGATCTCTGTTGGGCTGGGCTATCCTGTAGGCGCCGTTTGAGAACGTTGTCTCGATCACATAAGGGCCCTCCCATTTGGGCTGGAATTTGCCTTTACTTCTGTGAGTTAGGATCATCGGCCTTCTCACGGCTAGAACTAGCTCGCCGACTTTGAACACTCTTTCCTTTACTTTATGATTAAAAGCTTTGGAAATGCGTGCTTGGTAGAACGCGATACGCTGCTGAGCTTGGAGGCATTTCTCATCTAATCCTTCGAGCTCTTAGAGCCTCAACAGGTCATTCTTTTCTCGAGTTAGCTCACTAGTCACGGCTATTCGGAGCGACGGGATCTGGATTTCGATAGGAAGGACCGCCTCGCTTCCGTAGACTAGTAAAAACAGGGTACAACTTGTTGGTGTCCGTACCGTTGTGCGGTATGCCCAGAGACATTCGCCCAGCTTCTCGTTCCAGTCTCTTTTGTTTGAAGAAACGAACTTCTTCAGGAGCTTGATAATAGTTTTGTTGAAGGCTTCCGCCAAACCATTAGCAGCTGGATAATATGCCGTAGAGGCAATGTTGTGTATCCGGTTATTATCGCAAAATCGATGAAACGCTTGGCTGATGAACTGAGGTCCATTATCGTGGATTATCCTTCGGGGAATCCCAAAGCGATAAATGACATGGTGCTTGATGAAGCTGATTACGTCAGACGCCTTTACTTCCGCCAGAGGGATTGCTTCGGACCACTTGGAAAAGTAATCTGTGAGGGCCAGTATGACCCGGTGGCCTCTGGAGGAAGACGGGTGAATGGGACCAACGATATCCATACCCCAGGCTTCGAAGGGCCAGGAAGCAATCGTAGGATGTAGATATTCAGACGGTTGATGTATGAAGTCTGCATGGACCTGGCAGGCCCTGCATCGTTTTATATAACTGATCGCGTCTGTGATCATAGTGGGCCAGTAATAGCCCACTCTCCTGATGCGGTCTTGCAGCTTAGGACCGGGCTGATGTGCTCCGCACACGCCGTCGTGAGCTTCACGGATAATCTGTTGTGCCTCGGTGCCAGCGAGACATCTTAACAGCAGTCCATCGTAGGTCCGGCGATACAGGTATTGTGAAGATGCATCAAAGTAGAAGCGTAACGATCGTCTCTTGACGGATACTGCTTCTTTGGGGTCCTCTGGCAAGATTCCATATGCCACAAAATCTATGAAGGGACTCGTCCAATCTCTTGTAGGAGGATCGGCGTTTATAGCGTAGCTGCGTTCTAGGTGACAGCTGTTCTTCACACAGAATAAACCTCTGTTAAGAAGGATTACCGAATCCTGCCTTCTTATAGGGGTGGCTAAGTCCGCAGCTAGGCTGGCCAGGGCATCAGTTTCCAGATTCTGAGATCGAGGTACATGCTCTAGGAAGAACCTTTTGAACGTCATGGCTATCTCGATCGTTGCATGGTGATAGGGGATGAGGTCTAGATTTCGGACTTCGTATATCCCTCTGACTTGGTTGACGATGAGCAGAGAGTCGCCGAAAGCTTCCAGGGATTCCACCCCCAGCTCTTTAGCGACTTGGAGCCCTATTAGCAGGGCGTTGTATTCTGCCACATTGTTGGAGTAGGGCTTGCTAAGAGAATATGCTCGGTAGATGACGAGCTGATCTGGAGTAACTAGGACGACTCCTACTCCTGAAACGACGCTTCCCTTAGGACCGACTCTGGAGGCGCCATCGAGGAATAGTTGCCATACGTCACTTTCCCTTGCAAAATTATATTCCGCAACTTCATCGGGGATGTCTTCGTATAGCTTGGAGGTCTCCGGGATTGGATGAGCTGCTAGGAAGTCGGCCAGTGCTTGGCCTTTGATGGACTTCTGTGGGACGTAGACCATGTCATATGGTGTCAGTAGCAATGCCCAAGTTGCGAGTCGGGAGTTAAGGGCACTTGGCTTGCTCATCAGCACCCGGAGGGGGTTGATCCTGGAGATGATATGAATAGTCTGGCCGGTGACGTAGTATCGCGTCTTCTGGACAGCAAACATCAGAGCCAAGCATTCCTTCTCCACTGGGTTATACCGGTGTTCAGCCCCGACCATTATCCTGCTGAGCTAGTAGATGGCCTGTTCATGACCCGCATCGTTCTTCTGTGCAAGGAGAGCTCCTAGCGAATGATCCATTGCCCGAACGTACAGTAAGAAGGGTTTTTCCATGACGGGAGGCACCAGAACTGGTGGACTGGTTAGGTAGCGCTTGATATCCCCAAACGCTTGCTGGCAGGTTTTGTCCCATATGAAGGACACACCTTTCTTCATGAGGTGAGAGAAGGGCTGACATCTCCCCGAGAGGTTGGATATGAATCGCCGGATGTAAGCCAGACGTCCTTGGAACCCCCTGAGTTCCCTCAGATTATGGGGTGGTCGCATTGCTATGATCGCCTGGACTTTGTCAGGGTCTACTTCGATGCCTCTGGCGGTAATGACAAATCCCAGGAATTTGCCACTGGATACCCCCAGAAAGGACTTTGTAGGGTTCATCTTGAGTTGATGCTGGCGCATTAACTCGAATACCGCCCTCAGGTCTCGAACGTGATCACCTTTGAGGCAGCTTTTGACAGTTATGTCGTCCACGTAACATTCCACTGTCTTGCGTAACTGCTCGCGGAATATGTTACTCATGGCTCGTTGGTATGTAGTCCCGGCGTTCTTTAATCCGAAGGGCATGACCGTATAGCAATATACCCCCAGTGGTGTCCGGAAGGCAGTGTGCTTTTCGTCTTCCGGATGCATCTTGATCTGATTGTATCCCGAGAACCCGTCCATAAAAGACATACGCTCGAAGCCGCAGGTGTTGTCGATCATGATGTCCGTGATGGGAAAGGGGAATTCATCTTTGGGACAGGCCGCATTCAGATCTTGGTAGTCGATGCAGATACGTACCTTCCCATTTTTCTTCATGACTGGGACAACGTTGGCAACCCAGTCGGGATATTGTTCTTCCCGGATGAAACCGCAGGTTATCAACTTCTTGACTTCGTCCTCGATGGCGTCCATCATATCCGGGCGAAACCGACGTTGGTGTTGTTTCACTGGCTTCGAATCGGTCAAAATATTGAGCTTATGAGTAGCTATCCTCGGGTCTAGGCCTGGCATATCTTCATAACCCCATGCAAAGACGTCGACATATTCCTTTATCAGCTGTATGATCTCTTCCTTTTCGACCGGGGGAAGATTGTTTCTGACAAATATTGGCTTTGGTGAGAGCTCACCCCCAACATTGACTTGGATAACTTCGTCCTTGGTGGGAGGTTCTCTCTGCTCGAAGCAGAATTCCCTCTGTGTATCCATTTGTTGAGCCCAGGGGTCGTTCTCGAACGGCTCCGTATCCTGTTCCTCGATTTCTGAGGGGCTTGTCATCACCATATTCACTGATAGTGTTAGTTTGAGAACATCAGGTGAGTCGGAGGACGACGAGCTGCTCTGGGAAGATGGAAAGGGGTCCTCATCTGGCTTGGAAGTTGCGAGGGAGGTGGCATACCCCAATCCGAGACGAGTCTGTCGATAGCGGAGGTCGCCGTGCGGTGGCGTTCGTCTGCCTCTTCCGTAGTTGAGGCCTGGCTTCCGCTTCAAGTCATAGCCCATGTTTTGCATGATCCTTTGCGCTTGCGGGCTGTATTGGCGAACCTGCACTTTTCCGGTATCGTCATCGAGAGGATCTTCCTGGACAGTCGGTTGATTCCGCATGCGACCACAGACTATTGGATGCTGGCTGCTGCAGGTAGGCGGGAAAAGGAAGATAGAATCCTCATGTGGCCCATATTCTGTGACGACGTTGGATCGCGACGTTACTTCCCAGACATACGGTCGGTAGGAGTTTATAGCTTCTAAGAACTTTAGAGCCATTGGTTCTACCTCGTCATGTGGAGTGGGTTCATATTTCGGAATCTGAGTACCGATGTACCGGAAAAGAGGATGTTTATTATCATCTGGAACTCCGTTCCTGGTGGCATTTACATCAGTCGGCTGCTGGTTGCGCCGAAGTTTGATGACTATCAGTGGAGGCTTCCGGTTCAAAGTGATTACTAGAGGATCACCCCCTCCTTCTGACTTGGTCTTTCTCAGATGGACAGCCGTAGGTTCTATGGCTTTTGGACGAACGGTTTGTCCTTTCACTCTGATCGACAGTGGTAGTGTGGCAGAGAGCTCTTCGGGCTCCCGGTGGGATTCCTTCTTTGCCACTTCTGGCGCTTCTTCCGTGTGGTCATGGGAATACAACACGGTATCGGAATAGTAGGATTCTACTCCTTTAAACGGGTTTAGGTCAGCCACCTCCGTTTGTACGGTTCCTTGTGCGTCTATATATTTAAGGCATTGATGTAGGGTTGAAGGAACGATGTTGTGGTCATGGATCCATGGTCTTCCCAGCAAAATATTGTAGGATACCTCTGAATCGATGACGTAACATGTGGCCACTGATCTAAGATTGCCGATCTGGACTCTCAAGCGAATCTTCCCTAATGGTTTACTCCTTCCGGCGTTGAAACCCATGATTGTAGTGGTAGTGTAAGCCAGCTCGCTGGTAGGGATTCTCAGTGGCCCGAGCAGACTGCGAGGGATGATACTGATCGACGATCCCGGATCTATGTGAATCCAGTCGACCTCCATGGAATCGACGTACCCGGTGTAATAGAGGGGCCTGTCATGCCTATTATGTTTTAATAGCATGTCGTCTTGAGTGAAAGTGATATTTGGGACCACCTCCATCACGCTGTGGCATTGAGGACATGCCACTGGTTTCTCGTCGGGGTACTTGAGCTGGGTCAAGTATACTTCCGCCTGCATCAGTGCTTCACTCAGGGCTAGACGAGTGTCGGGGGAGAGCCTGAGTAGCTCGAAGATGGATAACCTGGCTGGCGTATTGGCCAGTTGGGCCAGGATATCAAATTTGTACGGTTTCTCTAAACCTTTGCTCGGAATGTTTTTCACAGGTTTGTCGAAGCGTACTTCTTTCTGTTTTGTCTTTTCTGCCGGAGTAGGTTTCGCAGAGCTGATGCTTGGCACGACGGGATCTTGCTCTGACGGTTTGGTAGCTGGAGCGTCAGCCGGCGCACCTTCCTGATTTGCTCCGTCATTGTCGAGGTAGGCCCTCCCTGAACGGGTTGCGACAAGTACCTCGTCTCCGTCTGATGTAGAAGAAGTTGTGACCATGTAGCATGATCTGTATTTGGGATTCTTCTTGGGGGTAGCCCTGTTTGCCTTGGTCTCCTCCTCTAGATCTGACACCAAATCTTGGTGAACCCACATAATCTCGCCCCGCCGGATAGTTAGGGGCACCAGGTTGTGACCTTGATCCCTAGTAGGGGGAAGGTTAACGAGGTTCATCGTTGCCCGGGAGATGGGTGTAACACCATCAGGGACCTTTTGGGGAGGCAAATTGCCAAACTGCAGAGAGATCATGTTGGCCGTGACCATTTTCTCGGTGTTGTGCAGAGTGATGGCCTTAGCATCGATCAACCCCTGGATCTTCCTTTTTAGCACATAGCACGCCTTTGTCGGGTGGTGCACGTATCTGTGGAAGATGCAGTATTTTGGGTCGTCAGTATTGCTGACCTCCTGGGGCCGCCTTAGTTCTGGGAGGGTGATCTTGCCACTTTTGACGAGACATTCGAAGATACTCGAGATATCATCGTCGTCGAAAGAGTAGACTTCGACGGGCCTCGGAGCCCCTGGTTTCGCTTGGGCGGTCGCCGCAATCTTTGGCTTGGCCGTGTTGATTGCTAGTGCTTCCTTCCCTTTGGAACCACGATGATGGTCGCTGCCAGGGGATGACCTCTTGCTTCTGTCAGTGGCGGAGATCATGATGCCATTATCGCGCGCCTTGCGACTGTTGTCTTCGGCTGCTACCGCCGAGAGAATGAACGAGGGCCAATCATGGAACTGATATGGTCCTGTGAACACCAAGACCACAAGAAGAAGGTTCTTCCTGCAAATGTCCACCAATGCTGAGTCTGGAACTCCTGGAGGCATTTGTAAGGTGGCCTGACGAAAGCGTTCGATGAAGATGCGAACGTCTTCCTTTTCCTTCTGCTTGACTTCGATGAGAGAGGACATAGACATGTCCATTCCTCCCTCGTAGAATCGTGTGAAGAATAGAGCTTTGAAATCCTCGAAGGAAGTAATGCAGTTGTCCGCCAAGCTACGGTACCACTGATAGGCTACTCCTGAGAGGCAGCCTTTGAACACCCGAGTGAGGAGGGCATCGTTCCCTTGTAGCAGCACCGTCATCATACTGAAATAGTTCATGTATTGGCTTGGTGATGTTTTTCCCTCGAACAGAGCCATCGCCTGAGGTTTGTATTTTGGAGGGAAAGGGACCTCTTCCCAGATAGCTGGGTATGGCTGGTTGATTCCCAGTTTCTTGAGCTGATCTTTGTGCTTCAAGGCATCGAACTGGGCTTTCAACTCCCGGACCGCCTGTATCGGATTTTCCGTTGGAAGCGGAGGTACTGCTGACTCTTGATCTAGGGCAGGTTCTTGGCTTGGGCCGGATGGTGGCAAGTCCACCCCCACATGTATCTGAGTTGGCAGAACCGATGCTTGAGCCATGGCAGTTGCGTGCTGAGTTAGCATCATCTGGTGCATATTCTCCATTACGGATTGCATTTGTTTCAGCGACGTCTCCAGGTCAGTGATGCGTTGTTCTGCGTCTCCTGATAGCGACGCTCTATCGCGTTCGTCTTCGATGGCGTAAGCTCCCATTTCTCTGGGCGTCGTCGAAGGGTAAGTATAGGTCACTGCAGAAGTTGACTCTATACTCTCGGCATCTGATTTAGGAGATTGGCGACCCCCAGCGTCGGAATCAGACGAGTACGGAGCTGGTTGCTGTGACCTTGCACGGGTGTTTTGGAATACCTCGGCTTCAGCGTTCCTGAGGGGGTCTTCGAATTTTCTCTGGCTCGGAGGTCCAGAGGGAAGACGCTTTGAGCTTGACCCTCTTCTAGGTATGCGTGAAGCCATATTCACGGACGCATACGCGAGCTCCTCTTTCGCGAAAGATTGAGAGTAGTTCAATCGGTCGAAGACCGATCATTTTGCTTTAGAACAGTAGCAGTCAATCACAATCTTATGACTATTAAAACATTGTTCCCTAGAGGGCGTAATAGACATGTCGGAAGGTCCCCTCTCCCTACGCTTCTGGACTAGGCATTCGCGTAGGTCAGGAGTAGCAATTTGAGCTTGTTTTGCGTCGTGGGGCTTACCCAGGCATGATTTGGAGATTCGCTCAGACAGGCGTAAAGCTGAAGAGGTGTTCAGTCGACCGTCGTCTTCCCGCATAATCCGGAGGATAGGCAGATTGCTTCTTCGCTGGTGTAACAGCCGAGGAGTTGAGTACTCGTCTGCTTGCTTCCTCTTGCGGAGATCACGGCGCTCATCTGGTCTACCGTAGAGGTCAGATGTCATCCTGTGCCTGGAGCGTGATCTGTACTTCTGATTTGGCGTTGAGGCACCATCAGAGGTTTTGTCTGTACCGCGCGTAACGGGAGACTGGTTTCTGCACGTATAGCGCAGTGGATACTCCTGGGTTAGCGCTGAGGCTTTACCAGAAGTTTTGTCTGTACCGCGCGTAGCGGGAGACTGATTTCTATGCGTATAGCGCAGTGGATACTCCTGGGTTAGCGCTGAGGCTTTACCAGAAGTTTTGTCTGTACCGCGCATAGCGGGAGACTGAATTTTATGTGCGGGGCATGGATGGAGCGATGCTACCACCTTATTGGTCGGAGAGATCGGAGAGATCGGAGAGTCCACAGGAATGGCGGAGGATGTCTTGGGCATCCACACTTTGCGTAGCTTCCTGTTGTCTTGGACGGAGAGAGAGTGAGAGCAACCCCCAGTCCGAAGCATGTCTTCGTAGGCAGACTGGTCGAAATGAACGACCAGTGTCTTCTTCACGGTTCCTACAGGTACCGCATCGTGTTGAGCAATTACTTCCTCGTCAGAAGAGAAGGATGTCCCCAGCAGAGTCGCCATCTTGTTTGTGGTATTAAACGAAAGAATAAAAGTGTATTTCAATGACAGGGTTTATACGAGACCCGTGCCCTTTGGTTTAAAAACAAACTTGTACAATTCGATCCTATACGAGGATGCGGGAGTACAATTTATTTAATCTGGGTATAAATTGCTATAGGTGTCTGATCTGCGGTCGATCACTTTAGCCCTTGGACTACACGATATTGAAGAAGTGCCGTGGAAGACAGGATGCAGCTTCGGAGGTTTCGAAGGAGGGTGGATGCGCGATGCTGAAGGTCGTCGCTCCCTATTCCTTGCCTGAGCTCTGTATTCTTCTCTCTCTCTCTCTGTCTCCTGATCTCCGGTTCGGTGACCTTGTTCGATCTTCCAAATTGTCGACCTTGGATCTGATATCGGTTTCTTGACCAATTTTTTTGACCTTGTTCCCTATTGATAGGGGCCTCTATTTATAGAGTCTTTGGTGACAGTGACCACTCCGTTGGTGTAGCAACCGAGGAGTGGAAAGTACAGCACCCTATTACACAACAGTTAAAGCAACCACTGCCTACGTATAGATGATCTTTTGAATGAGCGGGTGACGCGGGTCCAACTAAGGGGACACAACGCGTACAATTGCTACTAAGATCACGGCGTAAAAGCCACGTAGGTAGGTATCCATTGTGTAGAAGGGGTTGGCGTCGAAGCCAAATGTCCGTCACCATGGCATAGAAGTCGAGCAGGCATGGAAGCCGAGCAGGCATAGAAGTCGAACAGGCATAGAAGCCGAGTAGGCGTGGAAGCCGAGCAGGCATAGAAGCCGAACGGGCATAGAAGCCGAGTAGACGTGGAAGCCAAACAGGCATAGAAGCCGAACGGTCATAGAAGCCGAGTAGACGTGAAAGCCGAGCAGTCGTAGAGACTGAGGGGGCGCGGAAGCCGTAGGAGCACAGATCCTGAATGGGCGTAGAAGCCGCTGCGTACCGTGCCAGGGTATTGATGTGGACGTCTTTAGCCGGAATTATGGCTTTTGGAGATCAAATCTTTGGCAGAGATTTGCCATCATCCTGTGCATTAAATACGGAGATGTGCCTTAAGGGAAAACTGTCACCACTCTGTGCGTTTTGACGGAGGGACGTGCCTTGAGGGGACACTGTCACCGCTCTGTGCATTTTGACGGAGGGACGTGCCTTGAGGGGATACTGTTACCGCTCTGTGTGCTTTTGGCGGAGGGACGTACCTCGAGCCCTGTACGAAGCGCAGCTTTTGACATGGCAGGCGGTTTGTCTTCTACGGAGCGTAAAACAGCCCATGTTTGCCTGTGTAAAATAAGGCAGCGTGTTCTCTTTGCACGCGAAAGAGCGGTTTATGCCGGGGGATTTTAGTAAGCGCCGGTTTGGTGATATTTTAACCAAATCCTCTGCATTAAATGCTGAGATCCGCCATCATACTATGGAGCGCGTCCCGAGGGGTCTGCCCCCGTTCCCAGCCGTCGTTTGGGTAGCTGTACAGCACTTTTTGTCAGGAGTCAGAGGTCAGGTTTACTGCATGACTGGACAGTTTCTTTTCAGGAATACGAAGCGTTCCTCGTACGCTTTAACGCTGCTTTGAGAGCGGCTGGGTTTTACGCCATGGAGGCGATAAAGAACCCTGTTTTAGGCTGGATGGCTCTTGAAGGCCTCTGCTTATGCTGCTCTGTATCAAGATGCTGCGTAGATCTTCCAAGCATTTTTTTCATGCTTCTACAACCTTGCCTCGGCAAGAGTGTGCATATTGAGATTGGATGATAAGTTTTGGTTGAGGAAGGATATTGAGGCTTGGTTGATGGTTCGATAGTTCTCGTGTTGCTTGGGCTTGAGTAGGATGTTTTGCATGCTAGAATCCTTCGGGTTGGTTATTTATTGCTTGTCGATTGGATTGAGTTGAATACTTGCATGCTTAAATTGATTTACAGCTTTCCTTAACATGCCACCCCTATGCCATGAAATAAATCTAGGATTCAACTAGAAAGATCACCATATAACTATTTGTATTCACTATTTACTTAGTGCCAGCTTAGACGAGTGGGTTACCCCGCTCACCAGTATGGCTGTGTACTAACCCACGTTTATGGGCATTATTTTAGGTACGCAGGTGTAGTGGCGCTGCTTGGATATACGAGACATGATGTATGAACTGTAAGTACCTTTGTGGGCTAGAGAAAAGAGCAAGAGTATTACATCGCCTTTGTGGCATTTTATTTGGACCCTATCGAGAGCTTCGCTGCATATTTCTCTGATGTGTGCTTGGTACCCAATACTTGACTATCGTTGCAACTTGGTCGTTTTTGATGATAACTTTGGTGTTTGGCAACATCGCCTTGTACGAGCGCAACTCCAGGCTCGTACGGCATCACGTCCAGATGAGAACGATTGTCCTGTGGGAGAGCTACAATGTGATGATTCACGTTCAGCGGGGACTATTGAGCTTTCGGGAGATTAGGGCGTGACAGCGCCTGAGACCCGCAGTCCGCCTAGCACCCTGAGCCACCATGCCTCACTGGACCGCCGACGTCCCCGGTCATCACGAGCGACAGTTCGTCGACCTATTCTCTCATCTCTCCTCTTCCCCACACCACCGTCGACCACGACATCCCCCGCTGTCATATGCCACGACCGCCTCCCCTTCCTCCAGTCACCTCTCCGCCGAGCCGCTGAACCCAAGCAGCACAGCCGAGGACCCTGGCTCGACTCCTCCGCATACCTCGTCTGAGCATTGCCTTCGCCTTCACCATCGCCTTCATCTTCATCATAATCACCAACACTATCACCTTAACCATCATCAACACCACCACCTTAATCATCATCACCATCGTCAATGTCATCGTCATCGTCGTTATCAATATCGTCGTCAACGTCGTCGTCGTCATCGTCGTCGTCGTCATCGTCATCGCCGCTCTCGTGCACATGCGCGCCGAGTCCAAGGTGAGGAGTATTTCCTCTTGTGAATTATTGTGTACGCATACGTACACGTGTGCGTATATTGTTCATTTAGTATATGTATTTAGTACGTGTTTAATATATATAATTAGTATATATGTATAGTATATGTATTCCCTAGTATATGTTTAATATGTATATAATTGGTATGTATATGTATATGTATACATATATATAGTATAAATTCAATTAGTGTATATACATATATCTATTATATATGTAATGAATGGATATAATAGTTATTTCTAGATAATAATATGTATAATATGTATATGTACTAGATGACCCGAGTGTAACCACGGATACCCCGTAATTATATTGACCTGTGACCATGTAACATGTTAGCAGACTGCCATATGTACACTGACGTACTATAAGACCCGTATTATTGACTGTCTGTTATGCATAGCAACTACAGACGTGACACCCCCTAGCATAGTCTCTGAGATCATTGTGTTTTGATTGTGTGTATTAGTGTAATGTCTGATGCAATATTGTATTATATGATATGTCTATAGGACTGTTGGATCATTCAGACGATACTTTGGAAATAGGACATTGGTATTGCCAGCTAAGGACCACAGGCGAGTACATTCTCTGACAGTTTCCATTATGTTGATTATCTCTATAATTTTAGTTGTATAGCGTACATGATTCTGACACTGTTGTATACACGAGTTGGCATCATCGAGACCTGTCACGAGGAGTCATGATTGGGATCCATCGTGCTAGCTGGGGAAATGGAAAAATATTAGTAGATTATGTGATCATACCCAACTCTACATGAATCATAGCTCACCCACACCTCACGCCGGTGCAGCCTGACCATTACATGCCTCATAGCCAGTTATGTATGATTAGCCTGATTATTGCTTGCATCATAGCTATCCGGATGGTTAGCCTGATATTACATGAATCATAGCTAATCATATGTAACAAGCCTGATCAGTCCCAATCCGAGCACATGATATGCTGATGTTTTACACACTTAGTTAGATGTTCTTGACATGTATCTCTAGTATATTGATCTAGCATTCCTAATATTCTAGTTATTGTTCTAGCATCCACTGATATTCCGGTTCATTATTCTAGCATACACTTGTATTCTTGTTCATTGCTAGTTGTACCACTGATTATGACATATGCTCCAGTATTTTTATTTCTAGTATCTCATTATTGCCAGTATTTCTTATTTCTAGCAGTTATATCCATCTTGTATTTCTTTACACTGTATTATAGTTTTGGTCAATATACATGGAACTGCTGTTAGTGCTTGTACTTTGCTCCAATCCTGACTGGATATTTTTTCCAGACTGTGACATAGAGGACTTGTTTTCAGCATACTTGGAGATATGGATGTTATTGATTGCAGGTTAGACTATTTATTATTGTTTAGACTTGTCTTGTATTTCATTTGTTTTCTTCGATATCTCATCGTGCTTTAGTTTATGTGATTGAGTATTCCATATTATATTGTGATATCTGTGTCTCCTTATGGAGTTGGATATTCATGTGAGATAGATTAGATAGTATCACGACCTAGACAGCGTTCTATCGCCGATGCTGCGGTATAGGCTGGACGTACCCACGCACTCGTGCCCCTATACTGGGTGCGGGTCGTGACAAAAATCCCGTGGCACAATGCCCCAACAGTGGCACAATACCCTTACCGATGCAGTTGTCTGATTTCAAACCACAACTGCACACTTTGTATGACAAAGCGCCCAACTGATACTCGTGCACGGATGCACGCTCGCTCGCCCGTCCGAATTGCCTCGATGTTCCAACCAAGATGATCCACTCAAGCTCCAACTGCCTACTCAAGCTCTAACTGCCCAACGCAAGACCAACTCAAGCCACAAATCATATCCAACCAAATAACGTACACTCTATACACGCCACAGTATAGTAATTTTGTAAACCCCCACACCCAAAATTAGGCCTACTTGGCTTAGATAGTGAAACTAGGTCTAGTTTGAACCCAATTAGAATTAGAACAAGGCATTTTATTTAATTATGCAATATTTTATATCGCTTAGCGCATCTTACCATTGCTTCGATAATTCGAGCACTACACTAGCCATTTCCTATCTACAAATTTTACAACCTTGTCCTAGACATGCCCGCCTACCATTTTGACCTCGGTGTAACTTATAATTATGCTTTTTTGTGCTACATTTTTGTTGCACGACTTTCGTCGCAAACGTTATTATTTAATTCTAAATAAAATATGACTTTGTACCCTTATGCGTTTCAATTGAAATTGGAGACACAATCTTGACCATTTTATGCAACCCAAATTTTGTTAATATTTTACACTGTATCCTCTACGTCCCTGACACTTGTGTCCCACCTAATTTTAATCCCATGTACTTCTAATTAATTCCAGAACATCTTGTGCACTAATTTTAATCAATTAAACCCAATTTCCACCTTTGTGCAATTTTCCCAATTGTTGGGCACTTTTATGCAAAAACGTAAATAGGTGTCCCCACCATTGGATAATACATGAAGAAATCTAACTTTCGCCTTCATAGGAATTTTTTCCATAATTTTTTGGAATGTGCAACGCGCACATCGCCCCCTATTTAAATTCTAGCCTTGTATTTAATTAATGCAAATTATATCCCTTCAACATCCCCATGTGAGCCTAAGGCCCCAATTCCTAGAGATGTTGACCAAGTCAAACCTTGTTAGGTCAACCCAACACCATGTATAAATACCTCCTTTTTTTTCCCCAAAACCTAAAACCAAACCAAAATCTCCTAGCCGACAACTATTCATCCCCTCCCCCATCCCTGTTGAACACCTTCCCCGGCCATCCCCCTTCGCCGGAGTCCGATGAGCCAACCTCCTCTCCCCTATGCCTGCCTACCTCCTCGACCGAGCCACCCCGCTGCACCTCGCCACACCACCGAAGCCCTCTCGACTCGTCGGACGAACACCATCAACATCTCCCTCGTCGTCTCCTTCATCACCACCCCCAGCTTACCTCTTCTTCTCCTTCCCCATGACTGGAGCCGGAGCCCAGCCACCCTGCCTCGCCGGACCACCACCTGTTGTACGACCTTCATCTCCTCCCTGCTCCCTCCTCTTTCCTCCGCCTGCCCCACAAACCACCACCACCATCGTCTCCGTTCCTCTCACGCCGGAATCGAACCACCAACCTTCCTCTTTCCTCCGCCTGAGGACACCCACCGCAGTCGCCTACCTCGACCACCACTCTTCCCTGTCAGCCTCCTTCTCTACCACTCTACGTCCTCCAACCCGACCACTTCCCGACTGTACCTCGCCGAACTTCGGTCATCTTCCTCCCACCATTGATAGCCACTATAACTTTACCACCTTCCTGTTCCCTTCCTTCCTCGACGAACAGCCCGTCCCCCATCACGACCACCATAGCCTTCTTCTCCTGCTGGCTGGACTCCCCCCACTGGCCGGACATGCCCTCCCCCTGGCCGGAGCAACTCCATTACCATCACCATCATTTTTATCTTTACCTTCACCATCCTTTTCACCTTGATCACCACCACCATCATCGTATCCATCGTCATCGTCATCACCTCCGTCGTTATCATTGTCATCACCATCGCCGTCGTCGTTGCCGACATCGTCATCATCCCCATCATCATGATGATCAACATTATCATCATCCCTATCATCCTCATCCATGTAATCATCATCATCTCATTATCGTCATCCTCATCATCTCATCATTGTCATCATCATCATCTCATCATTGTCGTCATCATCATCATTAGCATCATCGCCATCACCATCATCCATATCATCCTCGTCATCACCATCATCCGCATCATCATCATCTAATCATTGTTATCATCATCATCTCATCATTGTCGTCATCATCATCATTAGCATCATCGCCATCGCCATCATCCACATCATCCTCGTCATCACCATCATCCACATTATCATCGTCTTATCCCCATCATTACCATCATCCCAGCCACCATCTACAGCATCCTCCTTACCTCATCACCTAATCACCATAGTCATTATCACCCTTAACCATCACCCTTAGCAACCTCAATCATCGTCATAACCCTCGTCATCGTCGTCATTATAAATCCGTTACCCTTGCCAGACAAACGAAGCAGATACCCCCGATTCCCGTGCCTGTGCACGCTGACCCCGAGGATCTATTGGATTGGTTTTACGCGGCTTCTGGAGCAGGCTATTGGTACTGCGGAGCTTCCTTGCCAGGCAAGTATAACTTGCCTTGTTGTACTGTTTAAATTCTGTATTATTAGCTGCATATTTATTTATTTTAAACTGTGAGCGTTCGAGAGAGACTCGGGTGCAGTTAACGAAGACGTTGACGTTAGGACTTGTGTATAATCTAGTGTCTAGTGGACCCACCTAAAGTTGTGGAGTTATTGGTATGACTCCCTAGGCCTTGACACATTTCTTACACGTGTTGTGAGTCTCATGTAGGGCACGAACTTGCGTATGCGGTTGGCCACCTGTACGTGTAGGTCGTGCGACGGTTAGGGTATAACTGCTAATAGTGTTGCATGTTAGAGACTTAGCAGTTATTAGTAGTCGGAGCATAGACTATTATAGTACGAAGGTCCAATCCTTGTCCTTGTTTGGTTGTGAGGTTGGACTATCATTCTAACGATAGACTATGAGCCAGAGTTACGACACCGATACTTGCACTCCGTCTCGATGTAGTAGCTACTGCGAGTTGTGGATACAACAGGCATAGATCATTGGACGAGGAAGACAATTAATAAGCGTATGGGACAGACATTTGGTTGTCGTAGTTTTAGAGTAAACTACGGGGCCGTGAGCCTCAGTGTTACCCGGTTATGGGCCAGTGTTACCCGGTTATGGGCCAGTGTTACCCGGTTATGGGATCAGTGTTGCCCGATTATGGGAGTATATGCTTGTCGATACATCCGACAGAGGTTACTAGCTGCGTGCTATCATGATCGGTGATGTAGTCAACATATACATCTGGCATCCAGTTTACAGCTAATGCTAGATACTTAGCCTCTGGCTCGATGCTATGCTTTATACCTTTCACCTACCCATACGTACCAAGGTTGTCTTCAAAGTGCATATAACTTAGCTGGTTAGGTCACCCTTGAGTTTTTACAGTATTTACTTTATGGTATGCTTTTATGTATCTTGTTATGTCCCTCTGAGGACCTGGCCCTTTCAAGGTGTATTGTTCATGAGTATTCGCAGGAGCGCAGATTCTGACTTGCTACGTATATCGTGATGAGGTCTTCTCTTCGAGCCATGATTGTTAGTTGAGATTCTTATATTGCATTTATCTTGTTTATCTATATTTTGGTTCGGTAGTGGATTTATTTCCATCCGACTACCATCATTAGATATTTTATATTGAGATCTAGTTATAGATATTGGTTATTCATTTATATATGATTTCTGTGGATGAGATTTAGTTATGCCCTGTGACATATATGTTTACCACTTATGAATTGTTATTCATATTACAGCGTACGTGTGTTATGGTTTCCATATAATTGAGTGCCATATTCATACGGCTGGCATGCTTACTGTCACGCCCCAGACCCGCCCGGGCCGTCGCTCAGCTCTGCCCCCGCCCCTTAAGGCCGGGATTAACGAACAGGGCATGAATCACCGTGCCTCGGAGCGCCGGATGCGAATCACCGCGCCCGTCTCGCGGGTGCGAGGGAGGAAGGGAGCCAAGCGAATGGCCCGTTCGAGCTTTCGGGGGTCGTGATGCCGCACGGGCCTGGGGTTGCGCCCGTGCAAGGCCAATCATTTAAGTTGATAGTTGGCTATCATCGCATCAATCGAGTAAGCAGCGGAAAGGGACTTGTTGCAAAGTAATGCATTAGCCAACTGAGTGTTCGGGATAATCGAGGCAACTTGGGTTTCCTTTAGCAAAGGCACACGTTCGTTCCATACATTATGCCCCCTTATACGATAGCATTCTTGGGGCAACAATCGAAACCAGGATTCCGGGTCTTCGGGACTGTGGCACGCCTATCGCTTCCTCGGACGATCCAGTACCTGCGAGCAAGTAAACTGTTGGTGGGTCAGCACTTTATACAAGTACTGGTGAGATAAATCAACTGAACAGAAACAAGCATTCAATCAAACAGGCACTAAGTAATCATGTTATAAAACATTACATTACTAGTGATCTTTCTAGTTTTACCTAGGTTCATTTCATGCAGTTCGTTAGCAGAGTCATATTACATTATTTGGAAATATATTTGGAAACAGAGTTTCATATTGAATATGCAAGCAAGCAAACCGTTCATGTTTCAGGGTATGCGCAGCGTGTCTCGTGCGACTCCAGGGTCAGATGCAAAGCTAGACACACAATGCACAATCTTAGGGGCAGTCACTATCCAAGCCAATACAATGACTTAGCTATATGCAGGGCGGTCCCCGAGTATCTCAGGATCGGCAGCTGGTGGAATAGCATACCAATGACTCTTTATCTGATGCTAGAGGCAGCTGTGACTCATGGTTGCTTTGCACTATCATGGTAGCAGCCGTGATACATGCAGTTCAGCTCTCCACCAATAGCCATTGTCCGACCGCATGCGAATGCATGGAACACTATCAAATAAACTCTAGTATGCAGACGAGACGAACCATCAGAATACACTCATTGTTGCGGGGCAATCCGATTTATCACTTGAACACGTTCAGGCACAGTATGGTTCTCTCGAAGCATAGACGATAGTGAACTTGTTCATGCACTCTAAGCAAGCGATTCAGGATTCTCGTTAAGCAGGCATTGTTTCAAAGATAAGCTAGGTGAGTTCGTTCATTAACATGCAAGGCAGGTTCTATCATTCTCTTAAGAAAATATTTCAAGCAAAAACTCAGGTTATTATTAAGGCGTGCAAGAATCAGAGAACGAAGTTCTGCCCACTCACCTTGATACATAACGTCGGCGCGGAGCGGGGCGTTACATACTTACCAACCAATAAAAAGTTTCATCCTCGAAACTTCAAGGATAAACTTCTCGATATCCCGAGTAGCGATAGTGCCGTCCCTCGCCGTACTCAATCGAAACAATCAAGCAATTCAAGTTCAGGAAACATTTTGCACTTTGAGAATATCTATGGACTTATTGTATGGAACGCTTTTTGCAATACCATATCGACTCAGAGTCATAGCAACTATTTTGGGCCAAAGAATCGATTCTGCTCTGATACCATTCTGTCACGCCCCGGACCCGCCCGGGCCGCCGCTCCGATCTGCCCCCGCCCCTTAAGGCCGGGATTAACGAAGCGGGCACGAATCACCGTACCTCGGAGCACCGGATGCGAATTATCGCGCCCGTCCCGCGGGTGCGAGGGAGGAAGGGAGCCAAGCGAATGGCCCGTTCGAGCTTTCGGGGGCCATGATGCCGCACGGGCCTGGGGTTGCGCCCGTGCAAGGCCAATCGTTTAAGTTGATAGTTGGCTATCATCACATCAATCGAGTAAGCAGCAAAAAGGGACTTGTTGCAATATAATGCATTAGCCAACTGAGTGTTCGGGACAATCGAGGAAACTTGGGTTTCCTTTAGCAAAGGCACATGTTTGTTCCATACATTATGCCCCCTTATACGATAGCATTCTCGGGGCAACAATCGAAACCAGGATTCCGGGTCTTCGGGACTGTGGCACGCCTATCGCTTCCTCGGACGATCTAGTACCTGCGAGCAAGTAAACTGTTGGTGGGTCAGCACTTTATACAAGTACTGGTGAGATAAATCAACTGAACAGAAACAAGCATTCAATCAAACAGGCACTAAGTAATCATGTTATAAAATATTACATTACTAGTGATCTTTCTAGTTTTACCTAGGTTCATTTCATGCAGTTCACTAGCAGAGTCATATTACATTATTTAGAAATATGTTTGGAAACAGAGTTTTATATTGAATATGCAAGCAAGCAAACCGTTCATGTTTCAGGGTGTGCGCAGCGTGTCTCGTGCGACTCCAGGGTCAGATGCAAAGCTAGACACACAATACACAATCTTAGGGGCAGTCACTATCCAAGCCAACACAATGACTTAGCTATATGCAGGGCGGTCCCCGAGTATCTCAGGATCGGCAGCTGGTGGAACAGCATACCAATGACTCTTTATCTGATGCTAGAGGCAGCTGTGACTCATGGTTGCTTTGCACTATCATGGTAGCAGCCATGACACATGCAGTTCAGCTCTCCACCAATAGCCATTGTCCGACCGCGTGCGAATGCATGGAACACTATCAAATAAACTCTAGTATGCAGACGAGACGAACTATCAGAATACAATCATTGTTGCGGGGCAATCCGACTTATCACTTGAACACGTTCAGGCACAGTATGGTTCTCTCGAAGCATAGATGATAGTGAACTTGTTCATGCACTCTAAGCAAGCGATTCAGGATTCTCGTTAAGCAGGCATTGTTTCAAAGACAAGCTAGGTGAGTTCGTTCATTAACATGCAAGGCAGGTTCTATCATTCTCTTAAGAAAATATTGCAAGCAAAATCTCAGGTTATTATTAAGGCGTGCAAGAATCAGAGAACGAAGTTCTGCCCACTCACCTTAATACATAACGTCGGCGCGGAGCAGGGCGTTACACTTACGTATCCTGGTCCTACGTATTTTGGGACTGGGGTGTGACATATTTTTGTGATGGCCCATGCAGGTCAAGAGCATATTGTCTTGGTTACGTTACTGTACCGAGCAAGCCTGCACCTAGGAATAGAGTATAGGATCTCATCCACATTTGTCACGCCCCAGTCCCAAAATACGTAGGACCAGAAATACGTGACACGCCAGCTACATATTCGACCAGACTCTGGTCTGACTCGAATACGTATAAGCTGTATAATATAAAGGGCACTATCTAGATATCCCATAAATATAAACCTCTATGTCTCAATCCACAATGTAAATCAGTATACAAGAAAGAGCTATATGTGCTAAAGTCGGCCGCCCAATAACACACAAACTCGAATAGACTCGAGAAGAGATGAGTCTACAAATACTAGGCTACAACAGCAGATGAATAATCAATAAGAATGAAGTAACCATAATGCCGGTAGAAATGATATGAGTACCTGGTACAGTTCCCGTAAGACATGCCACTCCATTAGTATCTCCAAGTGCTCCGTAATCGTCTATGCTGCAAAACTGGTAGGGAACCAGGTCCTCAGAGGGACGTAACAAGGTACAAAAATACATCATGCCAAAGTACAACAGAAAGTATAAGTACAACAACAGGGTAATCTATCATAACCAACTAAGTGTGACACAGTTTAAAGACAATGTTCGACGCGTGGGCTATCCAAAATAAAACCGTAGCTCCGAACACAGAGACACACGGGGCGTACCGTAGCTCCGAGCACAGAGTCACACGGGTGATACAACTACTCTAGAATACAGGATCACTACATATAAATATATAAGCGCGTGTAGAGGAGCCCAAACATCTAGTAACTGTCTTCCCCTTCCCAAGCGGTCAACGATGGTGCGCTGAACCTGAACCTCTATCTAGCAGTCTCGACACACAGAAATAACTCAACAGACGCGACCCTAAGGTCATTCCAGTCTGTAAGCCCCTGATTTTTCAAAAAATATTAAAATTGGAATTTTTCACAATTTTCTGGAATTTTCTGGGAATTTTCTGTAATTAAAATCAGGGTTTTGAATTATTACCTAATTTTTAATTGATATTAAACAATATAAAAATATTGTGAAAATAATATTTTTGGGTGTAAAATGGAAAACTGGACTTAGGGCAATTTTTTTGGAATTTTTTTGGACCCCGGACCTATTTTTAATTACCTAAAAACTAATTAATTATTTATTTATTTATTTATTTATTTATTTATTTATTATTATTATTATTAATATTTTTATTTTTATTTTTCTCTCTGGCCCAGTGGGCCTGATCCGGCCCAGCCCAGCAGCCCAACCCGTTTCCCTTACCGGGTCGGGTCGGGTCTGCCGCACCCGACCCGTCCACCCGCTAACCCGTCACCCCCACACCCCCGTGCAACCCGCTCCGGCGCCCGCCTCCTCTGCCGCTTCCGCCGCCTGCGCCTGCGCCACCTAGCCACGCCCCGCTTCGCTCCACCCGGCCAGCGCCCCGCTTCCTCCTCCGCCTAACGTCTCCTCCTCTCCCTATATATAACCCCCGACCCTCCGCCGCCCTAGCCACCACCACCTCGCCCCGCTCCGCCGCTGCTCGCCTCCGCTCGCCCAGCCACCGCACCGCACCGCCCCGCCCGCCTGAGCCCGCAGCCCCCCGGCCAGCCCCGCCGACGCCCCTCCCCGACGAAGACCGGCCACAGCAGCAGCAAGCAGCTCCCCACCGCCGCTGTCGGCCGCCCTGAGCCGCCGCTCCGCCCGTGGACGCCGCGCCGCCCCTCGACGAGCCATCCCCCGCCCTCGCCGGCCGCCCAATAGCCGCCCTCCGCCGTCCACGGCCATTTTTTGACGAAAACCCTAAACCTAGCTTCCCTGTGTCGGACACGAGTCGGACACGTGTCGGACACGGTTCGACCCCGATTTTCGGGTCCCCTTCAGGTGCGTGTATCTTTTTGTTCGTAGCTCCGTTTTCGATTCCGCAAATTGCGTTATGAAGCCCGTATGACCCTCTCGGTGTCCAAACAAACTGTTCGGGACATCGCGTCCTGTGGTGATCGCACACCGCGATCCAAAAACAGGAAAAACTAGACCCTGTTTCACCCCCGGAACTGAGTACGCCCCGCCAAACGGGACGACTTGGTCGCGTGCGGTCTTCGCAGATACGTACGCACCGTCGATACGGACGTGTGAGATTTCGCGGAAGCTGATTCGGGTGTGCGTGCACACCGAAATCAACGCGTATCCGCGAACATCGCCCCGTATCCGGCTTTTCTGAAATTCACCCTAACTTCGTGCACACTCGTCAGATCGAGACAAAACTTGCGCCATCGGACTCGTAGCGATACGCTGGTCCTGTGGGTCAAGTTTGGTTCGATTCTGAGAACGTTGACGAAATCGCGTGTCGTGGGCCCCACAGGCCCCGCTCGACGGACAATTTTGTGTTCGGCTCATCGGAATCCAAATCTGGAAGTTCCGTTGGGTTCGTATCAGCGTTCCTGACCTGTTGACACTAAGTTTGGTGAATTTGGAGAACTTTGACTTGGACACGTTTTTCGGTGCAAAGCGGGCCCACCGACGGACCCCGTTTTGACCCGAAACTGCCGTTTTTGCCCTTGTCTCCAAATTGGACCCAAGGACAGGCGTTTCTAGCTATTTGACATCTTCTGAGCATGATGGTAATGTCTATTTCAGCTTTTGGACTCATCTCTGGAATTTTTCCCCGAGAGCCAATATTAATCGGATCCAAACAACAGGCAAGTACCTGCACTTCAAGTTTAACCTTTATATTGTGATAAATAAATTCTCTGCTTTATTAGTACCATTGATGATTATATGTAGAGTTAGAACACTGGATTTTATGTCTTGAATAATGTATTTCGTGTCTTGCTTTTCGTGTCGGGCGGGAGAATACTAGGAGGCATGTAGTTTACCCTTTTCCCCTGTAATCACTGTGTGCCAGCTGTTGGTACGCGATTGTACCATCAGCCTTATACTTGATTATTCCCGTAGTCATTGTGTACTAGTCGTCTATGATGGCCCTATTAGCCTTATAAACCCCTACATGCCAACTAGGTATTCTAAATATACAAGTTCGCGCACATAAGTTCCTGTCTTGTTACAGTTATATTTCTTGTCACATTTTATTCCTGTTTTACTCGGATTTCTAGTTTATAGCAATCAATCATATTTTACTTCTAGTCTTGTTCTATAACATTATTTTTTAGTTAATTTCACTACTTACTTGCGCATTTCTCAACATAATGCTTAGTCAGTTATTTTCTACCTGTCACAAATATTTAGTTTAAATCTTGTTGTGCATTGTGTACTTTGCTCCTTTCCTGACTGGATCCGTTGTTTTAGGCGATGACGAGAACCTTGCCCCCACCTATTATGGACCCTCTGAGACAGCAGGTGATACAGTTGCAGAGCCGGTTCCCACCCAGGAGACTACTCCTGCAGAGTAGTTAGCATTTAGCTATTTGTTTTCCTTTCATATTAGTAATCAGGTTTGTCCCCGATATAATCTATGGTTCTGTAATAAACTCTGGATCTGATTATCATATTCTGGTTATAAAATCTTAGCATTCTTTTCCTGCTATTTTTCCTTGCCTATTTAATTTTGTGAATGAGCTAGATTTATCACCTGTGATCATGCCCTAGACAGCGTACTACCGCCGACACTGCGGCGTAGGCTGGACGTACCCACGCACTCGTGCTCGAATTTTCGGGCGCGGGTCATGACACAGTCTCTGGTTATGATATCAGTATCAGGATACAGGAATCTGGCATGATCACAGTGTATGAGTGTGTCCTGGGGTGTCGATATACTCAGGTACATACATTAAGGTGTTACGAACATCTAACAATCATTCTAAGATGTTACGACGAACGTTTGCACCCAGTTGTGATCCGGACGCGAAGTATCGATCGTAACCAAACATACGCGCACAATGTACATAAAATACAATAAATATCTGTAATTTGAAATACAGGGTGGCAAGGTACACTTGCCTGCGTTCGGCTGCTGATGACGGGGATCCGGTACCACGTCCAAGTCCTCAGGTCCCGTAGTACCTAGAGAAGAGGTACAAACTAAATCAATAAACTATTACGCAGCTAAAATAAGATGCGACAAATAATTAAATTATTATTTATCAGTCCTCAAATAATTAAATTATTATTTATTAAACCCTCAAAAATGTTATTTTATCATTTGAACCTCTCTCACTTATACATAGCTACCCCTCTCCCATTTCCTTATTATTTATCAGTCCTCAGCCAATGAACAACTTATGATATCAAACACATCTCTTAAACATAAACATACTCTTCGATACTAATCAATATTTTAATATTGCATCATTATTTCATAATACTTAAACCTGCTCCTCTACATCCATCAAAGTGCATATACTAAAATATAATAAACCCTAAGATTTCACATGATACTTAACCACGAAAATCTCAATGCATATATGTACCCTTAACTAAACCCGTTCTATTCTCAAACCTTAAGTTTCAATGTACCTATAATTCCCAAGCCTCGAAGTATATATTCTATAACATTATGCCCCAACTCCATGCATATCCATTAATTCCATGAAGAATAAACCCTAAACTCCCATTCATTTCCTCAAACCCTAACTCCTTGTATATCATAAATTCAATTCAAAACTTATGAAAATAAATTCTAGACTCAACATTAAAACCCTAAGCTCATATCATTAAGCCATGCTTATTTACACCATACTACCATACTACACTTACACTTACACTATACATAAACCCTAACTAATACACAAGTCCATATATATATCAAAATTAGAGAGGGGGGAAAGGAGTGGTATACCTCGACGACGAGGTTGCTGGCCGGGTGATGGAGATGCTGGTTGTGGGGTATGGTTGGAGTGAACAGATGAAGACGACGAGGAGGCCTCGTACGGTGGTGCTCGGTCTTGCCGCTAGGAGGTAGAGCTCAGCTCGTGGGGATGGCATTGAAGACAAAGGTGGTGGTGGGAACAACAGGCCGGGGTGAGCTATTAGCCTGCCGGAGAGGTGCCTGGCCCGAGGAGACTGGGATCGACGGGGTGGTCGTCAATCTAAGGCGGGAAGAGTGGTGGTGCGGGTGGTGGTAGTGGCAATGGCAGCTGGCCGAAACGGAGATGCCTGGCCCGCCGAAGAGGTGCCTGGCCGGAGGTGGAGTGAGGTCGGGAAGCTTCAGGCGAAGGAGCTCGAGGGGAAGCAGGCCGGAGCCGCGGGGTCTGTCGGTTGAAGCAGTAGGCCGGAGAATACTTGGCTTTGCCGATGCTCCGGGGTGGCGGATGCGGGGAGGCTCGACGCTGGAGATCAGCGGGTTGCAGCGGGCGGAGCAGTCGGAGAACCGCGGGTTACAGTGCCGAGCTGTGGAGGTGCGGGCTCGATGCAGGGACAGCACCAGAGATCAGTTGGTCGCAGTGTCGAGCTGCGGGGTGCAGGCTCAATGCGGGGACAGCGCCGGAGTTACGGTGGTACGGTGCTGCACTGCCCGGCCGAAGTGGCTGCCGGAGAGAACTTCCCCAGGAAGAAGAAAGGAAGAAGAAGAAGAAGAAAGGAAGAAGAAGAAAGAAATATGTAGGGGTGGCTCAGTTTTCTAGGTGGAGGAGGAAGGAGAGAGAGATGAGAGGGTGGTTTCCAATGCCTAGGGATTAGGGCCTGCATTGGGAAGAGGGGGAAAGGAAATTTTATAGGGGGTTGTGTGGAGGATGGATGGTTGTGATGCTCCCAATTCAAATGGAGGGTGGGGATTTTACATGAAGGGATTAAGTTTTCTTCATGCAAAGAAAGGGGGAGAGGGTTGACTACGGTCAAAGAAGGGATAGCCTCTCCATTTGGCCTTGGCCAATGAGGTGAGAAAACTTAATTCAATAATTACAACTAAGCTCCTTAAATTTGGGTAATTACACAAACACATAAATGATGTAAAAATTATGGGAGAATTGGTGTTTGGTGTTTTGTATGGTAAGGGGGTGTTGTGTGTTAGGCATGGGTTTAATTAAATAAGCATTGGGATTAATTGGGGATTAAAATAGGATTAGTCAAAAATGGTATCCACGATTTAATTAGAATAAAAGTGACCCGCACTTTTAAACTAAATGAGGGCACTTGGGGTCAAAATTTGGAAATGACGCAAAGGTAAAAAATGGTGGGAGCTTGGAGTCAGTCTTGGACCCTTTAGTTGGTCCGGCTCAACGGGTTAAGTTGGTATCTCAAAATTGAGGGTAACGACATAGGAGTCTGACACGGAATTAAATTATGGGGTTTAGGATACGGGAAATTGTGCAATTAATTTAAGGCACAACGGATTTGATTTTGTGTGACGAAAAAGTCCAGTGCCTAAATTGGTGAGTCAAGTCAGAAGTACAATAGTCCGATGGAATTTATGGCTGATGTTGGGCTTCGAATAATTTAACAATGGTAGGGCGCGCCAAGGGTTTAATTAATAAATAACAGACATATGCAACCTTACTCTAAACCTCAAACATCTGCTGCTAAACCAAAATTTTTCAAACCCATACCTGACTATCTATAGAATTAATTGAGGGGGTTTACAACATTTGACTATGACTCATCCTTCTTCTATATCAGTTCTATTTAAATAATTATATTCCGCTTGATTCATGTGCTTCCCTAATAGTTCCTTGAGTATAGCCCCTGCTAGAATATAGGAATCCCTGTTGATAGGATGATAATTAGGATAATATTCCTATTAAGAATACAACTAGGGCATTGACACATCACTGAGTTAGAATACTTAATGAAACTCTAGCACCCCTTACCTATAGATTGATGTACCATTACCCCTCGATATAGGTATGATAACTTGAGAGTAGTATAGACACTACTAGAATTAGTTAGAAGTTTGATCATATTATTGACCC